>OZ005652.1:214257051-214572051 GCA_963930645.1 Salticus scenicus | reverse complement strand
GCCGCGCAATACACCGGCATTTCAGAAATTCATCAACATTCTATCAGCATATATAGTTACGCTCATCACTGACTGACTGACTCTGTCATGCTTAAAAAGGCTAAGAGATTTCCTTGGACTCTGTCTGTGTGTGAACGCAAGTTGCCACCTAATCTTCCTGCTTTAGTTAATTTTAAAAAATCTAATTGTCCGATCGATAAGCTGTTTAATCCGACGGATTCAGAAAAACCGCCCCTTTCATTTGGTACCTTATATGTAACGATTTTTTGATTAGATTTTTTTTTAAAATTAATTAAAGTATGAAAATAACATCTTTAAAACAGGTATTTAGATTTTTAATTGTTGCCATTTTTTTTCAGCATAAAATGAAATATGCTTTCAGGCGAAATATATATATATATGTGACGTATTAATTACTTGATTAAAGAGAGATGACAGACGCAGCACACAATGACGACTAGGCTTTCTTTCAGGAAACATCTTTATTGCTTCCGATATTTCTAAGTCGGGACAGGAGAAGGCGAATGGAGTCTGAATTCCGACGCTCTGCCGATCCGCGCTGGCAGTTCAGGCCACCGAATTCGTTGGGGAGGCTTGTCGAACTCACGTAATTTCAGAGGAAGGTGGTAACGTGGTGTTATTTAACAAGTCAAAATCGTGGCAAGAAGTCTCCGTTTGTTTAATGTTTGACCTTTTATACCTCATTTTCTGAGCTGGTGATTGGTTCATCAGATCGTCTGGGCTCTTAAAAGGAATTTCTGGGATTAATTAATATGCAGCTCAATGCAGCTCAATGCAGCAACGTTTGCAAATTGCACTATCGTCAGTGAATTTCGATTTATAATTTCGTTCCTTTTCTGATTTCTGAGTTATAAAGTCTTCTGCTAGAAAATAAACTTTAAAGGGGCAATTACGAATTATTCGCGATTATAATTTCGATTAGCGATTTTCACACTTTTAAATTGGTTTTAAATTATTAAAAACCCCATTTATTTTTATCCCTTTCATATCCCCCCCTCCCAAGCGAGATCCCCCGGGTTTGCCTGCAAAGCCGTGGGAGCTCACCTGGAGGTAGATGATGTTCCAGGTGATACGGATCTAATAATTTTGTTTTGCCTTATTTGATTCTATTTATTGTTTTTTTTTCCTATCGACCCCTTACGCATTGGATGAGGATCCTAGCTGAGTCGGAGAATTCGGAGGGATGTCGGAGACATATCTTCCATTCTTTCGCTCAGTGGCACTGGCGTGCCCCTAACTCTTTTTATTTTTTAATTTTTTACAAATATTAATTTATTTACAAATATTAGTAGACGTATTCACGAAATGAGGATCCTCCGCTCCTTACCCCCTTTTCTTTTAGGCCCTTGTTTACTCACGTTCTTCTGAACTTCATCTGATTGGAGACCCCCGAGGTGCATGAGGAAACAAGTATGCCCCCTCCTTTTATGAGACTTGTCTAAAAACCACTTTTTACATTTTACAGATATTACTTTTTTGGTTGACAAGCTCTCACAGAGTTTCACGGGTATCTGCACCCATAAACATAATTTTTTGAATAAATATTTTTAGTGTTTTGTATCATTATGGTAATTTGAAGGAATTGATTATCACCAGCAAGTTAGAGAAGCTATTGTATATATATATAATATTAAATTTGCTCATGCATATGAAAAAATGACGTCTATAAAATAATAATAATAATAATTTTAAATGTAACGAAGAAATAAATAAAGTGCGAAAATTTCGCTTACGGGCTTACTAGCAAATGAATTATTTGAAGTGAGGAATAAATAAAATGAAATGATCATTTTTAAACGGGTGCCTTAGTCGCCCTTCAACTAACTAGTTCTATTACAATACGCTAGAACCCCTTAAATAAAATATATAAGCCGGCGCATCGCCGCCATTTTGTTGCCTCGGATGGGGGCAGCATTCCCGCTTGGCGTCCTTATCGCTTAGCTAGCGATTTTAAGAAATCTTGATCTGAAGCTACGATTGGCCAAGAGCAATAAGCAACAAGTAATATCCCTAACAACACATTTATAAATAGTACATTCTTGGTATGTTTTTTCATCCTCAGAATATTTTGTGGGTGTACTGGGGATAAGATGTGTTGTTAGGACTATTTCTGTCTGTTTAAAAAAAAAAAAAAAATGTGCTTATTGTTTAAAAGTGGAAAATCTTTATTTATTTATTTGCTTTTTCTGCTATTTCTAGCATATACTATTCATTTAAAAAAACGAACCTTAAAATGAACGTAATTACGACACGGAAATGAAACAACTTTGGCGACCCCAGAAAATGTCGCCAAAACTCAAACGCACAGTAATAAAAGGTCTTCTTTAATTAATTTATGGTTATTAATATAAATATTATGATTAAAATAGCACATTCTTTGTATTTTTACATTTGAACATGTGAAAAACACAAAAAAAAATATAAGTAAATAAAAGTTATATTATTTTATTCTTCCTAAATTATCTTATGGAAATCTGAATATTTTATGTTCTTTTCTTGAGTGATTATAGAAATTTTTCACTAAACAATCTCCTATATGATAATTTACCGAGCTAAAATTATGAAAATGATTTAAAAAGTAACTCTAAAGTAATACAAGACGATAGAAATAATGACTGCCGATTGTTTATCTACGGAAATGCTGGGTACATGTGGCAACCCTAAGGCAACAAAATGTCTGATGCGCCAGCTTGTATATATAGGAGCCTTACAATACGCTACCGAAGTGACGTCACTGACCCTTTCTGGACACACACACCGACACCAGTGACTCTCGGACAAATTAGCTCCCATTTACTCTCGGACAATGACCAATTAGCACGGAAACTTACTGGTTGTTGGTGTGTGCCCAGAGAAGGTCAGTGACGTCACACTTCGGAAAGGAAAGCGCAGCTGACGTCACGCTCAGGGCAAAACATTGGTATTTCCACCAATACGGATTGTCCTTTTGCCACTCGTGAGTGGAACAGTTTGATTAAAGGAGCATTTGTTTGTAAACATGCCCTTTCCTAGCGAGACGGAAAAAGTGATTCCTTTTTATTCGGGAAAAGTCATTCTAAAGGCTATCTTTTCCCGAGTAAATTACACACAGGAATACACACGGATAATTTAGTAAATAAAATTTATGAATAATTTAGTTACTAAAAGTGAATGAAAAACTCCAGATACAGTTTCAAATTCCTTTTTCTTTTCAATACCTTCTAATGGCTGATTCCAAAACTTTTTTAGGCTTCAAAAATGTTTTGGAATGGGAATGATAGATTACTATTTCTATGATTTCAATACCGGTTAATGGCTGATGCCAATTTTTTTTTTTTTTTTTTTTTTTTTTTGCATCAAAAATCTTTGCATGATAACATGAGGATGATAGATTTATATAAATTACTATATCTATGAAAAGTATAGTCTTTTGAAGAGTTATTTTCGTGTATTACGTTCAGTTAAAATGGCTAATCAATTTAGGTTATTTGACTACATGTCACAAGAATGACGTAAATTTGTGAAAGCGAAAACTTTGCTGCAGTTGAATGCCCACTACATCCTTAAATCTTAAGTATAAATTGGCAACATAATGTATGATCACGTGATGAAGGAGGCGTTTCTAAAAATGTAAACTTTGCTCATCATTAATTCAACTTCTGCACGCGTAGAGTGTTTACTTTGTATTTTCGTCCTGTTTTGTTTGCATTAGTCTGTCCTTTAATTTAGTTACTTATGATCTTTTTTTAGCAACACTGTGATTTTTTTTTGTGCTAATAATTTTGAAATACTTATTTACAGCTGCACTTATTGTTACATGTCTTTTAGTGAGAACCAGAATTTAAAGATCAGTAAAGATAAATAAATAAATACTTGACTTTTTTCCATCCACACACACTTTTTTTCATATTCGCGAACAAATTAAAATAAATTGCGAATGATAATGACGAACCAAACACTGAATAGATGAATTTTACTTCAGGTAAGTTCGTTTGAGTCCTTTTAAAATAAGTATTGATTTATATGTGTAAACAATCTTAGATTTTCAGTATAAAATATCTGTATTGCATAAAATGGATGTATTGCGATAACGAATTATGAATATTTTAATTTTATTTTAAGCCTGAATAGATAAAGCTTTAAATTTATGGTAAAACTTAAAGAGCTTTATATATATATTTATATATATATATGAAGTAATGGGAGATCATTTTTAGTGTCTTCTTAAAGTTTTAACTATTTTTACTTAAATTTGTTTATTGTATTGCTTATGCATTCATAGTGAAACACTTTAAAAAATAAATCATTGAAAATAATTTTAAACTTAATCTATAAAATGTCAGCTGCTGTGAATAACTGAAATATTTGGCTTCACATATTGCATGTCAAATTTATTTAAAATAAGATAATTATTATACATATACATTAGGATTAGGTTTTAGCAGGATCTATACATACGCAGATCCTATTTATCTTTTCCTATAGTAATCTAAATTTAGTTCCTTTTAATATTTTATTTATGAATTCAAATAATAGGCGTTTTAGTTTTATTTTAAGAAAGTATATTAAATCTTATCTAATGAAGTAGAGCAATAATCTTTTTAATGATCATTTTAGTTATGTTTTTAATAAAAATTTTATTGCTCAGTGTGTAAGAAATCTTAGAAAAATATATTATTTAAGCATATTTTTATTTAAGGAGGAGCAGACTGCTTAAAAAAGACATTATATATGAAATAGCAAAATTTTATTTTAAATTTTTTGGATTTATTTCTTTAATAACTTTTTCGTTATAAGTTCTTATGTTCAAATAAAAGAACAAATTTGAAAAATTAAATTTTTACAGTCTAGGAATTACGTGTCCTTTTATGTACTCAAACTTCTTATTACAAATGCATATTCATAAAAAATCATGCAATCCAGTAATACTGATTTAAAAATTTAAAAAATTAATACAGCCTTATATATCTACATTAACATTTTTTATTACATTCTAATTTAAATATAAATCAAAGATAAGATAGATACTAAATAAGAAAATTTAATGTGTAACTACCACATAACTTCCATTACCCACTACCATATAACCCAGGGTTTAACCTGGTAAAGAAGTTTCTTTAGCCAGAGGTTAGGATCCATAACAAATTTAGTGCAGCATTGAGGCACTTTCACAAAGACACTTCTCTGCAATATAGCTTCACATTAAAAATTTCTATAAGCTTTGCTGCATTGAAAACGTAATATCCTCAATTTGGATATTTACTGTAGAAGTGTAGACAGTGGTAAATAAGTAGTAAACGCCATCTCACATTACACATAAGAAATTACTCGCCCCACATATATATTTATTTTACAGCTGTACCATTTCACTTTTGAAATGTATTTTAAAATTAAATTGCTTTGTGCATTTTGGTTAATTGTTCGGAAGCATAATTAATTTTCACAAAACTTACTTGATTTTTCGCAAATTATTGTATAAATTCACAAATAGGGTACCATTTAAAAAAAATGTGGATTAAACTATGTTAGCTTTTGAGCAAAAATGCACAAGCAGTATTTTAGTTTTTTAGTAAGTTAAATTCTTTGGATACTGTTGATTTCTTTTTCTTAACTTCGTTATCTCAAATTTTGTTTTCTATTTCTTTTGTTCGCTGACAGTATTAACCAAGAACTGTACTTATGATTTAAGAAACATGGATCAGTGAAATTTTATTTTGATTTCTACATGTGTTTATGGTTTTTGCAAAAACTGTAAGTGATGGCTGTAAAATCACTATAAAGATGTGACAAAGTTTATATATGTTGACTGTGATATCTTTATATTGAAAAAAGTTAACTGGTGTTTGTGGCATTTTTCTAACTGGTGTTTTTTTTTTTTTTTTTTTTTTTTTTTGACATTTTTATAGCCAATCCTTTTTAAAATTTTTGTAATCTGTGCTTTTAAAAAGTTTTTACTGCTGGTTCAAAAAGCTTTTAACTGGTGCTTTTTGAATAATATGACTAGTGTTCTGATTAATTGCTGTTTTTTTTTTTTTTTTTTTGTGCAGGATCCATGGAATTTTCATGATCTTTGAAGTTCATTGTTTTTTAAACAATGTTTTATGATAATTTTGTCCTTTTTAAAATTGGTTATTTCCAATATATTTATCGATTTGTTTGGTTTGTTAAAAAAAACGGCTTCAATTATATGTTACATAGGTGGTGAAAGGTTGGAACTTGGACACATCACCATTTTGGCGACTTTTTTAAAAGCTTCACTAAAAAGCATGTGGAATTAAATTTTCCCTAAGTTTTTTTTTTTTTTTTTTTTGAGCCTGTCCTTATTTTAATGAATAAAGTCTTTTATCCACAGTAGAGTCCTGTACCTGACCCGAACCCGACAAAAAAAATTTCATCAACCCGAAAACCGACCCAAACCCGCAACAGAGAATTTTTTGCGACCCGACCCCGACCCGAAAAATAAATCAACGTTACTTATTCATCTAAAAATCATGCAATACAAGATAAAATGATATAACATGATATAAAATAAAGAAAATTTTCATTGTCACACAGTTGGTAAATTATTAAAAAAAACTAGTATGTTGTGGCCACCACAAGACATTCTTCTGTATTTTTCTGTCAAATTCACTAAGTGCGAATAATTTATTAAAACTATTATTAAAACATTTAACGTGATGAATGCAAATAATTTTCATCTTAGGGAAATCTAACACTAAATATCCAAAGAGACAGTTTTAAGGTCTATAAATAACTTCTTAAACAATGCGTTTTTATAATGGTTATCTCACATATCATGGTTCGTACAGTTATATGGCATAGAAGTTGAGATATAGCCATCCTGTTATCGATGAAGTTTGCAGTATAGCAGCACCACCTATTGGCCGACAAGCATTCAAACTGAGTCAGCATAATGTCTCATAATCGCCTTCTCACATATTAAGTTTTGTTTGATGATACACAATAGAACCTGAGATATAGCTTTCCTTGTAATTGTGGAAATCGCTGTGTAGCAGCACCACCTGTTGAGCAGTTTACTCCAAAAGTTGACAGGGGCTAATATATATTAAAAGGCACCTACATACAAATTTATGTGCAATTCTGTGCAGTAGTTCTTGAGATATAGCCTTTCCTTAAATTGCGGAAAACGCTGTGTAGCAGCGCCACCTGTTGGCTGATAGGCATTCAATTTGAATCAGCTTAATATCTCATATTGGTCTTCTCACATATGAGGTTTTATTGGATTATATGCAATGAAACCTGACATATAGTCTACACCTCTCAAAACTTGTAAATCCGTCGAAAATGTTTACGAATCCAATACTTTCTTCGATCAAATATAGAAGAAAGTAAAAAAAAAAAGAAAAAAAAAATGTAATTATTTATTGTATTGAGTTAAAAAAAAAAAAAAAAAAAAAAAAAAAAAAAAAACTGGAGTGACTCCACTCGACTTTCCGAACATTGAGTAATTAACAGTTTTGTAGATAAAGTAAAGAAAGAGGAGTTGTTAAACAAACAAAAGAGAGGAAACCATAATAGTGTTTGAGTATTTTTCTCCATATATTACACGATGTTTTATTTAACGCTACTGAAATTTGAGCCCATAGATCATAATGATAAAGAATTTTTCGTTGTGTCCCTGTAAAAACCTATAAATACTAGATTCACCAAAATGCTTATAGTTAGTGCAAGAGTGATTTATAATATTCATATAAATTTTCAGCTCAATTGAATAATGCGTTTAGATGCTATCGCACTTTTAAAAATGTGGTCCCATAGGCCATAATGATAAAGAATTTTTCTTTGTGTCCCTGTGAAAAAAACTGTAAGTGCTAGATTCACCAAAATCCATACAGTTGGTGCAACTGTGACCTATAACATGTGTGCAATTTTTTTGCTCAGATTAATAAGGCGTTTAGACAGACGCCATCACACTTTTAAAAATTTGGCCCCATATGCCATAATGATAAAGAATTTTTCTTTGTGTCCCTGTAAAAAAACTATAAGTGCTAGATTCACCAAAATCAATAGGGTTTGTGCTACGGTGACTTGCAACATGCGTACCAACTTACAGCTCATTCGAGCAAAGCGTTCAGACGCTAGCGTGTTCACTCACACACATATACATACTGCATCATCGCAAAATTAGTGAAAACGGACTCAGGGGACCTCGAAACGTATAGAAACATCAAAATCTCAAATTAGGATTTTTGACATGATTACAATACTTTCCTCACTATAGTGTTCAGAAATTAAAAATGTTTAATAATAAAGTTTGACCATTTATATGAGTTGTGAACTTCAAGATTGCAAAAATATGCTTCATTTTCAGTGTTAGTAGTTTGTTGTTTAATGCTTATATTCTGGGGAAAAAAAAAAAATATATATATATATATATATATATATATATATATCCCTATTTATTACTTTTGTTCGAGGTGAATGTTTATAATAATTTGGGTAGCTGGGATATATGATTCGCAATTGAACATCTGCTTTCCCACAATCACTTTCAATTCACACAATCAGCAAATTATCTTCTTACAGTTGCAATTTTTGTGCGTTGTTCATTTGTTCTAGAGAAGATGTTAAAGAATATTATTATGCCTTGATGGAATCAGTTTCCTAAATGTGTTTATTTTACATTACTTTTTACTTCCTTCTGTATTCAATTGAAGAAAGTATTGGAATCGTAAAAAATTTCAGCTTCCGTTTTTTGATGGATTTACACATTTTGAGGGTTCCAGAACACAATTTGACTAGGTATTCTTAGAAAATATGTGTGTCTGTTTGTGTGTCTGCATGAAAAAAAAAAATTGTGCTACTGTATCTCGGGAACTACTGCAGTTAACTGGATATAAATTTATATGCAGATGTACCTTGACCTAAATTAATACCTATAAATTTTTGGTGTCAATTTCTTAACAAGTGGCGCTGGTGGACTGGGATTTTCGCAATTTCAGGAAAGGCTATATCTCAGGAACTACTACACGATTTTGTATATAAATTTATATGCAGATACACTTTGACATAAGTTAGTGTCTACCAATTTTTGTGTCAATTGCTCAACAGGTGGTGCTGTTATATGTCGACTTTCGCATTTTCAGGGAAGGCTATATCACAGGTTCTGTTGTGTATAATCAAACAAAACTTGACATGTATCAGTGTAGCCATTATATGACATTACGCTGATTCAATTTAGTTGCATATCAGCCAATTAAGTGGCGCTGCTATAGTGCAATTTTCCCTGAGAGAACGGGATGTGGCTACATCTCAACTTCTATGGCATATAACAGTATGAAACCCGATGTATGAGGTAACCATTATGAAGACGCTTTTTTTAAGACTTTATTTATAGAGAATTAAACTGTCTTTCTTTTCTTATATTTAGTGTTAGTTTTTTCTAAAATGAAAATCATTCATTATGGTAGATAATTTTAATAAATAATAGTTTTAAGAAAATATTTTTACTGAGCGAATTCCTATAGGAAAATATAGAAGAAAGTTTGAGGTGGTCACAGCATACTAGCTTTAAATGAAATCACAAGTATTTCTTCTATATTTGCTGTATAAACAACTATAAATGGAGAAAAATTCAAAATCCCGTTTACATAAAAGCGAGGATTGAATTTCATTAAAAGTAAAGGTATTAAAATAAATAAATAAATAAAAATAAACTAGTATGTTGTGCCCACAAGACTTTCTTCTATATTTTCTAATACAAATTTGCTCAGTACAGATAATTTACTAAAGCTATTATTTATTAGAATTACCTACCATAATGAATGCAGACGATTTTCATCTAAGAGAAAAATTGTACATAGAAGTTGAGATATAGCTTTTCCGTTCTCGGGGAAAATTGCAGGACAGCAGCGCCACCTATTGGCCGATATGCATCCAAATTGAATCAGCATAATGTCTGATAATGGTCTTTTCACATTTTATTATTATTATTATACATAATAGAACCTGAGATATCTCTTTCCCTTAAATTATGGAAATCGTTGTATAACACCGCCTTCTATTGAATTGTTGGTACCAAAATTGGAATGACAATACTTTATATCATGGTACATCCACATATAAATTTATGTGCAATTTTGTGCAGTAGTTCCTAAAATATAGCCCTTCCTTGAACTGTGGAAATCACTGTATAGCAGCGCCACCTTTTGAGAAATTGACATAAAAAGTTGATAGGGACTAGGTTATGTCAAGGTGCATCTACATATAAATTTATATGCAATTCTCTGCAGTAGTTTCCTGAGATATAGCATTCCCTTAAATTGTGGAAATCACTGTATAGCAGCGCTATCTGTTGAGCGATGGGCACCAAAAGTTGATAGGCACTAATTTATGTCAAGGTACATTTATTTATAAATTTATATGCAATTATGTGCAGTAGTTCCAGAGATACAGTCGCCACAAAATTTGTCACACACAGACTGATATTTTCTAGAAATAGTCAAATCGTGTTCTGGGCTCTCAAAACGTGCAAAATCATCAAAAGCCGGAAGTTGAAAATTTTTACGAATCTAATACTTTCTTCTACTAAATATAGAAAAAAGTAAAAAAAAAAAAAAAAAAATTGTAAACTGTGAAATCTTTTCTATTTCCAAAATGTAAATGCGAGTTTATATTGTATTTGTATAACCTTTAATTTATATATTAACAACAGTCGAGAAAGATTTATAGTACTTTTCTAATTTTCATATAATTTCTACAAAAGATACATGTTAGTTCCTTTGAAGAAAAGAAAACAGATCCAGATACAAATACGGATCTATTTTTCTGGCAGATATCCGCGGATACGAATAGGGAGCTCCGGTACATGTCTGCTCACCAGCGGGCGAGCAGTTTTGCGCTCGAAGCTGGTAGAGGAAAGGTGTCGGGTTCGATCCCAAGTTGCGCACATCGAACAAGCCATTCAGAGTTTTCCGTGGTTTCCTCCGAAACACGCGTATATACAAGCTAGGACCCATTAGAAAGACTCAAACGGAGGCCATTCCCCTATAGGCCTAGGACACATCTGTTGTCAGTCGACCTTAAATCCTTCAACCAAACGACCAACCGGTACATGTCTAGTATGTGCAGAATGTTTAAATTAGTTACATAGTTGTAAACATGCCTATAAATTTGTTTATAATTGTAAAAAATATTTTGTAAATTGTCCTCAAGTCGACCCGACTTGTTGAAAACCAAACCCGACCCGCAAGAGAAAAAATTCTGTCAACCCGACTCGGGGGTCGGGCCATGTAATTTTATCATATGCACCCTACTAGATACTGTGTGCCAGTAGGATGGTAAGCCGACAGAGCTAAAACCGACATAGCCTTTGTCGGTAAGCCGACATAGCCTTTGAAATTTTCTCCAGAAATGAAACTGTTCGTTCTGCCATTGTTGTGCAGCAATCTGACTGTAACTAGCAGACACATTCAGCATCATGTATTGTTCTTTGCAGTTTTATTAGCCATGATTTCTTTGGAAATAAAACTAAGTTCTCTCTGACATTGTAGCGCTGCAGTCTGACCATGAAGCAGATGCATTCAGAAACATGCATTGTTCTTTACTGTTTTGTTAAGGTCTCTTACCATGGTGCTGTCACAGAGGGATCTAGTAGGGCCATGTCATGTGTATTGAAAATCACCAAAAATAAAAATTTAGTTAAAATTCGAAAATCTGGAAAACTTTTTGCTGAATTTTTTTTAATAAATGGTATTGAAAAACTCTGAGGATGCGAATAATCTCTATTGTTAAATGACATAAAAAAAAAAAAAAATATGGTTTGTCATTCTATTAAAATTTGTACTGATTTTTAAAACTTAGACTAAATTTGGTAGAGAAAAATAACTTTAACTAGCTATTTTAAATCCTTATATACTTCCATTCACACATTAAATTTGAAATTTTGAATGAATTTTAAAACTCATTAAAGTAAATTCTAATTTGATAATAAATGGTGAAGCTTTTGATTAATTGTAAGAAAAGCTAACGTTCTTTTGTTTGATTATTTTGATATCTATCTATAAAATTTTCTTTTAACCTTTCATTTGACAAAGGGCTTACCGCATAAGAATCTTTAACACATTAAAATACATTCAATTAAAATTTTAAAAGTTCTTTGAACAAAAAGATTACATTTGGGGGGGGATCTATTTTTCGGAAGAGCACAAAAAGTATTATTGCTTTTGTACTTGGATTATGTGTAAAGTTTGTTTTAGAAAATTTAATTTTTTTAAGTGTTAGATTTATATATATTAGCAAAAGTTTTGAATACATTCATATGGTATGGTAATGCACATCTTTTTACTTGTTTAAATCTTATTTCATCTTCTGTTTTTACTGGGTGCTCATTTGTGATGCAAGTGATATATGGACGAATTATAAACTTTTATTGATTGACTGATACAAGATTTTTCTCTAAAAAAGATTTCAACTTAAATCAAGTTATTGTTGTCATATATTTCTTTTTTATTTTATTTCAGTTGTATGTGGGGAAACTTAATAATACAAAATTAAAAATATTATAGTTGTTTGCTGAATCTGTAATTTCTTGTGAATATTCACCATAAATTCACGGGGTGGAGGTTGATCGTGACGCTAATACAGTAAAATACGTGGTTTCAGTAGTATAGTTGATGAAATTAACTAAGTAAGTCGCAATATTTATAATTTTATTTAAGATATTTCATTAGCTTCCTTATATATATTCTTCGTTCTCATTCTTTTCTATTATTATCGAAATGATTATATATATATACATTTTGTAAATTGCTGTATAAATGGACAATCTTTTCTAATGTGAAATCTTCCTTTACTTCTGTTAGTGAATGTAAGGAAAACATACTGCAGAACTTTTACTTTTCACAAAAATAATTTATTTTCATTATCTGATTAGTACTGTAGGAAATGGAAGTATTGTGTAGGTCAAAAAATTTGATACCGAGTTTTTCATCTAATTTACATGTTTTAAGTAAAGCTGTTTAACCCCCCCCCCCCCTCTACCCCCGGCCGCACAAAAAAAAAAATCTTAAATGGCTGTTTTTTTTTGGGGGGGGGGATTTTTTTAGACATGAAATAAGAAAAGAAATTAGTTGTCTCTCTTTTTTGATTCGTGGTTTTCTCCGAAACTTGCGTAAATATGAGCTAGGACCCCTTAGAAAGACCTCCACTGAAGGCACCCCTCCTCAGACCTAGGACACTAGAGCAGTCAATTGACCTTATTCCCTAAACTCCAAACACACCCTCTTTTGGTTCCTGATCAGACAAAAGGTATGGAAAACTTAAATAACTGTGAAAATTTTCGACTTCGGATTTTAAAGTTTTTTACACGTTTTCAGATGGGAGGAATCTGAAAATCACAAAATCGGTATGATATGGTGTTCGTCTGCAGAGTACTAGTGCGTGTTAGTCTGTGTACACGATATCTTAAGAACAAATGATCGCAGAGAGGTCATACTAGTTTTAAAATATCACTTATGACACTGGCAAGAACCTTATTGATTTGCAATAGTCTTATTTAAAAACTTCTTAAGTTATTCAAATTTACTTTTTTTTTTTTTGCATGATAGAATAGGGCAAAATTTCGCTTAAACGTGAATTAAAAGGAATATTTTTACTTTAAAGATGTCAAACCACTTTTAAAATATCATTTAGAATACTGGCATGTGACATGAATTTTCTAATTAGAAAAAAAAAAAAAAGTTACTTGAAATTTACGATTTTTTTTTTTTTTTTTTTTTTTTTTTTTTTTTTTTAACATGGCAAAATAGGGTAAAGTTTTGCATAAACGTTAATTTTTAGATATATTTTCACCGTAGAGATTTCAGATGACTCTTAAAAGATTATTTATGATACTGTGTGTCCTGAGCATATTTGACTAGGGATATTCTGATTTGAAAATTTCGTAAGTTACTCAAAATTTAAAATTTGTTTATCAAAACAGAATAGAGCAATATTTCATATAAACTTGCGTTATGGGAATCATTGTATTATAAATAGTACGGAGTTTCATGAAAACTAAAGTGTGAAACTAACACCTATAAAATTAATAAGGATAAGTTCGATCGTAAATGTGTCCAATTAACGGTGGGTAGCCTATTAGGTTGGACATTTCAGTCTGTCACCGCGTCAAGCAATCGATCAAGTTAATTTCTTCCGTTTTCTTTTTTCTTTGATAATATAGTATGCCCTGTAGTAGAAATTTATGTGAACCAAATATATGGTGGAGAACTGAGCAGAGTTTACCTATCCCAACTAATTTGTTTATTACTGTACTTTTTATAATTTTTACATACTTTGAAAAAAAATTCAGAATTCTAAGCCTTTTTTAAGTTTGTAATATGACTATTTTAAAACGTTGTTGATAAAAACTGCTTAATATAGTTTCGAAATTTCCATTATATAGACATGGTAAATTTTAAAGAATAAAGAATATTTTAACGCAGCAGAAATATACACATTTAACCTTTTTAATTTTGTCTCAAAATTTAAAGTATTAAATCGCATCACAAAAATTTTATTTTACAATACATTTATGGTATTTATTTACTATGTAAAAAAGAAATAATAATAATAAACGTTATATTTAAATTGATAAAATAAATTTCTGGATCAGCATCTTCTGTTGTACTTTTTGAATGTCTATGAACTTTAACAAGTTTATTTGCTTTTTACTTTCTTCTATATTTAATAGAAGAAAGTATTGGATTCGTAAAAATTTTCGACCTCGGGTTTTTGATGGATTTACACGTTTTGAGAGCTGTAGAACACGATTTGACCATTTTTAGAAAATGTTTGTCTGTGTGTGTGTGACAAAATTTTGTTGCAATTGTATCTCAGGAACTACTGCACAAAATTTCATACAAATTGGTATGTAGTTGCACCTTGACATAAATTAGTGCCTATCAACTTTTGGTAAAAATCGTCTTGCAGGTTGCGTTGCCATCCCGCTTTTTCTAGATGTTTAACATAGTGATATAGGACAAAATTTTGTATAAATGTGCATAAAGAGAATTATTTTTTAGTAATCATTATGAAATTTACAAGAAAGATTTATAATAGAGATAGTCAACTGAAAAAAAAAAAAAATGTGTAGGAGCCTCGCCACACCCCTGGGGGAAGTCCCCCCCCCTCGAGGGGAGTAAATTTTCATGATGGGTACCTTTCAAAAGAGCTCGCCAATACCTTTAAAACGAATGGTTGAACCATCGAATTGCGATAATTTAATATAAAGTTATCGATTTTTTTCATTTTTAACAACAACAACAAAAAAAATGCAATGTTGACAATAAAATTGACATTTTTTTGGATATTTAATGTTATACTACCTACTTCTCAAATATGGAAATGTCTGCATTATCATGAAAGATATTTTTTTTAAATAATAATTTTAATAAATTATTTTTACTGAGTGAATTTGTATAGGAAAATATAGAAGAAAGTCGTGTGATGGCCACAGCATACTAGTTTTTTTTTTTTTTTTTTTCAAGGCCTAAACTGTTTCTTAGTTTAGATCAAACAAGTCCACATGTCGAAAACATTCGTTTTGTAGCTGCTGGACTGGCTGGATATCTAGCTAATGCAACCAAAAAGTTTACAAAAATATTTCATGTGTGCACTTGAATGTGCTTTTAAAAACACTCCACCATATGGAAAAACTAAAGTGGTTCAGAACATTTTCATGAAATAATGATTGTGGGTTGATTGTAGGGTCTTTAATTTTAAATGAGAGAACTGGTATGAGTCACTCATAATTTTTGTAGTAATTTTGCAACAAATTTAAGTAAAAAAGTGTGGGCTTCATTTTGGACCGCTTTTTATCTAATAAATAACACAGACATACAAAATTGAAGTTGACAAAATTTGATTTGATGATTTTAGCTGAACTTTATGATTTTGATGTTCTGAAACCGAAAATACAGCCCATTTTTCTCTATCACGTATAGCTTTTTGTCAATACAGAGTGCTTACGGACTCAATTTCTTGCATATACCATCATAACAATAGGCTAGTTGGTATGGTTTTACGTCACACTAGTGCTGCGCTATTACAACAATTGGTATCCATAATTAATCATGAAAACATACTATAAAACTTACCATATAATTATATTGATTGAAGAGTAATGGAAGAAATTATATAGTTAGGCACCCATTGACAAAAATCTATACGTGATAGAGAAACACTGACTTTTGGTTTCATTCAGCCACACCAAAAAATATAAAGATCAGTCATAATTATAAAATCAAAATTTTACATGTCGGCCAGTGTAATTAAATGTAACGTAATCTACATAATGATTTTGTCAGTTTGCTTTTGAAAATAAGTTTTAGGTATGTCGTATATTTTAATATTAATTGTTATAGAATTAGCATTCAAATTATTATCCTAATCGGGCGGGGGGGGGGGGGGGGGAGGAATTGTAAAGGTAGAATGACGAAGCTTCAAAATTAAGATTGGTCTAGTTTAGAGATGTAAGGTGTTAATATTCAATGAAGTTTCAGATTCGAAGAATAATCGAGAATATTCTTTTTATTTTTAAATTCATTAAAAAAAAAATCATGTTTGACTTAAATTATTTATTCATAATTATTCAGTTTGACATGCGTAACTAAATAAACAAGCCTTATTTCACTATATTTTCTTTACAATTAATAATTTTCAATAGGAGAATATTCTCCAACAAGTTCCATGAAGCAATTTTTCTAAATGTTCATTACATAAATAAGCCAAAAAGCATTTAACAGCAAATAATGACTAACACAGGTCTACATTTAAAATTTTGATTTGATAATTTTGGCAGATCTTTGTTTTTTGGTGTGCTAAAACCGAAAAGAAAACGAAACCAGTTTTTCTCTATCATACATACTAGATTTTTATCAATATGAATTTTTGCTAAGACTCTTCCATCTTCTACCAACATAATTATGTGATACTTTTGTAGTATGTTTCCATAATTAATTGAAATCTATCATGGAAATATACAATTTCATGTCACACATGTCACAACTAAAATTATCAAATCAAATTTTGTAGATCTGCGTAATTATTCATATTAAAATACAAATTTAAATTTTTAATGCCTAAAGATTTCTGTTTATAACTAAACCATCACTAAAACTTGAAATTAAAAAAATATATATATTGCCATACTTGCCAACTTTTCCGGTTTTCCCGGAAGACTTCCGGTTTTTTAGCGTATCTTCCGGTCTTCCGGACAGATGATGAAATCTTCCGTTTTTAAAAAAGTCGCGGATATTAAAAAGAAACCCCAAATGTTCTATGAAATCTCCGGATTCCCAATCTTTTTCCATCCATAACATGCATGTCAATATTCATTTCAAACTTGCTTTATGAGATTCTAGAACGTTTAAAGAAATAGAATTGTTAAATATTTCTTGCTGATGTAATTATCTTTTGCCCCCCCCCCCCCCTTTAGTTATCTCCAACTAGTGATCAGCAATCAAATGTCAATCTTTGTTTCCTAATCTTTATCTATCTGAAACATAAATTATAATAAATTTTAATTTTAAACTTCTTTCATTAGATTCTAGAAGTAGAGTTGAAAGAGTTTAATATTTCTTACTCTGTAATTATTTTTGTATCCCCCCCCCTTCCCCCAGATTCAGATCAATTCTAGAAAAAATAAAGCAATGGAAGTGCTCAATATTTCTGATGTAATTATTTTTAGACCTTTATTGCGGAATTTAATGAATCTGTTTATATTTCCTCAATTAAGTTAAATATTTATCTGTTTGTCATATTTATACCAAATGAGTAAACATGGGGGGGAAAAAAATGAAGAATAATTTTTTCAGGTAGGAAAATTTTGTGCCCCGCCCCCTAGCTGGTGCCACCCCTGAGTATAATCAATCTATAGTAAAACATTTTTATAGATTGCTTCAAAATATTAAAATTGTAAAACTGTATTGTTTAATACGTCAAAGAAAAAATTATCTTCCCTTTTTTTATGAAATCTTCTGGTTTTTCAACAAAAATCTTCCCTTTTTTTATTAAAATTGGTTGGCAAGTATAATATTCTCTTCATATTATAAAATTTTCGAAAAAAACACTTGTGGGTTTACTTATGAAATCTGATTCACATAATTTATAATTCTGTAATTCTTATTTTATATACAATTTGTGTGTTTATTATCTAGTATATTTAAGATTTTTAATAAATCAATAAAACATGATAGTGTAGACATGAAAATTAATTTGCTTGAAAACCTCTGAAATAAAAAATAATATAAAATATACAGACACGATATTATTTCATTATTTAAAACATGAAAATCTGACATTGACAGATTTTAATTTAGTGCCAGAGGCCTACTGCTAAACTTGTTAATATCGACAAATTCTTCTTTAGTTAATTCGTGACGATCTAAATTCCATGATAAAGTTTTCATTAAATCAAACCAATGTGTTTCAGCTGCAGATATTGTAACAAATAACGTTGGAAGTCCAAACTGTCTTATAGCCGCAAAACGTTTTTTCTCTTTTTCCCAATGAGGGGGAGGTGTGTCTTGGGGGGGGGGACTCATGTCAAAGATGTGCCTTGGGGGGGGACTCATGTCAAAGTTGGGCCTTGGGAGGACTCATGTCAAAGTTGGGCCTGGGGGGACTCATGTCAAAGTTGGGCCTGGGGGGGGGACTCATGTCAAAGTTGTGCCTTCGGGGGGGACTCATGTCAAAGTTGTACCTTGGGGGGGACTCATGTCAAAGTTGGGCCTTGGGGGGACTCATGTCAAAGTTGTACCTTGGGGAGGGACTCATGTCAAAGTTGTGCCTTGGGGGGGACTCATGTCAAAGTTGGGCCTGGGGGGGGACTCATGTCAAAGTTGTACCTTGGGGGGAATTCATTCAATAAATCCCCATTCAATAAACCGACTGAAATAGGCCCTTAGCACTATTAAGAGTGTATTATAAAAATTCGACAACGCTGTACCGACTGAAATAGGGGTACCTGGGGGGACTCATGTCAAAGTTGTACCTTGGGGGGGACTCATGTCAAAGTTGGGCCTGGGGGGGACTCATGTCAAAGTTGTGCCTTGGTGGGACTTCATTCAATAAATCCCCATTCAATAAACCGACTGAAATAGGCCCTTAGCACTATTAAGAGTGTATTATAAAAATTCGACAACGCTGTACCGACTGAAATAGGGGTACCTGGGGGGGAGACTCATGTCAAAGTTGTACCTTGGGGGGGACTCATGTCAAAGTTGGGCCTTGGGGGGGACTCATGTCAAAGTTGGGCCTTGGGGGGACTCATGTCAAAGTTGTACCTTGGCGGGGGACTCATGTCAAAGTTGGGCCTGGGGGGGACTCATGTCAAAGTTGTCCCTTGGGGGGGACTTCATTCAATAAATCCCCATTCAATAAACCGACTGAAATAGGCCTCTAGCACTAATAAAATTTGTAGTTTAAAAATAAAATTTTGAATTGTGCTATAATGTTAGCAAATTTAAGTTAGTATCAAGTAGCAAAGTATCAAGTAGCTTTAAAATGAAATTAATTTTATTTTGTAATTGATTACTTGTTATGTTACACAAAATTTAGAATCAAAATTAAGTCAGCTTCGTGAAAGATCATTTAAGCTGAGTTGCAAACAACTCATCCAGTTCTTTATCATCAGTATTATTTTGTTAAAGCTAAACTGTTTTCGTTTTTTCTTTAGCTTTTAAAAGTTTAATGTTTTAAGCTGTATATATGTTAATTTGACGCTTCTTTACACATATAAACAATTTGTTTTTGAACTATGTTTACTCTTTAAGTTGTAGTTGTTTTATAAATTCATTTTCATCTCGTACAGATAAGTGTAAAACACTTTAAAGCAAAAATAAATAATCAGAAATATTTTTCTTTAAATGTTACCTTTTTTAAAAAATCTGGTGTGAAACAACCACAAGACTTGCATTAGCCACTATTACACGTATTCTCTGCCTTTTTGGGGAATAATGTGATTAGAAGACATAAAATCAACCTAACAAAGTAGAAACCTAAACATTTTTCGTTAAGAGAAACTTATACACGTGTAAAGGCGCATAAAACAAAGTTTACATAGCGAGTTAAAAAATAAGAAAAAAAAAAAGGTAGTTATTTTTTAAAACACCAATTTCCGAGATCTAAAACTGACCTACCTAAGAAGGATGGCGGTTAATTTTTCTGAAATAACCACGTAATACATGATAAATGATATCAAAAATGGATTTATAACAATTTTCAAGAAAATCGTTAGAGCCGTTTTTGAGATACCAACTTTTATCAAAACTTGGCATACTCAATTATTGACCGGAAAACAATAACACACAAAAAGATATTTAAAAAGGAGTTAATATGGCGAGTTTGAAAAAAATCCGGATAGCCATTTTTAAAGGAACGCACTTGCAAGGCCTGGAATTGAGCTATTTTTAGAGAACGCCTATCAATTTTCCTGAACTAACCAACTAAATCATTCAAAACGACATCTAATAGAGTGTTTATATAAAAACTTCCAGGAAAATCGTTAGAGCCGTTTTTGAAATACGGACTTACGGTCCCATTTTCGGTTTCCGATGCCCCACTTCTGGTTTTTCAATTTTCAGCAAAATTTGAAAAATTCATCTGTACACCAGACCTGTCTGAATTCTGATGTTTCGTAGTTCTATCTTTATTAATTTCGGAGATATGATAGCCAGAAGATTCCCCACATACACACACATTGACTAATTGCCAAAAACTACTTTTTTGGACTCGGGAGATCTTACATCTTAAAACGTGTAAATCAGGTGAAAATTCGATATCGAATTTTTGGACCGAATACAATACTTCCATTACCTACGACGGTAGTCGGGTAGTGGAAGTAATAGTGTCTTTAATGAAATGAAAAAAAGAAAAAGAAAACCATTGTGAATTGTCATTTTTAATACTTGGATTATCACTAGATTTTATGTTCAGTAATTTATAAAATTTTATGTCAGCTCCAAAGAGTTTTTTTTTTTTTTTTTTTTAAATATACCCACAACTAAAAAAATTTTAATTAATTTCATTATTTTATTCAAAGCAAAATTTCATAATTTTCTAAACTTTCACATAAATTAATACTTATAAGAAGCACACATTTCTAAATTAAAAATTATTATAGCTTCTATAAGAATATTCTGAGAAAGATTATTCTCGAGAACTTTACAGCTCTAGGTCTAGTGTACAGATGATTTTTTCAACTTTGGTGCAAACTGGAGAAAACGGAAGTGGATTATTGTAGGGTGCCTATATTACTTATATCTTATCGAGGCACCCTAGATTATTGAAAGCGGAAAGTAGGATTGTGTAAATCCGTTTCTTAAAAACGGCTCAAATGATTTTCCTCGAAGTTGATGTATCAACACCCTTTTAGATGTCCTTTCTCGCATGTATTTGTTGATTAGTTCAGGAAAAGTGATAGACATCCTGTATAAATACGTTAATTTTAGGTCTCGCAAGTACTTTCTTTTAAAAATGGCTCTACGAATTTTTTTTCAAACTCGACATATTAATTCCTTTTGTAAGTAGATACTGTTACGTTAGTAATTGTTCGTTTCCAGTGCGTAGATGAGTTTCCAAAGTTTTGGTGAAAGTCGGCATCTTAGTAACTGCTTGGTTTTAACGATTTTCTTCAAAATTTCTGTATAAACCCCTTTTTAGATGTCCTTTAGTATATATTATTTTACTACAGAGAAATTGATACCTGTCCTGATTAGGTAGATGTCAATTATAGATATCGGAAAAAGTGTTTAAAAAAAAAAAAAAAAAAATCGCTACATAAACTCTTTTACATATTTTCATGACGTATACGTATATGTATCAGTTTACTCTTAAAGGAAAACTGCCTGGTTTTTGCTTTCTTCTATATTCAATAGAAGAAAGTATTGGATTCGTAAAAATTTTCGTCCTCGGGTTTTTGAGGTATTTACACGTTTTGAGAGCTGTAGAACACGATTTGATCATTTTTAGAACATGTCTGTCTGTGTGTGTGTGTGACAAAATTTTGTGTCAACTGTATCTCAAGAACTACTGCACAGAATTTCATACAAATTGGTATGTAGTTGCACCTTGACATAAATTAGTGCCTATCAACTTTTGGTAAAAATTGTCTTACAGGTTGCGTTGCCATCCCGCTTTTTCTAAATTTTTAACATGGTGGTGTAAGACAAAATTTTGTATAAATTTTGCATAAAGAGAATTATTTTTTTATAATCATTATGAAATTTACCAGAATTATTTATAATAGAGATAGTCAGCTGGGAATTTTTTTTGTATCTGTAGGAGTCTCGCCTCCCCCCCCCTTGAGGGGAGTAAATTTTCATGATGGGTATCTTTCAAAAGAGCTCGCCAGTACCTTGAAAACGAATGGTTGAACCATAGATCTGCGATAATTTAAAATGAAGTTATCGATTTTTTTTTCATTTTTAACAAAAAAACAAAAAAAAAAAAAAAGCAATAAAATTGACTTTTTTTTTTTTTTTTTTTTTTTTTTGATATTTAGTGTTATACTACTTCTCTAATATAGAAATCGTCTGCATTATCATGGAAGATAATTTTTTTAAATAATAATTTTAATAAATTATTTTTACTGAGTGAATTTGTATAGGAAAATATAGAAGAAAGTTATGTGGTGGCCACAACATAGTAGTTCTTATTTGTTAAGTAAATTTTATTGTCCTCTGACTACACTTTTTCTAAAAAGAGTATAATGGAAGTTGTGTGGCTGTTACACACAGACTTTTTTACCTTTTCATATTGGAAAGCTTTACCGATAGAAAAAAGTTTTTAAGAGCTGCCAAACTATTCAGATAAAGTGTTGTATATGGATTTGCAAAATGCTTATTCCCACTTCGTTTTCTGGTTATGTTCCTCTTTAGACTCGGCACTCGGCCGAATAATAAATGGCCAGGCCAAAGTGCTACTTGATACAGGAATATTCTAAAGCCCTGCGTGAGCAATAGCATTGTTTACTTTTGAAAACAGCTAAATTATTTTATTTTTTAAAATATAAATGTATAGAGAAGATTCTGGATACTTAATCGAAATTGTTCTGCATTATACGCAGTTATCAATTTTACTCTTTTAGAAAATGGTGTTAAAATAATTTTTTCGTTAGATTTTTTTTTTTTTTCCCTTAAGAATTTTTTGGCATGAAAATACTAATAATAATGTATGTTTTATATATATGTATATATGCATGCATATATGAAAGTATGTCGTCAATCCTAAAAAAAAGAAAGAAAAAAGCCAAATTGTTGTAGGAGATACAAAAAAGAACATTTCGACAGATAATTGGTATTGTACATCAATGAATGAAGTAAGCTTCTCTCCCTAAAATAAAAATTCTTAAATTGACAATGACGGTATCCATGTGTGATATATTATACGGTAAAGGGCAAAATTAACGGTCGCCACCGGCCACGTGGCGACTAAATAAAAAAATATGGCGATTAAAAGTTATGCATCGATCGCCACTAAAGTCGCCACTTTTTGTGATCATTAAAAGATTCTAAAAATCGAGCAACGATAGGCAATCGAAGCCTTGTGATTTTCAATCTTTTTCCATCCATGGCATAAATGTCAATGTTCATTTTAAACTTGCTTTGTTATATTCTACAACCTATAAAGAAGTAGAATTGTTTAATATGTCTCACCCATATAATTTTGTGGACCCCCCCCCCCCCTCCTTTCCCTTCCCCTAACGATCTGTGATCACACAGCTTATAGAAAGCTTTATAATTTCTAATCATTCTCCATTTGCTGCAAAAATATAAATATCTATTTTAAACTTACTTTATTAGATTCTAGAATCTGTAAAGAAGTAGAATTGTTTAATATCTCTTACTCATAATTCTTGTAACCCCCCCCCCCTCCTACCCTCCAACGTTTGGCAATCACATGCTCCACTGAAGCCTTGTGATTTACAATCTTTCTCCATAAATAACATAGATGTAAATATACATTTTAAACTTTCTTGATTAGATTCTAGAACCTATAAAGAAGTATATGGATGTATCACCCCCCCCCCCACACACACACACACATGTGCACTCCATTTCAACTAGCAGTTAATGATCAAATGTCCTGCAAAGCACAATCTTTTTCCATTATTTTCTCCATAGTATTCAGTGTATATTTAACCCATTTAAGATATTTGACAAATGTGTGTATCAAAATTAGATTTGGCTTAAATGTGTATTTTTCAAAAATTTTTGTACTATTTGCTTTCTTTTGAGTAGAAATCTTTTTTTTTCCTTCCCATTTTAAAGTAGAAATATCCCTATTTTTAAAGCTACAAATTTGGCAGCTAAGTAAATTATTTTTAATGAAGCAGCTATGTTTCCATATCTATACTTTTTAAGAGGAAATATTTTAACTCTATTGAAATAAAATCCTTTAAAAAAGTGTGTTTTTAGAAATAAGAAACAATAATAAAACTGCTAACTGTATTTACACATGACCATGTAAAAGGTTGTGATGATGATGAATCAGCTGATTCATTTACTAGAAAATATCAATATGAACTGTGAATGATAATGGCTTATTTCACTTAAAAAAATTAAAAAAAAAAAAAGTACTACTGAATTATCTGAAAGATGAAAACTTTTGCTGTTATTATTACAGCCCCTAAGCAGATTTTAATTTAGGATGAGCAATTTAGGATTTTTAAAAAGAGCGTAATTATAAATTACAATTTCAGTGTCCCTGTATTAATTTTATTATTATATGTATTTCTTATTTTCCATATTTTTCTTGTGGTGATTATACCGCAAAATGGTAACAATGCTTTTTGCAGACTGAAAGAAATAGTCTTATCATGTGAAAAGTGGCCACTAACTTAAAAAAGTGGCTACTAATTAAACTGACAGTACCGGCCACTGGCCACTAATGAATTTTTCCAGTTTTGCCCTTTATTATACGGTCATTTTTGAGTGTCCGTTGTTCAAATTAGAATCAGTGAAATCATTTAGAAATTATGCGTCTGCGCGAAGTTTTGAATTCTCAAATTCACATTTTAAGTTTTTATTCACATTTATTGCAATTATTTTCCACGCTATTATTTATTTTATTAATTTTTGGGTGGGGCGGTTAGTATTAAGTTTTCGGTACATAATTATAATTTTTCATTAATTTATGTTCTTTCATGTATGAGTTAACATTTAGTAAACATTTTGCGATTAATAATCTCTCTATATATACATATATTTAATGTATATATATTGATTTTTAAAGATTTGTCGTATGCTTAAAGAGAATTTTAGCCTGTTTGTCTCAACCTGGCTTGAAGTTCTACCCAGATAACTAACCACGTCCAGTTTTTGTTTCTGCAAACTTTAACCAGACTTGAACTTTATTCTTTTTAGATTTGCTCGGTTGCAGGCTAAATTGTTTTGGTCTGGATCGGCAGGCATATATCTAGCTCATAAACTTTTACTTCATACCCATCAAAGATATTTTGTATTTTGGAAATTTTCTTAAAATTTGGGCAAAATTTCTATTCTACTCTTAATCTCCTCCCCCCTCCCCCCCATTTCTTATTTTTTATAACCTTTAATAGCAATTATTTGTAGTTCGGCATCCAGACCTTCAGCATAAAAATATTTCGAAAGCTAGAATGAATTTTTCTTACATAATTTAATTAACGAATATCAATAATCTTAGATGTTATTACTAATTGATTGGTATTCATATCATTTTTATACAGTGATACGCGGCAGAATATATGAAAAATATTTACTTTCCATCGTCACACCACTATATCGAATTGTAATGTATCAGGGTGTCAATGATTTAAGGGCCCTCTTCACTCACCGCCGCCGGAAGCCGAAGCTAATGTTATTCTATGGGATATTTTTCTTTACAAATAACTTTTTAACTAATGCATATTTTTTAATTCTGTTTTCACATTTTGAAAATTCCCAACTGTTAAATTGACGGATTTTTTTTTTTTTTTTATATATATATATATTTTATTTTGAAGCTGCAAAATACGAATTTTCAATTTGTGAATTTTTTTCATTTTGCAATTTCAAAATAAAATATTAAAAATTAAAAAAAAAAAAAAATACATTTTTAAAAAAGATTCGTCAATTTAACAGTTGGGAATTTTCTGAATGTGAAAACAAAATTTAAAAATATGTATTAGTTAATAAGTTATTTGTAAAGAAAATTTCCCCATAGAATAACATTAGCTCGGGCTTCCGCCTTCCGGCGACGGTAAGTGAAGAGGGCCGTTAAATCAAAAAAATTTTTTTTTTATCATTTAATTAAAATCACGTTTTAGAATTACTTTTAATAGTAAATTTTCAATTTTATAAAATGATTTATTAAAATCAAAGTTTTAATCGAGAAGTAATGTTGAAAAGAAAAATTCCTTTTAAGTAATTTTATTTATACTTCAAGTCTTGTTCATAGTAGTGTGTGGAAGTTATTATAAGCACACCTGAACTTTTTTTTTTTTCTTTCTGAGGGAAGGTAACCATTTTAAAGATAAAATTAATATTTTTTTTAATCACTTTATTAAAATCAATGTTTATAATTATTTTTGAAAGTATCGTAGAAAACATATCATAGAATCAGTATCGGAAATATTATCTACAGCAAAAGCACTGTCTGCTGCGTCGAAAGGATGTTTTTCACTTCTGCCTTCATACACAACAAATTGAGAAATCAACTAAGAGTTGATAAAGCAGAAAAATTCCTATTTTTGTTTAAGGCATTGAATTACGGCAACAATATCACAGAGGATACTACTACTTAATATTACTATGTGCAGGGGGTGAAACTACACTACCTTTCCATAAATGACCGGACACTTTCGATATCAGACGTTTTTTAGAATATCTCAAAACGTACTCGACAAATCATCTTGAAACTTCAGGAGTGTAAAGAACATGTTATACCTCATATATTTCAGTTAAAGTTTTGCCCCGAAAGGGAAAGGGGGACCAGTAAAAAATTAAAGAAAACTGAAGGTGTTTGGCATCACCCTGTAAAAAGTAATACTGGAAATGCGGTCTTTTACTCTTCACTGAATCGAAATAAAGATGTGAACGAAACCCCCTATAGTTGAGCTTTTTTTCGAGAGAAATTGAATAACAGTTCATTCTATCGCATACAACTTTTTGAGTTTACACGATACTTGTTTGGGGTTTTTATATAAGTAGCTCAATACATTTGGCTGCTAAATTATGCAAATGAAATTTCGCTAAATCTAGCGCATGCGCAGTTAAAAATCATTTAGTAAAAAAAATAGATATTTAATATTTTTTCATTCTGATTGCAGTATGCTGTGTCTGATATTATTTGACGAGTTTCCTGAAAATATAGCTTTGGGTTTTTCAATACCTTGCGCGATTATGGCTTAAAAAGTGATTTTTTTTTTACAATTTTTTAAAGAAACTTTTATATCTCCCTGATTACATGCGACAGACATAAGAATTTATACAGATAATAAGAAAGAGCGTCATAATCACATGCTACAGCCATTTTTAAGCATTACTTTTTACAGGGTGATGCCAAACACTTTAATTTTTCTGTAAATTTTTACTGGTCTCCCTTTCCCTTTCGGGGCAAAACTTTAACTGAAATATGAGGTACAACACGTTCTTTTACAACTCCTGAAGTTTCAAGATGATTTGTCCAGTACTTGTTGAGATATTCTAAAAAACGTCTGAAATCGAAAGTGTTCGGTCATTTATGGAAAGGTAATGTACCTAACATGTAAAACCCCTAAAAATTGCTACTTGACTATAGAATTAATGACGGTAGGAGACTTATTAATGATATATCATACAGCTGTTAATAAAAGTATATATTTATACCTATATAGAGTGACAACTCCATAAGAGAACAACACACCCTTTTTACTTTTCATTTAAAGGAGTTGGTTTAAAATGGTGGTTCTCAGCTGGTGTGCTATAAGAGGATTTCAGTTGCACTTTTTAATGTTATTAAGCCGTCAAATTTTGACGGCTACCAACTAGTTATACTTTAATTCATGTAAATAAAATATAGCACAAAACAATTTTAATCAAAAGAATCCTATTTAAATAATATATATATATTTCTTTACACTCTGTATATCATTTATCTAATTTAAATTTTTATTGTTTTCTAACAAAAAAAATGTAAGAGTTAAAAGAATGTACTTACGTCACCCTTATCTAATCCTGCTTCTGTGTAAACACCTGTAAAATCTGTGTAATCTCAAGCTGAAAAGGGAAATATCCACATTCGAAACACACTTTTCATTCTTAGTCCTTTTCTTTTTTCAGTTCACATTTTCACAAGTAGCTACTACTTTTGTATATATTTTTTACTCACTAACTGTTTAAGAAAACCGTCAGTTGTATGTATAATATTAACCTTGTGGGTGTGTAAACAACATAACGCTTCGTCGATTTCGGCTATTTCATTTGTGACTTGTAATTGATCTTCAATGTCTTCCGTTTATAAAAATTTGTAAAGTTTAACATTTTTAGTTATGCTTTGCTGAACAGTATGTCCATTGAAGTATTTTTTCTCAGGAAAGATAGAATCATTATTGAATTAGGTGTGCTTGGGCTGAGTTTCAAGGCTTATATCGTCACATTTTTTTGTCTAGTATACAACAAAGTACGGTTCGTTCATATTTAACAGAGAAATCGGTTGTCTGACTTATTCAGGATGTGTCATATAATTGGATATGAGAACTTGCGATCAAGCTAAACCTCATATTGCTGGATCCCTATGCTCAGTCTTTTCAAAATAAGAAATTAAGTTTACAGATGTCAGTCTTTTACACAAATATATTTCATAGGGATCTTTGAACTAAAGTAGTGTTCATGTTATGCATTTTTCAGAGGGCGCCGCACCTTGCGCCCTGCTTTATTTTGTTTTAGCGCTGATGCGCCCCCCCCCCCCCCTTTTTTTTTTCCCAAGTGAAAATGTACCCTTCACCTTTTTTTTTTTTTCAAATAAAAATATACTATATAACAAAAAAAAAAAAAAAAAAGACGCACCAAGGAGTAATGCAAACTGGACATAAATTTACATGCGTGTACAGGTTTCGATGGAAAATGCGAAATTTTAAAGTTTGGCTGCCATCGAATGAGCATGCGATGCTACAGCGCATCGTAGCTGCGCTATTAGCAGAATATTAAAAATGAGAATTTTTGATTCCTGGTCATAAATTCTTCGAGAATTTTATTCCGTCATCTCAGAAAGACAGTAACTATGTCTCACATACGGGTGCTTAAACAATATGAGCAGATGTCAGCATTTGAAAGAGGTGTGTAGTTGGGCTCGAAGAAGCCGGTTGGTCTAATCTGCGAATTGTTTGACAACTGGATAGGAACGATGCCACTATAAGATGATACTGACAGGAATGGGTGAACCATGGCCGAACACAGCGTCAGGGAGGAAGCAGTCGGCCTAGAGAGAGGACAGAACGTGAGAACCAATGAATCGTCAGAGCGGTACTCAAAGCTCCAATTTATCATTATCATCGATCCTATACGTGCAACTGGTACTTCAGTGACTGCAAAGACCATTAATAGGCGGCTCAGAGAAATGGGGTTGATCTCATGTAGCCCCTTGTGCGGACTGCTATTAAACTTTGTATACCGACAAGCACGTTTGCAGTGATATCGGGATCGTTCGAACTGGAATGTCACTGAATGGAGTAGAATTGTCTTCAGTGATGAGTCCCACTCCCATCTGAGCTCCGATGACCAACGAAAACTCATCTGGCGACGCCCCGAAAAAAGGAAGGATTCCAACCCGACTGTCACCAACTATACAGCCCGACAACCAGGAGTGATTGTCTAGAATGTCATTTTATTTCATAACAGGACCCCTTTGGTTGTCATCCGTGGCATCTTTACAGCACAGCGGTACGTAGACGACATTCTACGTCCCGTTGTGTTTCCCTTCATATCACGCAATTCTGATCATATATTTCAACATAATAATGCCCGTCCGCGCACAGAGATAGTTTCTACTGCTTGTTTTCTTGCTTGCCCAATATTATTTTGGCCAATGAAGTCGCCGGATCACTCTCCCACTGAGGACGTTTGGAGCATCAGAAAAAGGGTCCTACAACCAGCTCGGGATTTTGTCAATCTAACGCACCAATTGGACAGAATTTGGCACGATATCCCACAGGAGCCACATATGCCATCTCTATCAATTAATACTAAGTTGAATAACTGCTTACATAAAGGCCAGAAGTGGACCAACGCGTTATTGACTTGTTTACTTTGTGAGTCCCTTTCTTTTGATTAAATCATCCAAATTTTCTGAAACTGTAATCATTTGTTTTTCTCCATGTACATTACATCTATCAATTTTCGTCTCATTCGGATGCTTGGTGCGTCGTTTTTTTTTTTTTTTTTTTTTTTTATATATGTAGAGTGTATGCCCTGTACATTCCCATCTGCTGTATTGTTATTTTTAAAAGATATTTTGCCGTTTTGGCTGTTGAACATACCTTTTATAATAAGTTTTATACGATGTGACATCGGACGTCACTTCGCATTTGTTGCACAAACATGATTTGAAAATTCCATAACCCTTTCCGACCCTAAACATTTTTATCTTAAAACATTACATTCTTCTGATTTTGCAAACTGAAAGGAAAATATGGACTATAACCGACATTTGTTGATTGAAAATTGTACTTTACACTTTCTGCTAATTAGCTCGATCGTTCATTTCCTGATTTTATTACATACGACTGTTCCAGGTGCAAAAATGTAGAGACATTGTTCTAGTTAGAAAAACATAATAGAAATTCTGTTAGTAGTAATTTGTCACAAAAACTATTAGTACCAAAAAACATAAATGCTGGGTACGAACCCAGTTCACGCTCATTGCATAGTCGTTCAAAGTTTTCTATAGTTTTCTCTGAAACTCACATAAACACGGGCTAAGCCCGAAAAAGCTTCACAGGTACTATTCCAAACCCTAGGTCTCACCAAAACGCAATTAGTTTCAACTCGCTCCTTCTTCCGTTAAAAAAAAAAAAAAAAAAAAAAAAAACTAATAGACCTTTTTTTAATAGTGGTCCCATATACAGGGTCCGCCAAAAGTCTCACACACCCCTCCTATCTCGGATATGCATCAGAATTTCGAAAAATGATAACACATTTTCAGTAAATTCGAGGAGGACCTCTTTTGGTGAAAAACATTTTGGACCTTGGTGGGGCCAGATGGGCCGCTAAGGAGGGCAACTTTAAAATTTCAAATAGGGAACCGTATGTCTTGTGATACATCCTTGGAAACTTCTCTTCAAGGCAATTAAGTTTTTTCCAGCGTTGATAATTAATGGAGTTACATGAGTTTTCCACATTTCAAAACTCGAAAAACTCTTCCCCCCCCCTCCCTTTTATCTCGAAAATGCGTCGGAATTTGAAAAATAGCGAAACACGTGATCATTGAATTCGAGGGGAACCTCTTTTGGTGAAAAATCTTTTGAGTCCTGGGGTTGGGGGGGGGGGGTGTAAGGAGAGCAAATTTTCAAATGTATAGTTATGTCTTGTGATACATCTCTGGAAATGTGTCTCAAGACGGTGAATTTGATATAGTTTTGTCCTACGATAATTATTAAAGGTGATACTGAGTTTTTCGAGTTTTAGAATGTGAATTTTATACTCATGTATCTCCTTTAATAATCATCGCAGGACAAAACTATTTATATCAAAATCATTGTCTTGAAGAGACGTTTCAAGGGATGTATCAGAAGACACACCTTCCTATTTAAAATTTTAAAGTTGCCGTCCCTAGCGGCACCCCCTAGCCCCTGCGGGCACAATTTTTTTTGCTAAAATAGGTACCTCTCGAGTTCATTGGCACGTGTTTTGCAATTTTTCAAAATTCCGACACATTTCCGAGATAAGAGGAGGGGTGGGACTTTTGGCAGATATATATAGTATTTCTGTACTTTCTATAGTGTAAGTACTTTTAAAGAAAGTAATTAAAGGACCGTTAAATATTTTTAAAAAATAAAATAAAATAAAACTCAAACATGTAATTGTACAGAACACATATATAGAACTTATAATATCTTTCAAATTTAGCATCTTGTGAAAAAAAAAAAAAAAAAAGTTAAAGGAGACTAAAGTGAAAGTTGTACCTGACGGGACTAAAGTGAAAGTTGTACCTCACGGGACTAATGTGCAAGTTGCACCGAACGAACAAACTATTTCTTTCAACGAAAATGCCTACTAACCCTGGACGATAGGTCTAATATATCGTATCATATTATATATCGTATTTATCGTAATACAACTCAATACTTATTTCGCTTCCTTCTTCGACTCGTCTTAATTACGCATTTTTATATGCATGAGCAGCCCCCGAAAAACAAAAACATTAAATCATTAAATTCATTTTTTTACTTATTTTTATTTCATATTATTTCACGCGCACTTTTTATTTCCTAATTCAAAATTATTAAAAAAAAAAAAACTTTTTCGATATCGCTTGTAACGATACTGATTATTATTAATTTTCTTTTCTTTTTCTTTCAATAATAATATTCTGGCAAAAGCAGAATTTAGTTTAGGACGGAGGACTATTAGTTTTTTTTTTTTTTTTTTTTTCTTCCCAATTATAACATCGCTTTCCTATTATTCAATTATATTTTCGATAAATTTTAGATTTCGATAAATGTCCAATTATCGAAAAATGATTTCGACAAATGTCCAACTATCGAAAACGACAACGCAAAAATCCCAGATTGAGACTAATAGGCCCTCAGTCCTAAAAAAAAAGACTTAATTTCGACAGCCAAACCATTAGCGAATTTCAGAAAACATCTATTTGCCAATTATACAGTTGTGGATTTTAGAAAGCTGGTTGTATACCATTGTAAAGTTATTTTAGTTTTATATAACAGGTAGAACTAAAAGTAGTATAATAGCCGCGAAACGAAATTAACTATTTTTTAGCTAACTAAGTTATGTAATGTGAAATCACTCTGACAAGAAATTCTTTGAATTAAAAACTTTTACAAATAGATTTCTTATTTGTTGTTTTCATAATCATTATCTCTAGAATTCAGTATTCTGAAAAATCAGTAAACCGTGTTTTGTTGTTTTTATGCTTCAATAATCAGTGTATATTTTGTGTTTTTGAGATTGAATCATTGTTTGTAAGTGTCATTATGCGTGAATCAGTGTTGTCTCAGTATTCGCGATGTTTCGATTTGTGTTGAATATCTTAACGATTTATCCATTTGAATTTGTTACTAATCACAATTTTTCGTGCAATATAGTTCTATAATCTTACTTTAAAGAGCATGCTTTATGTATGAATGTTCTTAAATTCTGTATTTAACATGCAAAATAACGTTTTAGTGAAAAATCTCTCAATATAAACTCGATAAAGTATGTTTATCTGCATGTATATATATTAGTGGTTATTAGAAGCTTTTTATATGAAATTGACTTTGTCATCGTGTCACCGTGTCACGCTAATAAACAAGGCGCTTCCATTTTAAAGTAAATATAAGCTGTTCCGTTTGTCGCTCCTTGGCTTAGTTGGTTAGAGCGTCAGGTTAATTACACGATGGTCGTGAGTTCGATCTCCGAAGGTTCGGCGTGTTAATTTTTGCAGATAATTAGTAGAAAAGGTGTCAATTGATAAAATTTCGTTGATTATACAGTATCCTAAGAATTTTTTAAGAAGCTTTTTTTAGATATTAAAAAAAAAAAAAAAAAAAAAAAAAAAAAAAATACTTTAGATAATGTAAAAGCACAAAATAAAAAGTTATAAGTAAAAAATACATAAATAAATATGTTTTTAGAAGCTTTTTATTGAAATTCGATTTTGTCATCGTGTCACACTGAAAAACAAAACGCCTCCACTTTAACGTAAATGTTAGCACCTTTAATCGTCGCTTGTTAGCTTGAATAGAGCGTTATGTTGATAACGCGATGGTTGTATTGTAAGTTTGATCATCGAAGGCCGATGTGTTACTTTATTGCAGATAATTAATAGGAAATATATCAAATGATAAAATAAAGATCCTTCGTTGTCTACATACTATCCTAAAAATTTTTGATTATTTTTTTTTAAGAAGCTTCTTTTAGTTACTAAAACGCACAAAATAAAAATGTAATAATAATAAAAAAAAGGAGCATGAATTTTTATTGTGTAGCCCTAAAAAGCATTTAAATATATATATTCTTGCAAGGACATGCTATAAAAAAAAAAAAAAAAAAAAAAAATTCAACAATAAGAAAATTGTTGAAACAAAAATATAAATATTCAAAGAAAAATATAAATATTTCACTTTACAAGAGGTGAAAAATTTTAAATATTCAAAATACTTTAAAAAGCATTCGAGGACAATATTGTTTTTGTATAAACATTTGTTGGAAACTTTTAGCATGTTCCATGACTTTTCTTTACAGTTCTTTTGATTTTTGGTTAGAGCGTGTCGTGGGTTCGATTCTCCCAAGGGCCGATGTGTTAATTTTTGCAGATAATTAATCGAAAAGGTGTTGATTGATAGAAAATCTTTCAAAGTCTACACAGTATCATTTGATTCATATTTTTGAAGCTTTGTTTATAACTAAAAAGCAGAAAATAAAAATTTAAGTAAAAAAAAAAAAAAAAAATTAACAGTAGAAGCTTTTTATTGTGGAGCCGTGAAAAGCATAAAATAAAAATTTATTTTTGCAAAGACACGCTATAAATAAATGTTTCAACACTAAGAAAATTTTAGAGAAAAATATAGATATTTCACTTTTGCAAGAGATGAAAATTTTTAAATATTCAAAATATTTTAAAAAGCTTTCGAGACCTTTGAAATTAATAGCTTAACAAATACTTATGTAGAAACTAATGACTAGGAATATTGGTCTCGATAGCTTTTTAAAACATTTTGAATATTTAAAAAAAATTTCATCACTTGCAAAATTCAAATATCTATATTTTTCTCTAAAATTTTCTTAGTGTTGAAACTTTCATTTATTTATAGCGTGTCTTTGCAAGAATAATTTTTTATTTTATGCTTTTCAGGGCTCCACAGTGACAATGAAAAGCTTCTACTGTTAAGGTGCCTGCCTACCGTCGGAGGTGATTTTTCTTAATAATTGAAAAATGGCCTATTTATGTGCATTATATGAATATGATAGAATATAGTAAAAAACAGTGAATAATCTGAAAAAAAAAATATGCAAATTTTAAAATATTTTGATATTTAGGCTCAAAATCTGCATAAAATAAAGCACTTTTACAAAACATCATAAGTCAAATTTAAATAAAGGTATTTTTATTCTGTAAATTTTATTTAGATTATTGAAAGGTCCTTAAGGGAGTGAACTACTGAAAACTATAACTATGTTATTTAATATTTTAGAAAAGATAACATTTTTACATGCTGAAAAAATCATGAATATACGTGGCAGTTCATAACTTCTATCGACAAAAAAAAAAAAAAAAAATTAGCTAGATTCATTGTCGTAGTTCAATCCCTAAAACAACTCCTCTAGAGTATTTTGTCAAAGTTTCATAACGTTTCAATTATAACTTTTGGAGTTATGGTGTTTTGGGATAAAGCAAAATGCTAAAAATCTAATTTTGGGAAAAAGCAGAAAACAAATTTAAAAACAAGATTTTACCTATTAAACAAAAAATCCTGATTTATTTCAAAGCTTTTTATTTTCTTTTTAAATTCATTTTATATTCAGTAACAAATTTTGATGCTTATATTGAGTAAAACATTTATGTAAACAAACATTTACGGGTCATTTCCGGTCACTTCCGGTTTCAAAAACTGGCGAGTGACTAATATTAAAATGCCTGTAACTCAAGTTCTAAGCAAGATTGAAACAAAATTCAAACTGATTTAGAAAGCTAAAATGTAAGCTTTTAATAATAACCCAAAAATAGAAAATCGGAGTTTTGACCAAAAATTGCGTTTTAAAAGTAGGCAGGGCACCTTAAATTTTTTTTTTTTTTTTTTTTTTTTTTTACATTGCAGATAGCTAGATTGATGTAGCCTGATTCGTTAGAACACTGGTAGTATTTTGTAGAGTTTATTGGGTATTTGGCGATATCCTAAATCCTTTAGACAAAAATATCTGATATCTGATTCAAATATATATATACCGGGTGATCCAAAAGTCACAGGAAAAGTAAAAAAATATATTATTCAAAGAATGCTGACTTGTAGTTCTATGCGGTTTTCACTAAAATGTACAGAAAACAGGGATGAGATTTTTCAGCTGATTTCAGCTTTTTTGTACATTTAGCTTTTCAGCTTTTTTTTTCAAATTTTTAGCTTTTTTTTTATGTTTCTGATGTGCATTTATTCTTTTTTTTTATACATTGAAGATTTAAAAAAATATTTATTACTCTAATATAATAAATTTTGTCATCAAAATTCTAGTATTTCATTTCAATATCTTGCCTTTGTGTACAGTTTCAGATTTTTTGTATTTTTGCTAATCTCATCCCTGAGAAAAACATGGGATTTTTTTTTACATATAAGAAAAAATATTAGTTACATTTTTCACTAATATATCGCGCTGTATTCATATATTATCTTCTCACATTTTAAACAGATACCCTTGATCAAATGACGCCATATCGGGAATTCTGAAGCTTTTTTATAAGCAAAATTTCCGATAGCGTAACGTCTGACGGTCATTTTAATGAATGACAGCCGTCACATTGAATTGAACATTCATAGTCCATGTCCATAGCTACGTTGTTGAAGATACTGCACCACTGTAAAAAAGTAATTTTACAATTAAAGCGTCACCTGGTGAAGGATATTTAAACTGATTTTTAATAAATCGTTTGTTACCTAAAAAAAATCCCATGTTTTTGTTACTAATTGACAAAAGTATTATTGATAAATATTTCAATTTACTTATATATTTTATAAAAATAGTTCAAGGTTTATAAGGTAAGTAAAAATGCACTCACCTTGGTTGTGAGTATCCTCTATTATTTCAGCTTTCAGTATCAAGATGTAGAATTTCATAAATGAAGATAAATCAGTTTGAGTTTCAGGAACTATCATTTTAGTTGACTGATGCTGTTTAAAATATATAATTTGAAATTAAATAAATAATGGTTTTAATTGAATTAAACCAGCCTTCTTTAGCTTGGTTTATGAATAGGAAAAAATATATAATTTGTGGGAATGAAAAAAAAACCCACATGTTTTCCTTTTTAATCACATTTTTATTATAAAACTGAACATCGAAGAAGAGAAAAAAAAATACGTCATTACATGTACATAGAAACAAAGACGGCCAATCAGAACAAATGCGTCACACCGACGCTCCAGTGTAGATGTATATATGCATGAAGAAATAAAAGAGTCAAATGAAATGTTTTTAGAATAATTTGAAAAAGAAAGTTTTTGTAATTATTGAAAGAATGTCATTTTGCGTTTATTTCTCACCAACACCCCTGCGTAAACTCGATGACATTTAATCACAGTTCATCAAGGAAATTCGCAATTTTCGAAAAGAATGTCTCGGCAGAGGCTTGGTGAGCACATCGGCGATCATATTTTCCGTACTTACGTACTCAATCTTTATTGTGCCCTGCTCAACAAGGTCTCGAATCAGATGGTACCTTAGCTCGATGTGCTTTGTTTTCTGTCGAAATTTGTCATTTTCGGCCAATTTGATGCAAGAAAGATTGTCTTCATAGAGTGTAATAGGACAATTTTGTTGCATATCAATTTCTTCAAAAAGGTTTATAAGCCATTTTACTTCTTGCGCGGCACTTGCTGCAGAAATATATTCCGCTTCCGCTGATGACATTGATACAGATTTTTGTTTTTTGCTTGTCCAGTATACAGTATTTGCTCCTATGCAGAACAAATTTCCTGTTGTAGACTTACGATCACTGGGATCGTTTGCCCAGTCGGAATCTGCATATACCCTCAAGACAGGCTCTTCAATCTGTATATATATATAAATTACGTGTCACGATGTTTGTCCGGGGTAAACTCCTAAACTAAGGAACCGATTTTAATGAAATTTTGCACACTGTGTGCAGTTTGGTCCAACTTGAGAGATAGGATAGTTTTTATCTCAATTTATTGTCACAATATTGTTTTATTGCAATTATTTGTTAATTATAGACCTTTATTAAAGTTGCTCCAAAATATCTGTGAGTTCCATTAATTTAATTGTTGCCAAAAAAAAAAAAAAATAATAATCTTATATATATTATAAATGTGAATGTCCGTTTATTTGACTGAGTTTCACGCTAAAACTGCTCGATGGATTTCGATAAAATTTGTTATGGAGATAGCTTATACCCTAACTTAAAAAGTTGGCTACCTTTTATTCCGAAAAAAAAAAACTGTTTTTGCGATTTTTATGCATAAAATAGCAATTTTGTAAGCTAATAATAGCAAAAAATTAGCCATTTAAATTTATCCATAATTTAATTGTTGCCAAAAAAAAAAAAAAAAAAAAAACGAATTTATTTATTTTTTTCAACAGGAAAATAAATACATTTATCTAAACGTGAACGATAAAAAATTATAAAAAAAAAATTATGCATCTCACAAAAACTGACGTCATTTTTAATTAAAAATTTCTTTTACACATTGATAAAGTGCTAATACGCAAGCGAAGTGATGCCGTCACTGGCCGTTCATGGATGCAAGAAAAATATTTCCTATGTTAAACGTCCATTGGATTTTTTTGTAAAATATTATTAAAAATCGAGGAAAATTATTTCCCGATTTTAATCCCCATATTTAGGTATAGGTATGTATTAATTATTATGTCCATGCGTTAGATTAAGTTATTTTTGTTGTAAAATTGACAAAATTTAAATTTTTAATTTCAAAACTCTAGGAAAAAAAAAAAGGGCAAATTTCCATATTCGATTGAAAACACAAACATTTCATTTCAAAAGATGATATTTACACAATAAATATCCAACTAATATACTAATTAAAAGGAAAATGATAAATATTCTATCATAATTTGAAGTAAAATTTGTTTTCAAATGTCTAAATAAAGTATCTGATATAAGATACTAATATGTTGCAGCGGAATAGATTTGATATCGGTCATCCTTAGCAGAAAAAAGAAATATCGACGAATTATTTGGCGAACATAATTTAATTCCTTTCAAAAATCATGGTTATTTTAACAACTTATATTAAGAGAGTAATGAATAATATGAAACAATATTTCGTACAATGCATATTACGAAAATATACATCTGGCATGCATATTTTCGTATTACGTTTTTGATCACTAAATACAATAAGCGCCAAGAACGACAGAGTTTTGAAATTTAAAATTAAAATTTTGTCAATTTGACAGCAAAATAACTCAATCTAACACATGCACATGATAACTAATCTATACTAATATTATAAATGCGAAAGTTTGGATGGATGTTTGTTACTCAATCACGCCACAACGGCTAAACGGATCTGGATGAAATTTTGTACAGAGATAGATAATAGTATGGAATAAGACATAGGCTTCTATTTATACCGGAAAAAATGTAAATTTTTAATTAATCTTCTATATAATATAAATATTTCTTCTATAATAAAACGTTAAAATAATTTATTTTAATTTTTAATTGTTGCCAAAGAATATTTCACGCGAATAATAATAATAAAAAAAATAATAATAAATATTAAACTTGCTTAGGCACATGACAACATAATGTCATTATCAAAATTAAATAATGAGAAAATGAAAGCTAATTCAGATCTGTATTAAAGAGTTTTATTAGTTGATAATCCTGGGTATATTTTTAATTTTAATACTGAAGTAGATAGGACATTTTTCGCCATGGACTCTATTTTTGTGACAGCAACCTTAAGCCAAGTAGTCCATAAAAAATATAAACAAATCTGTACATATAAAAGAGTAAACTCAATGATTCGCTGACTCAACACTGCCATGACGATTCTGTGGGAAAGAGGGTCACAAATTTTAGTGACCAGGTTGGTTTTCGGAGCCTGACCCCAACTAAGACGGAATTTTGCAAAATACCCCCCCCCCCCCTGTCTCCCTTGGGGGGAAGAAGGCTTAACTCGGCTCCAAATTACTTAACGGTGAAGAAATTGCAGATGGAAAGACCAGACTTGAGTACAAAAAAATTACTTTCTGCGATTTTGGAATTTTTGATTTTTAAGGGGGGGGGGGAGGGAAGGGAAAAGGTTTTGGAAGAAGGGTACTCAACACACGGGGAAATCGAACTGAACACACACTACAAAGGGATTTTATGAAATTCCACCCTACCGCCCTTTGGAGAATGGGGGGCAAAAACATGTATTCATGCGTAACGCTGCACTAAATTATCTAAGGTTGTACATTTTTTATGTAAGGGACGATTACATGTATCTAACTCATAGTATGAAGAGATTTTGCGAAATTCCCTCCTTTAAGAACGGGGGGAGAGATTAAAAAAAAAAAAAAAAGTTTTAAAGCATAACTCAGCTTTAAATAATTTCATAATCTCAATTTTTCGATGTGTCGGTTATGTATGTGTATGCAAGATGCAATATAAAGTAATTTTGGAAATTTACCCCCCCCCCCCTCCCTTCCTCTTGGGGCGGGCGGGGCAAAAACCACATTTTGAAGCTTAAATCCGTCCAAATTACCTAATAAAGGCGAATTTTGGTGTGTGGGTGTTAATTAGGTGTGCGAAATATGCACTTTGATGAGATTTTGTAAAACTTTCAACTGTAACCACGAGGGAGGGGGAGTAAGAAGCAGGTAAGGGACTGCCGAAGGCATTGGGCAACTTAAAATTAGATTTTCACGGATTCCAATGTTTTTTTTTTTTTTTTTTTTTTTTTTAAAGATATTTTATTATTATTAATGATATGCTGTTTTGGGGGATTCATTTCAATATAATGACCAGCGAAGCGGGCAAAGCCTGCTAGTAATAAAATAAAAATACGAGTTCATTTTCTTTCGACATAAAAATACATTTAATCAAACGTGAACATTAAAAAATTATAAAAAGTTAAATTATGCATCTCACGAAAATTGACGTCATAATCAATTTAAAGATTTTATACACATTGATAAAGGGCTAATGTAGTTCTATCATAGATATAGTAATATATATAGATCTCTCATCCCCATGTTATCGTACAGAGATTTTTGATGCAGAAAAAAAAAAAAAAATAAATAAATAAATAAAAGCTTTGGAAACAGCCATTAAGTGGTATTGAAGAAAAAAAAAAAAAAGAAAAGAAAGAAATATGAATTTGAAACTGTATCTGGAGTCTTCCATTCCCCTTTAGCACATAAATTATTCATAAATTTTATTTGCTAAAATATTAGTATGTATTCCCGTGTGTATTCACTCGGGGAAAGACGGCCATATTTTGGTAAAAACGTCGTCTTTTCCCAAATGAAAAGGAATAACTTTTTTCTCCCCAATGATCACTCTATTCTATATATGCTATACTATATCTATGAGTTCTATACGCAAGCGAAGTGTGACTCACTGACCGTCTGTGCAGCCAAGAAAAAGGATTTCCTATGTTAATTGCCCACTGGATTTTTTGTAAGAAATTATTAAAAATCGAGGAAATTTATTTCCCGATTTTAATCCTTATATTTGGGTATAGATATGTATTAGTTATCGCGGGTGTTAGATTGAATTATTTTGCTGTCAAATTGACAAAATTTTAATTTTAAATTTCAAAACTGTCGCCCTTGGCTTTTTTTTTTATTATTATTATTATTTGGCGATCAAAAGCGTAACACGAAAATATACATGCCAGATGTATGCATTGCACGAAATGTAATATGTATTATTCATTGTATGTATGTATGACATGTAATATGAATTGTACGAAATATTGTTTCATATTATTCATTACTCTTTTAATATAAGTTGTTAAAATAACCATGATTTTTGAAAGGAATTAAATATTTTCGCCAGATAATTTGGCGATGTTCTTTTTTTTTTTTCGCCAAGGATGACAGAAATGAAATATATTCAGCTGCAAAATATTAGTATCTTACATCAGATATTTTATTTAGACATTTGAAAACAAATTTGACTTCAAACTATGATAGAATATTTATCATTTTCCTTTTAATTAGTATATTATTAGTATATTAAAATTTAAAAGCATGGTATATAAAAAGTTTTTTTTTTTTTTTTTTTTAATCTTATAATTATTCTTATCTTAATCCTCAATGTTTCCCATCTTTATTAACTTGAATTTACTATTAAAATTTTAACATACTCAAAAACTTCTCATCATTTCGTTAAAATACACTAAACTTTTCCAAAATCTTTTTCTATTTAAAATGATACATGTATTTACATTAAATGTCCAATATTTTATAAGATTTCCAATTTTAAAGTTTTAAAATATTTATCAAATTTACTTATTTTTCTGGTTTAGCCTTATTGTTTTCCTTTTTATAACTACAGCTGTTTCCCTCTTTAAAATATTTAAAATGATGAGGTCATTTTATAGTAAAATTATCCATTATAGCATATATTATATTTCACTCCTCCATAAAAATTGATTTTAAAATCGTCTGTTTCCTTTATACTTTTATTTTAATAGAATTTTAATAGAATTTAATTTATATATTAGTCATTTTTGCAATTTTATCCAAAGTAGCATTAGAAATAATATGTATCACTTCTCCATTAAAATTTATAGGACCCTACAATAAAATTAATTTGTGCTTAATATCAACACTACGAAAATTTTTATCAATCGCTTCCAAATTTTGACCTAAGTTTCAAATCTCAACCCTGTGGGTTTTTACATCGGCTACAACGTTTTCGTCTTTGTTCGTAAATAATAATTTGACTGTACTAAATAGTTTACAGCCATATAATTCAACGTATAACTTAGTCACAGCAACGCGTGGCCGGGTCTGCTAGTATTATTATATGTCAATTTAAGATTAATTGTACTTTTTAAATATCTCATTAATCTTTTTACCGCTTCCCAATCTTTTGCTCTTGGGCGCTCATTTCTTCTACTCAAAATATTTACCGCGGCGCTAATATCCGGACGTGACACGGTTGAAATATATAACAATGCGCCTACAGCCTGTCTATATTGTGTATTTTCTGGTAAAAGGTTTTCTTCGTCATTTAATTTTATGTAACCTGTGTCCATAGGAGTGTCTGTAGGTTTTGAATTTTCTAAACCGTATTTGACTATAAGTTCTTGTATTTTGTGTGTTTGATCAAGAGTCATTGTATTTTCGTTAGGACGATTAATATTTATCCCAAGGTATTGTTTTGCTTCTCCCAAGTCTGTTAACGGGTATTCTTGTTTTAGTTTGTTTACAATTTCATTTATTTGTTGATCATTCCCCGCTATTAACAAATCATCGACATACACAAGTACATAAGTAGTTACATCGTTTTGTTTACGTTTATAAAGACACTTGTCGAATTGACTTTGAATAAAGCCTAAGTTAAGTAATGACTCATTCAATTTTAAATTCCATGCTCTCGCGGCCTGCTTTAGCCCGTATATTGCCTTTTTTAATTTACACACCTTATGTTCTTCCCCGGATACCACGTATCCTTCTGGCTGATGCATATAAAACATCTTCACTCAATTTACCGTGTAAAAATGCAGTCTTGATATCAGTATGTCTAAGACTTAAATTCTTATAAAGACTCATTGCCAAAAAACTTCTCAAAGTTGTGTGAGACGCCACTGGGGCGAAAGTCTCATCGTAGTCTGTTCCATATTTCTGTGAAAAGCCCTTCGCAACCAGCCTAGCTTTGTATTTTTCAACACGGCCCTGACTGTTATATTTTGCTTTGAATGCCCATTTGCACCCTACTATTTTCATCCCTGGTGAAACCTCAACTAAATCCCAGGTGTCATTCTGCTTGAGTGAATTTATTTCATCTAATGTAGCATTGATCCAATTTTCCTTTTCTACAGGGTTTTCCATACTTATTATATCATCCCAGCATTTTGGTTCACTTATTCTTTCATTGTGTAATGTGAATGCGAATCTATCTGGTGGTACCCCTTTATTAGATCTTTGTGATCTACGTGGAGTATTTTGTGAATTATCTGACACAACACTATCATTAGTTTCATCTATCTCTGAGTCTATTATTTGCAAATTTGGTGATGGATTTTTATTATCACTTTTCTCATCGTTGTTTTGTGATGTTTCATATTTAAGTATCGCTTGTTTTTCATTTTCTACAAATTTTACGGTTCGACTAATAATTATGTTTTTGCCATTTGTGCAGATCCTATATCCTTTACTTCTATTATCGTACCCTACGAATATACCTTCCTGTGCCGTATTATCTAATTTTCCCCTGTGTACCTTTTGTACGTATGCATAGGCACGACAACCAAATGGTTTTAACATCGATAGGTCAGGTTTTCGACCTGTCCATAATTCATAAGGTGTCAATTCACACGAAGATGTTGGGAGTCTATTTTGCAAGTAAACTGCGGTATTTATTGCCTCCCCCCAGAAAGAATTTGGTAAATTGCCATCCTTTAATAAACAACGTGCCATTTCAACTTAAGTACGATTTTTACGTTCAGCAGTTCCATTTTGAGAAGCTGAATAGGGAACAGTAAATTGGTGGTCTATACCTAATTTTGTTAAGTATTCATTTAATTCTGTCCCGGTGTACTCCCCTCCGTTGTCGGAGCGGATTGCATGCAAAGTTCGTCCGAACTTGTTTGATGTCATTGCGATGTATTCCCACAATTTTGTGAAAACTTCATCCTTTTTTCTCAGTAGGTATATAACTGTAAATCTACTGAAATCGTCAATAAACGTTAAAAAATAGTATTTTCCACCGACCGTGGGGGTTGTCATTGGTCCACACAAGTCAGTGTGTACCAACTCTAGTGCTTTAGTTGCCCTAAACTGAGCCTTTTTAGGATAAGGATTGTCCGTTAATTTAGTTAATATGCAAGTTTCACATGCATTATCATGTTTGCAGTTGTCTAGTTTTATCCCAACTGCCATGTTGTTGTTTACCAATTGTTTTATATGACTAATGTTTCTATGGCCTAATTTAATGTGCCATTTATCAATGCAATTTTTATTTTCGCATGTTTTTACCATGTTTATAGTGTGTGTTGTATCATAGCTAACTTTGCATTCGTATAAATTGTTGTTAATGTAACCTTCAATGCATGTTTCTCCTTCATGCATTATTTTGCATGATTTGTTTTCAAATATTGCTACACAACCATTTTCAGTAGCCTCTTTTACAGATATGAGGTTTGTCTCTATCTCTGGTACATATAAAACATTTTTCAATATTATAGTATTATGTGTGTTATTGGAATTTATGGTGTTTAATTTCACAGACCCATGACCCAGGGATTCTATCTCCTGTCCATTCGCGATTGTTACGCGTGAATTATTATGATTAAATTCATGAAATTTACTCCTATCATTGCATACATGCGTTGAACAACCTGAGTCTACATACCAATTGTTAGATTTCTCACCGATAAATAGAGTGAATATTTTATCGTTAGGTTTTTTATTTTCACTCTCAGTAATAAGAGCCCTATCCACGTTATGTCTGTCTTGAGAGTACATACCAGATTTGAAAGTTGATCTGGCATTGCTGGCTTTTGTTTGTTTCAGAGTCTTTTTTTTATTTTTATTTTTAAGATGCCAGCATTCTTCAATTGTATGCGATTTTTTTTTACAATAACGGCAGAACTTTGAATTTTCTGGTTTCGGTTTAAATTTAACCTTTAACACTGAATTATTTTCAGATTTGTTTTCTTTTCTTTTAGAAAATTCATCAATCAATTTCGAGCGTATAAACTCTGGTACAAGATCCTTTTCATCACGCGATTCTAAAGCGGTGATTAGTACATCATAACTTGGAGGTAAGGAACAGAGCATTAGGGCTGAAAGGTGCCTGTCATTCATTTCTTCTCCGATTGATACTAACTTATCTCGTAATTGATAAATGTGCGTTAAGTGGTCGATCATATCGCCACCCTCAGTTAATTTCGTAGAGTAAAGCTTTCTAAGCAAAAATAGTTTACTGCTGAGGGTTGAACGCTCATGTACAGCTTTTAAAGCGTTCCAGCATTCTTTAGCGGTCTCGAGATTTTTGACATGGATTATTTGATTATCCTCTATAAAAAGGTTTATTATAGCGAGTGCTTTCCTATTTTTGTAATTCCATATGTCCGTAATGGGTTTCGGAGCATCGTTAATAACCACAGAATATAAATCTTCCTTTTGGAGAAACATCTCCAATTTGAACTTCCACACATCGTAATTTTGTGCGTTAAGTTTTTCAATTATAGTGTCCTTGAGGATACTCATTTTAATATTTCAATTTTGTTTTCTTTCTAGTTTATAATAACTGCAATTTTATATTTAATCATTCATATGTTTATTTTAAACATTCTTATATATACTTTCACTTCTTTCGTTTTTAATGTTTATACAGATTTCTATACTTTCGTTTTCAAGAAACAAAAAAAACATATTTATTTATTTTCGCTTACATTTTTTTTATCATTATTATTATTTTAAATGTAGCAAAATAATATTATTTTAAATGTAGCAAATGTTTCTTCAAATATGCAAGGAAAAAACTTTTGTCAAGAATAAATTTAAAATCTCAATTTAGCGCGTCAGTGGTCATAATCTGTTACTAATTGACAAAAGTATTATTGACAAATATTTCAATTTACTTATATATTTTATAAAAATAGTTCAAGGTTTATAAGGTAAGTAAAATGCACTCACCTTGGTTGTGAGTATCCTCTATTATTTCAGCTTTCAGTATCAAGATGTAGAATTTCATAAATGAAGATAAATCAGTTTGAGTTTCAGGAACTATCATTTTAGTTGACTGATGCTGTTTAAAATATATAATTTGAAATTAAATAAATAATGGTTTTAATTGAATTAAACCAGCCTTCTTTAGCTTGGTTTATGAATAGGAAAAAATATATAATTTGTGGGAATGAAAAAAAGAACCCACATGTTTTCCTTTTTAATCACATTTTTATTATAAAACTGAACATCGAAGAAGAGAAAAAAAAATACGTCATTACATGTACATAGAAACAAAGACGGCCAATCAGAACAAATGCGTCACACCGACGCTCCAGTGTAGATGTATATATGCATGAAGAAATAAGAGTCAAATGAAATGTTTTTAGAATAATTTGAAAAAGAAAGTTTTTGTAATTATTGAAAGAATGTCATTTTGAGTTTATTTCTCACCAACAGTTTTTCTATGCATTTCAGTGGAAACCGCATAGTGCTACGACCAATACTTTTTGAATAATACATTTATTTTTTCTGTGACTTTTGAATCACCCTGTATACATACATATATATATATTCTTTGAACTGGGTGTTATAAATAAATAGGTCTACCAAGATAAGAATATCTATCTTAATGTGTAACATATAACCAAATATAAGTGTTAAAATTATTTGAAATTGAGTTATTGTAAAAGGAAAATTCAAGATGTAAATAACAGTTGTTAAAAGAAATAAAATAGGGGGTGGAATGGGAAAGGACTTAAAACATAGACGATTATAGCCGCATATCAAATTACGGCAATGTAAATAATCTCTAGTATGATTTTTATAAAAGAAATTCTAAATATTTTTTGAAGACTGTTGAGTATTGTTTAATAATAGTAACTATTATTAATATAACATTAATTTGATTACACAATTATTTAATACTTAGTTGTGTTTGAAGTTATTTTGAAACCTTTTACAAAACAATACGCCATTGTCATGAGTTAAAACTTTAGTTTTAACAATGAAGCGCTTTTATAAGCAATGTCAATCGATCGAAGGAAGTATGAGTAACAGCTTCATTTGCTTTAATCTATGTATATTAAATCACACTGTTTTTTCTTTTGGTAATGTAATAATTTTTATGGGTAATTTTATAATTAACATATTTATAGAAAGGCATAATCCTTACTTAGAGCACCATACGCTGATATTTTTCACAATTTTCATTGCTACTGTGTAAAAAATCTGACAACACTCGATAGTATATCATGGACTCGTGGAAATTATTTTTGGAAGTTGATATAGAGTAAAACGATATACTGCAAATGAAACTTTTGGGTCTGGTTCATTCTGGATGGAAATACACATATTTCCTTTTCTCGTTTTCTTAATCGAAAGTTTCGGTAAATATTAAATGAATGATACAAAACAAAATATTATGCTTTCAAAACTCATGTGAAATATTACTTTTGTTTCTCATTTTACTTCGGAAGTCTCGTGAAATATTGTGGGAATTATATAAACATCTTTAAAAGTTTATGTACTTAATAATATTCTAATTATTCGTTTTTAAGGTTCCCCCTCCCCCCCCCTTTTTTTTTCATAAATTTTTTGCAGGAATTGCGGAGTATTTTTATTGTTATAACTTTGATGCTTGTTGTTATTGGTGGATTTTGGATTTGGTGATCAAAAGTGTAATATGAAAATGTACACGTCAGATGTATATTTTCATAATATATATTGTACGAAATATTTATTGTTTGACATTCTCTTAATATACCTAATAAATGAACATGATTTTTGAAAGAAATTGAATATGTCTGACAGATAATTTTTGATATCTTTTTTTTTTCTCTTTAAATAGTTGAATGTTTCATTTTGGAATTATATAATTCCTATAATTACAAAATATGTAAAATGAAGTTACACAAACAGAATTTTAGTCACTTTTCATGATTTGAAAATGTAATTGAAATTCTAAATTGATTATAATTTTTGCTGTTATCGAATATTTATTTATGAAGGAAGAAAAGTGAGTGTTATTTTTACTCGAATTTCCTTTACGACAGCTGAATTAAGTGTAATTGTGTGTATGATTATTTACATTGAAAAAATTTCTTTTGAAAAACAGAATAAAAAGGTTTCTTTTCTTTCTTTTTCTCTTTCCCCCAAGACGGAAAATCATTTTAGAATGGACAATATTCCTGTGACGTCACAGTAGGCAAAATTGCCGAACACGTGGCCGATATTTTGTAAACAAATTAGATTCAAGATGCCATTTTATTGTTACGCATAACATTTTCCTAAATATTTCTTCAGTGAAATTTAATAATCAGATATCTGTTCAAACAAGAACAAAAGAGAAATGTAAACAACTGAATCGAATGATAAAGTTAAGACTATTCCATTTCGTAAAATTGCAGAACATTTTATGTATACACACACACACATATATATATAATGAATAAAAGATTAATAAGAACATTTTATACACACACACATATATATATAGACATCAAAGCTTAAATAATTAGAATTTCAATCACTTTAATAAAGGAATTTATTAAATGGAACATCCATTTAAATTTGTTAACATCGCCACAGTTAAGATGGCAACTTTTAATATTACATATGTTGATTAATATTAAAGTATGTTACTAAAACTAGATTAAAAACAAAACAAAGGTATCACTATATCACTCTTACTTCAATTTCATATAATCTGTAACTCTTACAAATAATATTGCAGGATAAAAATTTGCAAGCCACAGTGCTTTGCTATGGTAGAGTTGAGGATTGTTTGCCTAACCAGCTGATATTCTTGTAGCCTCGAACCCAAAGTGGGAATATGGTCCAGTTACAAAATATATAAAATGAAGTTACACAAAGAGAATTTCAGTCACCTTTCATGATTTAAAAATATAATTGAAATTCTGGATTGATTATAATTTTTGCTATTAAAGATAAAAATAAATTTATTTTTATTTATGAAGAAAGAAAAGTAACCATTATTATTATTACTCGAACTTCCTTTACGACAACCAAATCAAGTGTAATTATATATACAGTAAAACCTCGATCTATCGTTTTTCACAGGGTGTGTGGGGAAAAAAAAAAAAAACGATGAAAGCAGAAAAACGACGAATGCAGGTTAAAGTCAAAGCACGAAGAAAACAATGTTTATGAATTTACAACTAATGAAAACTAATTTACTTTCAAACTGTCAAATAAATAAATCAATGTTGTAGAACATTAGGTAAAATTTATTTTTTAAAATCATAAAATTTATGTGGGGTGTTTCGTTCATTTTATAAATTAAACAGGAAATTTTCCAAATTCAAAGCGTTTTTTCTGGTCCTTTTATGTAATTTCATGTGCTTACATAAAGGTTCATGCATTTCTTCTCAATGCTTTAGGATATCGTATGTCGCAATGTCTTGATTATTGCAAATATTATCACTAAATTTTGTACCGGGCGCATCCTCTGCTACACGCAACCACTCTTCATCTGCATTATCAGCATCATCATTATCATCATCATTTTCTTGCCCTTCTGTTTAGTATTGTTCAGATTTTCACACGTAACCGCATTTCACGAAACAATTTTCTGGACAACTTTAGAAGTTTCCTGCCATGCTGAAATTACAGAATGAATAGATATGATCCGGAGACATGGCATCACAATTTTGATACTCTATGTAAATGGGGAAGAGAGTTATTTTAGGATGCAAGAATCCCAGTTTGTGTGCCATGTGGAACCTCTTAATCTTCAGGAGAAAATTTTTACAAAGTCAGGAGAAAAAATTTACAACGATGATTGCGGGAAAACGACTTTTTGAAGCACGATACATGCGGGTTTCGTTAATATTATTTAAATATAATTTGTGCGGGGACCATAGAAATAAAACGATCAATGTGCGAAAACTATGGATGCGGGAACGATAGATTGAGATTTCACTTTATATAATTATTTAAATTGAAAAAACTTTTTTCTGAAAAACTGGAATGAAAAGGTTTCTTTTCTTTCTTTCTATCTTTCTTTTATTTTTATTTTTTTCTCATTGGATTCCCTTATTTTCCTTAATTCTCTTTTTCCCTGCAATGTTGAAGTTAGTGACTGTAACGGTATAGCTAATTAGCGTGTTGAGTGGCGTGTCAGCCGTCGGTGGCTGACACCGAACTTTCCGTTTAGGCCGCGTAACCACCGGTGGTTGACAGTGTAAAATATGATAAAAACTAAAAAAATGACATTGTTTTAAGTAATTACTGAAAATTTATTTAAAATTTACTTAATTTTTATTTATTACAGGATATCATTAAGGCATTTTAATGAAACATAGTAAACATAACGCACATCTAAGCAGCGCGCGTGGCCTGACGGGGATTTCCTTAAGAATTCGCGTGGCGCTCAACGTATTAAGAAAGTTCAAGGCATGGTTGAACATGTATAAATCAACACTAGCTCATCTAATACCGATATCTCTAACAATAACTTTTATAATATTTGGTTAAGTATTTAAGGAAAAAGTAGCTATGGATTAAATATCTAGTTTGCGTTAACTATTTATTAGTTTTATAAATCGTAAGAGTTACGTACAAATTAATTTTTACACCTTCTGTAAATTAAAGAAAGAAAATTCTCTGTTGTAAAACGTTTTAAATTTGTTACTGAAAAATTTGATGTAAAAAAATATTTTCTAAAAAGGAAAGTTTAAAAAAAAAAAAAAAAAAAAAAAAAAAAATGAATGGGGGAGGGGGGCTGAAATATCCTGTGATGACTTCAGATAATCGAAAACTTATTTTAAGTGAGTTTTTATTTTGTTATAAAAAAGTTTTTTGTTTAATGTAAATTGAAAAATTTAATTTAAAATCTGCATTTTTATGATACAACAATAATAATAAATTACTTTCCTTTATACTAGCTCCAATTAGATTGATTTTAGCAAGCAATACTCATTAGTGATCATGAATGGAGATAGATCATGAAAGTTCTCCAGTTCTCATAGGGGGAAGGGAGAAAATAAAGGAACTTTTTACTTTCTCCTGTGTTCTGTTCATACAAAGAAAGTGCTGGATTTGTGAAAATTTTCGACCTCCAGTTTTCGATGCATTTACATGTTTTGAAATGTTCTGAACACGATTTGACCATTTTCGGAAAATGTCTTATCTGTCAGTCTGTGTATCAAAACAGGTTTGTGGACGCAGAATTGCACGAAGATTTAACCAACTTGAACGAAGATAAACCAAATTTGGTATCTTGCTGGACTCTGGCCTAAACTGGTGCTGATTATGCTGATTGCATTTGGGATCAGTCGCTCAATAGGGGGTGCGATCTGCTGTCATCCTATTTTTTTTCATAATTTTTAGTGTAGAACAAAATTTCGTATAAATGTACATAATGGGAATTATTTCAACTTTTCAATGTTTATTTATTCATTTATTATTTTTTAAATATTTAAAAGTATATATAAAAGTAAGTACTAATAGTCAACCAGTCTTATATATGTAGGGAAATCGCTTCTTCCCGTGTGTATCTGAAAATTTCTGATATGGGTATCTTTTAAAAGAAGTCGTCAAATACCTTTAAAACGAATGGTCGAACCGTAAATCTGTGATAATGTTCCTTGGGGTAATAGATAGCATAAAATGAGCTGTATAGCATAAAATCGATTTTTTTTTTTTTTTTTTTTGACATTAGTGCTTCTTATACTTATCTACGAGGAAAATCGTCTGTATTTATTATGGAAAATAATTTAGTATGTACTGCGTGAATTTGTGTAGGAAAATATAGAAGAAAGTTTTGGGGTAGCCACAACGTATTTTTTTAAAAGTAGAATAAGTAGTTTATGGAATTAAATAAACATGCATAACACTTTATAGGTGCGGGTTACTTATGCAACTGATTAGGGATAAGGGGGAGACCCGCTATCCAAGATTAATGTCAATTTACATAGGGTAGTATATGTTATTGGCATCTTTGTGTTCATATTAAGGTAATTAAAACGATTTCGATGGGGAAAATAATTTTAATTGTTCATTCCTTTTTAAGATTACATGAATAATATCACGAGTCTTTTCAAATCGTAATATTTAGTTTTACGATTTGAAAACTAGTTATAGTTCGATACCAGTTATTGACACCGGTATCAAGTAAGTTACTTCAAAAACTTTACTTACTGGGGAAAAAATGTAAAATTATATTTATAGATAATTATTAAGTAATGCAATAATTACGATTAAAAAAGAAAAAAAAAAAATCTGAAGGCCACAGGTTGTGCACTACTAGAAATAAAGGAAGGTCGAAAAATAATCACATGATAGAGCATATATTTTAATGAAGCTAAATCAAAGAATATAAAATATGTGTTAATGTTATTATTGCTCGCATAATAACAATGCTCGGTATTTTTAATCCTGTTTAAATTTTGTACCTATTGGACTTTACTAAGCTTATGTGTTTTAAACCACTTAACTGACAAGCTATCTCAAGGTTTCGTGTTACAGACAATTTTGCGTAGAATTATTCGCGGATGACTGCATGCATGCTTTGATTTTACAGTAATTTTACATGTTATAATTTTGTTTTTTAATCTGAGTAAACTTAATACTTTCATTAAAAATTTCCACATAAAAAATTAATAGCTTTTTTTTTTTTTTAATAATACAATTTACGAATATTATCGGGATATTTTTTTTTTTTTTTTGAAACGGTAATATTAGTTGCATCTATTCCTCTTTACTATCTTGATATATTTTTATTTGAAGAAGATATAAATGTGGTATTTTTTGTGTACTGATAAATCTTGATGCTTCTTTCTTGATTTTTATTTTGATTCTTCGTAACGTCTGTTGATAAATGGTGTTTATAACTTTCATATCAATTGTGGTTGTGGTGTCTTTCAAAGATCTTCATGATAATGAGACTTTTTCTACTTTTAACTGCTTATTTATCAGCAAAGGAATGCTGCCATTATATATGTCATTTCTAGGACAATATGTTTTTTTTTTTTTTTTTTTTTTTTTTTTTTTTTAAATGTTTGGTGTTTACACTAAGGAGATATGCATTAACTGTTTGCATTATAAAAACGCGTTGACAGTGTTAAACTGACTTTTCTACCGGCAAGATAGCTGCATCTTCGAAAAAAGGATAGTATAGTTCAGGTGGATTTTCAGAACATTAATAAGTAAAAATATATATATATAAATCTTCCGAATATAAAATTTTGAGGCATGGAATTGTGTGTGTGTAGGGGAAGGAGGTGATTCCTCGTTCAATTTATCGAAGTATAATTTGCTCTTTGATCCCCAAAATGCGATGGTATTTGAGGAGTGTTTACGATAGTATTTCCTAAATTCATGTGACACGAATTTACGAAACAAAAAATTGTCTTCTAGTGTCAAAAATAGAATGTTTTGTGAGATACATTGTAATTATTCTGGATCAGATATAGAAGTCTCCTACTGGTTTCGCAATCCACGGGCAACTTGCCCAACCAGAAACTAACATGTGTGGTATTAGCGAGCGAGAATTAAATCGCAGACACAAAATGTGTAAAATATAAACCGATTATTATTACAGTGGAGCACCTTTTATACGTTTCTCATTTATACGTTTTTAGACTTCGGTCCCAAATCATTCCATTGAATTCTAATGTTAAAATATTTCGTTTATACGACACAAGTAAATTCTTAATTTCACTTATACGTTTTTTTTTCTCCTTGTAGAATCCCAAGTTTGAGTTTTATTCCAGGATTAAAAAAAAAAAAAAAAAAGATGAATGCTCTTTGTTTTATTCTTTTTTTTTTTTTTTTTTCCGATTATTTTTTCTTAGAACTATGGTAACAAAGTGCGGCTATAGAACAAAGTGCGACTTACATCGATAGCCTGGGGAGGGGGGTTAGAGAAATTTTCAGAGATAAGCAATTGGCGACTGGGTTGAATGGTAGGTATACAAGTAGCCAGTGACCATTTGAAGACCTCCCACTTTATCTTTCAATTGATTCCAAGAATGGGGTATGAAAGGAAAAAAAGCCCACAACTTTATAAGCATTTTGTAAACTTGAAGATTTATTACTCATTTCCGTTGGGCGACTTGGAAGATTTTCTTATAGTGTTTATTTGACATTACGTTTGGAGAAACAATTTTTTTTTCTTTCCTTCTTTTTAATCGTTTGCAAAAATGTCATCTTCGTTTAGAGAACAAAAGGCTTTGTCTTTAAAGGTTAAAATCGAAATCTTGAAAAAAAAATTCTGAATTCCTATATTTTTAATTATTTAATTTTTATTCAACCTTTTAAAAATATTTTAAATATAATTAAAAATATATCTTATTCGAATAAATGTAAAGGAAATCATGAAAATTGATTAGACTTTTATTATTAATATGATACTTTATTGTGTATTAATGTTAAAACGAATTTTCAGTTGTACGTTTTTTTCAGTTATACGTCTTTTAGGAACGGTCCCTTGAAAAACTTATAAACGGTGCTCCACTGTATTATTATTATTATTATTATTTTTTTTTTTTTTTTTAAGAGAGAGAGAGAGAGAGAGACCTTCACAAATGTTTTTTTTTTTAATACATGAGATTAGCTCCATATCTATTTGTTACATACGTTGTGAGAGAAATTTAATTTTTCTCACTATGTATTTTATGTGGTGTTCCCGCTCTAAATTCGTTCATATTGATGGCATTACTTTCTCTCCCGAATTTTCGGAGACTTTGTATACTATATACTCTTTTGTAATGATAATTCTCAACGTATTAATCATAGAAAATTAATATTAGACATTTCTATAATAAAGTAATAGAAAAATAAAAGTTTAGAAATTAAAAAAAGCTTATCCATAGGTCTTCGTTATTTTCAACGGAGACTTCAAACCGAAAATTTTTTATAAATGTTTTCTGTTTATTAAATTTTATTTATTTGTCGAAAATGTATGTGACATTCTTTTTTAAAAATACAAGGTAATAAATCTGATTTAAAAATTAGTAATGTTGGCAGTTATGTTATTCAGTTTGGCACCTTGTATGAGATCTGATTTATTCTTGCTTCTATTACCTATTAAAATTATTCAGTTAGTAGGAAAATTGCGCTAGTAGTGGACATTTTAACGACATCTTACCTTTTTTTTTTTTTTTTTCCCCTGAGGCTTTAATTGTAACCAATGTTTAATTGTTTCTGTATATGAGGGAATTGTGAGAAATGCTGATTGGATCATTTTTATACTCGAAAAATTAATTTTCCATTTACTTTAAAATGCGCCAATAGTGAAAACCCAGTAATTGAGTTTTAGAATTTCTTCAGAAAAGTCGATATAAAATGCGAACTGTCTAACAACAGGCATTTTCTGTTTCATTTATGCGTTAAAAAACTGAAAAATTATGTAAACTTCTGTCGTAAATTGAAAATAAATTATTTCTAAAAACTTAAACGGCTTCAATGACATTGTTTTCTTCAAAATAAATAAATAAATAAATAAATAAAAAAGCTTATTACTTTTTTAAAATTTGGAAAAAAAAAAAAAAAAAAAATGAATAACTAGGAGCATTTCGATCAAATTTTCAAAGAAATTAATTGATATTTGTTTACATTCTGAATTTGGGAGAATATTGAGCTGTGTCCACTACTGGATCTGGCCTTAAAAAAAGTCAAATTGTTGAAAGGATTATCCACTACTGCCGATGGCAGGGTTGGTTTGATTTTGCCCAACCAGAAAAAACCCATGTGGGTTTTTCAAAATCCTTATTTAAAATTCCACTTTTATCTAACTTACAACAAACATATAAATATAAAACAAATATTATGTACAGTCGGTCAAAAAAAAACGAAACACCCCCACCTATCTCATTACCTAATTATCGCAGAAACATGCAGTTGGCACCAATCGTCAGGAATTTATGTCTACTTTTATTGTATGTAGGAAAAAATGACACTACATATTAAAAATGGGTCCAACTTCGAAAATGCGAATGTTAACCCACTAATTTAACGACAGAAAACGATTCTAGAGCATCAAAATAGCCTAGATACAAATTTTTACGAAGATACCAACATTTGTTCCTGAGATATTTAAGGTTTGTCTTTAGGGGGTTATCTCCAAGTTTATTTTTTTTTTCTTTTAGGTCAGATTCAACGAATTTATTATAGCTCTCTTTTATCATTCAATGCGTTTCATTCATCTACAAATCTCTAAATACATCAAAAGGAATATAATTTCAATGAGCATATTAATGTTGAAATTTCGTACTATAAAAAATATTCTGTCCAAAAAGGGTTCACACGGGAGGGTCTGATAACACCAGTGTGTGTGAAGGGGAGGGGGGGGCACCGGGGTTGAAAATTGATGTTTTATTATCGCATTTTCAGAAGCTTTTTATTGAAATTAGATTTCTGATATCATTCTTTTTTCCCCCTAGGTATCAGACTATAAACCAACGAGTCTCTAGTTTATTGAAGTGTGTGTGTGTGTGTGTGTGTGTGTATATGTATGGGTGCGCATGTTTGTTAGTGAGAGTTTATTTATGCTTGTGGCAAGTGTTATTTGAATTCAAAATGAGATGTTTCTGTAAAAATGAAATAATGTAAGGTAAAATTTAAAGAAGCAGAATTATTTTAAACACTGAATGACATTCTTGTGAAAGTTGCCGAAATATTTGCATGTATAATGTAATTCGTGAAATCATTAGCAGGTTTTAGTCGACGAATTGATCCTCCTCTTATAAATAACTAATAAACTAATAAACGACGTGATTTGATTTATATATTTGTTTTCGGAATCTTCGAAACGGCTTTAAAGATGTTGATGCAAATTTGGAGTTAGGAGTCTTTTAGTGTTTAAAAACGATTGAACATATTCTCATATTCTAAAAAAATCGTGTTCGCAGTTAAACCTTTATTGCCCATTGTATCATATCGCAGAAATTGATTTTACTCAAAAATGGATAGAATGATTTTCAAAAACGTTTGGAGTTGCATGTTTTTCCGGTGCTTGGACTTACCCTCATCTTTGGAAAAATTTGCGTTAATTGTTAACCCATTATTGGCCAATAGCAACATATCGCAGAAATTGGTTTACTCTGAAATAATTATAGGGATTTTGATGAAAGTTTCGGGGTAAATGTTTTCGGGATATTAGACTTACCACCGTCTTCAGAAAAATTTCCGTTCGCTGTTAACCCCTTATCGGCCAATGGCAACAAATGAAATTAATTGGGTTTATTTGGCAACTAATATAAGGATTTTTATGAAAGTTTTGCTTTAAGTACTTTTGAGGACGCTTAAACGAATATAATTATCCCCTTCGTCATAAAAATTCGTTGTCACTGTTAACCCTTTAAAGGACAATTGCAACGTATGTCAGAAATCGGCTTTATACGGAAATGGACTAAATGATTTTTATAAAAGTTTGAAGTTAGGGATTTTTCACGAGAAAAAAACAATTGGATTTCATCTTCAGATAAATTAGCGTTTACAGTTAACCCTTTACCGGCCAACTGCAACACATAGCAGAAGTTGGGTTTACTCGAATATGATTATAGGGATTTTGATGAAAGTTTGGGGTTAAGTGTTTTCGGAATATTAGACTTACCACCATCTTCAGAAAAATTTGCGTTGTCTGTTAACCCCTTATCGGCCAATGGCAACAAATGGTATAAATTTGGTTCATTCGGAAATTGATGTAATGATTTTGATGAAAGTTTTGCGTTAAGTGCTTTTGGGGATGTTTAAACGAAAAAATTATCCCCATTGTCATAAATATTCCTTGTCTCTGTTAACCCTTTAAATGTCAATTGCAACATATGCCAGAAATTGGCTATACACGGAAACGGACAAAGCAATTATTATGAAAGTTTGCGGTTAGGGCTTTTTGGTGGGAAAAACGATTGGATATCATCTTCAGACAAATTAGCGTTCACAGTTAACCCTTTAACAGCCAATTGCAATACACAGCAGAATTTGGGTTTACTCAAAAATGATTATAGGGATTTTGATGAAAGTTTCCGGTTAAATGTTTTCAGAATATTAGACTTACCACAATCTTCATAATAATTTGCGTTGGCTGTTAACCCTTTATCGGCCAATGACAACAAATGAAATAAATGGGGTTTATTTGGAAACTGATATAATAAGGATTTGATGAAAGTCTTGCGTTAAGTGATTTTGAGGATGCTTAAACGAATGGAATTTTCTCCATCGTCATAAAAATTCATTGTCGCTGTTAACCCTTTAAAGGCCAATTGCAAGGTATGTAAGAAATTGGTTTTACACGGAAATGGACTAAGTGGTTTTTATGAAAGTTTGAAATCAGAATTTTTTCATCAGAAAAAACGATTGGATTTCATCTTCAGATAAATTAGCGTTTACAGTTAACCCTTTAACGGCCAATTGCAATACATAGCAGAAGTTGGGTTTACTCAAAAATGATTATAGGGATATTGATGAAAGTTTGGGGTTATGTGTTTTCGGAATATTGACTTACCACCATCTTCAGAATTATTTGCGTTGGCTGTTAACCCCTCATCGGCCAATGGCAACAAATGAAATAAATTGGGTAAATTCGGAAACTGATATAAGGATTTTGATGAAAGTTTTGCGTTAAGTGCTTTTGAGTATGCATAAACGAATGGAATTATCCCCATCGTCATAAATATTCCTTCTCGTTGTTAATCCTTTAAAGGCCAAATGCAATGTATGTCAGAAATTGGCTTTATACGGAAGTGGAGAAAACGATTTTTGTGAAAGATTGCAGTTAGGGCTTTTTGATGAGAAGAAAACCATTGGATCTCTTCTTCAGATAAATTAGCGTTTACAGTTAACCCTTTACCGGCCAATTGCAATACATAGCAGAAGTTGGGTTTACTCGAAAATGATTATAGGGATTTTGATGAAAGTTTGGTATTAAGTGTTTTCGGAATATTAGGCTTACACCGTCTTCAGAAAAATTTGCGTTGGCTGTTAACCCCTTATCGGCCAATGGCAACAAATTAAATAAATTGGGTTTATTCGGAAACTGATATAAGGATTTCATGAAAGTTTTGCGTTAAGTGATTTTGAGGATGCTTAAACGATTACGATGCTTAAAATCACGATTTTTGTCAGGGAAAAGTAATATTTAACTCAAGTGATTTTTCTCGATCCAAACGAAAAAAAAAATTTTTAGTCACAACGTGTAGGCTTAACGGATGTTTCGGAAATTGTGATAAATTTTTTAATGTTATTTATAATAATAATAATAGTAAAAAAAAATCTGGAGTGACTCCCCTCGATTTTCTGAACATGAAGTAATGAATAGTTTCGTAAATAAATTAAAGTAAGACAAATAGTTACGTAAGCAAAAGTGAAATAATTACAAGATAAAAAGAACTTTTTATATACTATGTTTTTAAATTTTCTGTTGAATCATGTAAACGCTACCAAAGGCAGCGAGAACCCGGAACAATTGGCCAAAAGTATTAAAAAAATTTATTGTTATCGTGTTTTGAGCTATTATAAAAGTTTTCAAATGACTAGCTAGCTAGCCGGGAATTTAGTTAGAAATCGATTGCAAGCCTTGTACTAGTAACGCTGCCGAAAGCAGCAGTGACTCGTAACAGGTGGCTAAAAGTATTTAAAACTGCATTTTCACCGTATTCTGAACTATTTTGAAAGATTCAAATGTCTAGCTAGTCGGGAAGTTAGTTAATGAAATTTTCTATTGAATCATACTAACGCTGCCGATGGCAGTTGGGACCTGGAACAATTGACTAAAATTGTTTAAAAAATATATATTGTTACCGTGTCCTGAGCTATCCTGAAATTTTCAAATGCGTAGTAAAAAATAGTCGTTAATTTAGTTAAATTGCGATTACAAGTTTTGAACTGGTAACTTTGTCGAAGGCAGCAGGAACCAGGAACAGTTGACTAAAAGAATTAAAAAATGCATTTTCACCGTGTTCTGAACTATTCTGAAAGTTTCAAATGTCTAGATAGTCGGGAAGGTTGTTAAAACAAATTTTCATCGAATCATATAAACACAGCCGAAGGCAGTTGACAAAGTATTAAAAAAATGTGTTGTCACCGTGTTCTGAGCTACCCTGAAAGTTTCAAATGTCTAGCTAGTCGGGAAGCTAGTTAGAAATCGATTGCATGTTTTGTACTGATAACGCTGCCGAAGTCAGCAGGAACCCGATACAGTTGACTAAAAGTATTAGAAAAATGCGTTTTCGTCGTGTTCGGGACTATTCTGTAAGTTTCAAATGTCTAGCTTGTCGGGAAGTTAGTTAATTAAATTTTCTGTCGAATCATATAAACGCTGCCGAAGACCGTAGGGACCTGAAACAATTGACTGAAAGTGATAAAAAAAATATATAATGTCACCGTGTTCTGAGCTATCCTGAAAGTTTCAAATGTCCTGCAAGTCCGGAAGTTAGTTAAAAATCGATTGCAAGAATTGTACTGGACAAACAAACAAACAAACAAGAATCGAAGTTAATAAAAACATGGTAAAATATTACAGGGAGTTCAAGTATTTTCTCCCATTGTTTAATTTTACGCTATTGCACTTTTTATATAATTTTAAACTATAAATCGTAATGATATATAATTATTTGTCGTGTTCCAGTAAAAATCTATAAAGGCTATCTTTACCAAAATCTATACAATTCGGGCGACGGTAATGTGTAACATGTGCATAAATTTTCAGTTTAATAAAAATTGGTGTTTAGATACTATCGCATTTTAAAATGTTTGGACCCATAGACCATAATGAAAATTTTTCTTTCTGTCCTTGTAATAAGAAAAAAAACTATACATGTTAGATTTAACAAAATCTATACACTTTGTTCGAGGGTGATTACTGACATATATAAAAGTTTTTTAACTCAAACGAATAAGGCGTTTAAATGCTATCGCATTTTATTTTATTTGGATCCATAGACAATAATGATAAAGAATTTTTCGTTGTGTCCCTGTGAAAAACTATAAATGCTAGATACATCAATATCTATACACTTTGTGCGACGGAGATTTATAAAACGCGTATTAGCTCAAAAGAAAATAGTGTATAGACGCTATCGCAGTTTGAAAAACTTGGCCCTATAGGCTATAACGATAAAGAATATTTCTTTTTTGTTCCTGTAAAAAGTACTTTTAAGTATTAGATTCACCACAATCAAAAGTGATCGTGCTATGGTGCCATACACTATACTTACTGTATTTCAACTTATTTGAACAGAGGATTTAGGCGCTATCGTATTCACTCACACACATACACCCATTCGTAATCGAAAACTAGTAAAAATGAATTCAGTGTAATTCAAAGGTATAGAAATCCCATAATCTCAAAGGTCGGATTTTTTTGTCACGATTGCAATACTTCCTTTACATACGTATATTCGGAAAGTAAAAATCTGATCTCTCAGCTATAAAGTTCTGTCCAACTCAAAGAAATAATTTATTCTGTAATAATATTATATTATTTTAATTGGTTAATTTATATTTCCAACACTATTAATAATAGCGACTATAGAAATTAGAAATCACAATTCTTCTAAAGAAAATTACGAAAACATTATGTAATATAGTAAGGAAAGAGATAAAAAAAAATGTTAAACTACATTTCTAAATTGTATGCAATTCTTTAATGTGCTCTTGTATTTCAATTTACACATATCTAATAACATAATACAATTTATTTCAGAATTAAATCCCAGTTTATTTGAGCTGAAAAAAAAAAAAAAAAAAATCATTGTTGAAATAATTGAAAAAAAATATGAAAGTGAATTAAAACTTTTTTTCTGAATATCGTCTGCAATAAAATTCAAAATTGATTGTTGTGAATGCTACTTGTAAATACAGTTTTTAGTCGTTATATTGCCCCCAAACTTGATCTTCGATCGTTTTTCTGGAATATCTAGAGAACTATTTGGCCCAATGAGCTGCAAATTTGCATACGCGTATTTTCAGGTGCTAGAAATCGATATCTGTTAAAAAAATTATAGGCCACAATACCTAATTTTTAAAAATATTAATTTAATAATTTTTATTCTATAGATAAAAAATATTAAAATCTTAATGAAACTCATAAATATGTTTGGAAAACCTGTTATTAACACCATAAAAAAACCCAGGTAAAAAAAAGTAAAAATGTAGGAGATATGAATATAAATGTGTAATCAGACTTTAACATTAGAAGCTCGAAAGTTTAGATGTGTATAACTCCTAAACTTATACAACATATGACTTCCAAATTTATATCTGGGGATGAAATTGACTGTAGAATCGATATCCGAAATCAAAATTATATGTTACCATTGAAAAAATTAAAGTTTGACACAATTTCAATATGGAGACGACCCCTTAAGCTATTTTTTACTTCCTTATACAAAGTATAAGGAAGTATAGTAATCCCGATTTGCGAAATGGATTTTGTATTTCAAATTGCTCGAAAACGAATGATCGCTGAATGTTGCCAATTTATACATGTGACTGTCATGATGTCTAGTTACACACCTGCAAGTGTCGTCTTAACACGAGCTCTCGTTTTAGAGATATAAGGGATTTTACGCGATTTTTCGTGACGTCTGTATGGGTGTGTGTGTGTCTGTGTGTGTGTGTGTGTGTGTATGTCGCATAACTCAAAAACGGTTGGACGTAGAAAGTTGCGAATTGGTACATAGGTTTGTTATAACATCTAGTTGTGCACCTCCCTTTTTGGAATTTGTATGCTTTTCCGTTTTGGAGATATTTAGGAAAATTAGGTTCATAATGACAAAAATACATAGGTTTTGGCCATAATGTATCAAAAAACGGTATAGACAAATCTTGCAATCGATTTTTAACTAACTTCCCGACTAGCTAGATATTTGAAATTTTCAGGACAGCTCACAACACGGTGACAATACATTTTTCTAATAATTTTAGTCAACTATTTCAAGTCCCGCTGCCTTCGGCAGCGCTTATATGATTCGACAGAAAATTTATTTAACTAACTTCCCGACTAGTTAGACATTTGAAACTTTCAGACTAGATCAGAACACGGTGAAAATATTTTTTTTAATACTTTTAGCCAACTGTGTAGGGTCCCTGCTGCCTTCGGCAGCGTTACCAGTGCAAATCTTGGAATCGATTTTTAACTAACTTCCCGAGTAGCTAGACATTTAAAACTTCCGGAAAAGCTCAGAACACTGTGACAATGCATTTTTAAAATATTTTTAGCAAATTGTTTCGGGTCACTGCTGCCTGCGGCAGCGTTTATATGGCTCAACAGAAAGTTTATTTAACTAACTTCCCGACTAGCTAGACACTTGAAACTTTCAGAATAGTTCAGAACACGGTGGATATGCATCGTTTTAATACTTTTAGCCAACTGTTTCAGGTCCCTGCTGCCTTCGGCAGCGTTTATATGGTTCAACAGAAAATTTATTTAACTAACTTCCCGACTAGCTAGACATTTGAAATTTCAGAATAGTTCAGAACATGGTGAAAATGCCTTTTTTTAATACTTTTAGCCAATTTTTTCGGGTCCCTGCTGCCTTCGTCAGCGTTACCAGTACAAATCTTGCAATCGATTTTTAACTAACTTTCAGAAAACCTCAGAACACGGTGATAATTCATTTTTTTTTTTAAATATTTTTAGCCAACTGTTTCGGGTCCAGTGTCAATGTTTTTTAACATTATGTATTTTTCTAAAAGTGTATAAGGAAGTCATGTGGTGCCCACATCAGATTTTTTCCAATTAGCTTAACAGAGAACAAAATTCCCTGACGAATGGTACCTTCGGTGTCTTTCTGCAACAATTTACTGATAAGATAGGTGGGGGTGTTTCGTTTTTTTTTTGACCGACTGTACATTATTAGAACATGAACATAGAATTGTCAGAAATATTGGAGGTTCTCAAACTGCTCTGTAGAGAAAAAATCCTGAAAAATCCCCCGTGAAAAAAAATTATAATTATCTTATTAAAACAGAATAAAAAATTATATATATAAAAGCAAAATAAGAGTTGTTTATTAATACAGAGAAAACTGTGGCACTCAAGAAATGTTAACTATAAATAAAAATCAAATTTCAGAAAATTTCTGAAAACTTTAACAGTGCAACACTGTTTAGGTAATGTAGAGGGGCAATAATTAAAAATATTTTATGAGAATTTAATGACTATGAAAAATTGAATACAGCAACACTACACAATTATTAAAATCCAGTTTTTTGTTGTAAAGGGTAGATAAACAGAATTTTAGAATATTTTAAGAACAACTATTAATTATAAAAATACTTTAGAAATTTTAAAATCAAATTTAAAAAGACTAGAAATTTTTAAAATTTTGATTTTAATAAATAATTATTTAATTTTTTTAATTATCTTATTATGAATGATATACTTTATACTTAATAAAAAAAAAAAAAAGAATGAAAAAATATTCCTGAAAACTCTGATAAAACCCGAAAATATTCTGGAGGAAAAAAAAAAAAAAGGTTTTTTTCAACCCAGGTCCATAGTGATATTTTTTGATAATGATAGTTGACACCCCCAAAAAATATATTAATACAAAATTATAAAATTAGCACAATAAATATTGCATATTTACTTTGGTCATATGAAAGCAAAGGGTAATGTAAGTTTGCAAATTTGCTTAAAGGACTGATTTGTTTTATTCCTTCTAAATAATAATAATAATAATGATAGTAATAAAAACTTTAAAAAATTATATTTATTAAAAACAGTAATAAGCTATTCTTCTGTAAAGTTAACAGAAATTCCTTCAGAATTGTGTGTACATAAAATTTCTGAGCTTGAAGATAAAAAGGCCTCCAAGGAAAATAACGCGTTTGTTCGAATATATTTCCGCTCTATATATTTTTATCAAGAAATGGCAGGACTTTGAAACAAGGTCAAAATTGTAGAATTTCAGCATTACATATATCAAAAAGTAACCCTTTCGAAATAAAATTTAAAAAATATTTAAATCCAATTTTGATTGTTTTTACTTTTCCCGCTGTATAGGTGTAAAGATACGCACAAAAATCGTATCAGTTAGGTTTTATCTAAAAAAGAAAGAAAGAAAAGTGGTGGGGGGAGGGGGAGATTTACCAACTCTGACTTTGATGTTTAATGTTACATTTAAGTAGGGTAGAAGAAAAATCCTCATGAAAGATATATAATTTTGTATTTTATCACTAAAGTTTTATTGTCCTTCAACTAATTCAAGTTTCGCTAATTTTATTTCAGTATTAGATGCGTTTTGTTATTGAAATTGAGCACAAAATGGTGAATTATTTAAAAAAAAAAAAAAAAAAAACTCGATAATAAAGCACATAGGGATTTCATTCGCCAGTTTACCTTGAAACATGATCATAAAAAGTAAACATCTTAAAATACGAAATCAACGTAAAACGCGTGTCTGTGATATAAAATGTCGTTCGCGCTTGCTTTACTTTAATATAATCACTGACAGTGGAATAAATAATGAACATAATGTTATATTCCCTTTAAAGAAGTGCAATGGAATATCTTTACAGGAAGTCGTCCGAAACTTTGTAACAAATTTTGTTGATTTGAAGAAAATTCTTTCTTATACTTTTCACAGATTCATTTGTCGGATAAATATTATTTAAACGAATATTTATTTATTTGTATTTTTTGTCTTATTAAACATTGAATTTATAAACCATTCAGTTAAATAGTTAAATAATAATAATAACAACATACTTGCCAACCATCTCATTATGAATCGTACAATTTTTAGTACCCGCCTTTTTTTTCGCACCAATAATTTTTTAGAGTAATTTTAGTCTTATTTAATCGTAACAACATTTAGAGCGAATTACTCTAAAAATATAGTGGTGTGAGAAAAGGGGCGTTAACAAATGTACGGTTATTAATGAGATGGTTGGCAAGTATGTAATAATAATAAAAACTTCATAAATCTCAACCGTCAATTATGTAATTAAAAAAGAAATTAGTAATATAATTTTAATAATATATACTAGATTATCCGTGTATTACAAATGTCAGTCGCGTTCTCGACCTAACAGTTCAGAATTTTGCGTCGTTTTCTCCGAAACTCACGTAAATGTGGGCTTGGACCCTTTAGAAAAAGACCTTCACGTAGGGTACACCATGCAGACCTAGGACCCTCGTGCAGTCAATTGGCTTTAAACCTAAACACAAAAATCGTATATTAAAATAATAATTTTTACACTTTGTGATTAAAAAAAAAAAAAAAAATGAATAACATGACATGAAATTTCAAAATTTACAGTCAGTATAAAAAGAAATCTTCAAAATTAGATATTTGTTTTAAATTTGTAATTGGTGTAATGAAAATTATTTAATTTATATCGTGAATGACTTTCACATAGGGTATGTGCTCCAGTGATTGGCATGCTCCAGTAATTGACATCTATCCCGAAATAATTAATAAATAAGAAAAATAATAAAATCATATATTTTACATATAAGAATTTTAACATTTTATGTCAAACACTGGAGCATAGGGTGCTAGTAACTGGTAAAATGAATAACTAGCAGTGTCAAACACTGGGACACAGGGGGCCAATTACTGATAAAATGAAAAACTGGCAGTGTCAGTTACTGGAACATTGAGTGGGTGTCAAATAAAAATCCATAAAAAAATAATTGTTATCAAATGTATACATTTTAACATATATGTGGTTCTGAATGTCTTTCATACCATATGTACTAACTTAAGATTTCTAAAAATATTTTCTGATAACTAGAACATTAAAAACATCAGAAATTGCTCTAAAATTGTCAATCTGGTGCACTTACCCTATATAATATAGTTAATTTTCGAAAGCTTTTGCAATTAGAGCAAAACATGCAAAGAGAGGAAAACCACGATTATTGAATGAACTATATAATATATTAATCGATTTTATTATGCGTGATTCTACTGTTACACACTTCATTAAAATGGGAAAAAGCATCAGTTTAGGAAAAAATAAATAAAATGAAACTTTTTGCCTCTAGTCGGTAGAGCGTTTCTACTGAATATTTTCTTCAATTTTCTTTCATCCAGCATGTTAAGCCATTGTATATTAATTTGGTGAATGTTTGAATATTCGAGATAGCTTCACCATTTAATCCTTTGTAACCCACATGTTGAAATACATTATTTGACGAATGTAAAAAAAAATAATATAAAAATGGTATGGGGTGGAAAAGTATACTTTTATTGACTAAAGTGCTTGCCGAATGTCTGCAATATCGTGCAAAATAATTAAGTTGTATAATGAAAGTTTCTGAGACACGTGTCTTAATGAAAAATGTTCAAACGAAATATTTTAAATCTACCTAAAAATTGCTTGCGGAACAATATGTGTAGGAACTTAACTACAAATAACTAATTTTCGACGGACCATCTTCGTTGTTTTAATATTTTTAATTTGTACGATCACATACATCAAGTATTTACACTATTTACAACGAAGAATAAGATTTATAATAGGTAGAACATAAAATAATAATTGTGGGCGTCAATAAATTTAAAGTTCTTTGCCCACGTCCATTGTACTTGGCTTCTCATAGCCTTCTGCCGGTGATCCGCGACGGGGTGGCGCGCATGCGTCAACATCCCGCCCGGCCTTGCTATGTTGTCATGCAAGAACTTACAATATTTTTTTTTTGCAAAACTTCAAATTTACAATTTCACATAACATGAATAGATAAAATAATAACAAATAAATGAATGTAACATAATATCAATATTTCGCACAACACATAGAATTAGAAAAAAGATTAACTGATTATAATAAACAGAAATTTTCATAATTAACTAACAAATTTAGAGTAATATATATAATACAGTAAATTAATATAATAAATGTTCATATTCATGTTTACTCCTCGATAGGCAGCACACACAATCTGGAGATGGATCTTTTGTAAATCCCTTTGGTAGTTTTTATATCTACCAATCTAACTTTATTATCCTGACCAGGATATAGCTTTATTACACGCCCTAAAACCCACTTGCATGGTGGAAGATTTTCTTCCCTGACTAAAACCATGTCTCCGATTTTTAAATTTTCTTTATCAATTATCCATTTTCTGCGCTGTTGTAAGTTATTTAAGTAAGAAAGACTCCATCTTTTCCAGATTGCCTGAACTGACTTCGTAATATTTTGCCAAGCACTTAGGCGATTTTTCTCAATATTGATTAAAGAGGGTTCAACAACAGCCGTTATTGGCCTTCCAATAAGAAAATGGGCTGGAGTTAAAACCTCTAAATCTTCAATACTTGAAGTTAGCGGAGTCAGTGGTCTCGAGTTCAAGATCGCTTCCACTTGAGTAACAAGTGTAAGCATTTCTTCAAATGTAAATTTTGAATTACCCGCTATCCGTTTAAAATGGTATTTAAACGCTTTGATATTTGCTTCCCATAGACCACCCCAATTTGGACTCCTTGGAGGAATAAAAACCCATTCTATTTTTTCCTCTGCAAAAAATTTGAATAAGGATTCTTCCTTATCTCTTACCAGTTTATACAAGGCATTTAGTTCCCTGTTGGCGCCTACCATATTGGTCCCATTATCCGAAAATATTTTATGACACTTGCCCCTTCTCGAAATAAATCTTTTTAATGCAGCTATCAGAGCTTGTGAAGTTAAATCACTGATAAGTTCAAGATGTATAGCCTTTGTTACTAGACAAATGAAAATACAAACATAAATTTTGATTTCTGGACCTTTCCTTCCATATTTATTTTTGATTAAAAAGGGTCCAGACAAATCTACCCCAGTTGAATTAAATGTTTTATCTGGCGTTATTCTTTGTTTTGGCAAGTTTCCCATTTTTTGTACACATACTTTCGGATTTGCTTTAAAACAGACTAAACATCTGTGCACAATTTTTTTACAAAGATTTCTCCCATGAATGGGCCAATATTTTTGCCTAACCTGAAACAGAAGATGTTGGGGACCAATATGAAAATATTTTTCATGATAATATTTTACAATTAATTCCGTTAATTTATTTTTTGAAGGAAGTACATAAGGATGCTTAATCGAATAAGATAACTGCGAATTTTGCAGTCTCCCCCCTACCCTTATTAAACCATTTTCATCCAAAAATGGGGATAAATTAAAAATTTTACTTTTATGCGATACATTACCGCCACTTTTCAAGGCAGATATTTCATTAGGAAATTCCTCCTCCTGCAGCTGTTTCAGTAGGAAGTCTTCTGCCTTTGTCAGCTCTTCAGGCATCAGCGGTCCTTTCTTCTTTTCTAAAGGATTTCTTAGATTGTGAAGAAACCTGAAAAGAAAACTACATATACGTAATATTTTTAAAAATTTATTACTACGATTAATCAGATAGTTCAAAATAGTAAAGTCTTTTTTCAAATTTAGAGTCACTGCATTTTCAGATTTTAATTCAGGAGTGTAGTCTTCCTCATTTAGTTCTGAAAAGTCAATAAAAGATTGTTTGTTTTTCGGAAATTCAGGATCTTTCAGAAATTCAGCACCTGTCCACCATGTGGCGCTGTTTGTTAGGCTTTCAGCAGTCATCCCTCGGGACAACAGGTCAGCAGGATTTTCTTTACTTGCACAATGGAACCAAGAGTTAGGGTTTGTCAGGCTGGCAATTTCTTGAACACGGTTGGCGACAAACTGCTTCCATCGGGTTTTAGTACCCTTTATCCAGAAAAGCACTATCTGCGAATCAGTCCAGTGATATTCAACAGAAGGTCTTTTAAGGTTTACAGTATTTTTCACTTTGGTGATCAGACGAGCTGCGACCAGGGCACCCAATAATTCAAGGCGAGGTAGTGTAACACCGCTGAGGGGAGCTACACGGCTCTTGGAAGTCAAAAGTTTTACTGAAATACCATTTTCTGATTTTGTTCGTACATAAATGGCAGCGCCATATGCTTTTTTGCTAGCATCGCAAAAACTATGTAATTCAACTATATCTTCTGGGGAAGTGGCATCAAGGATGAATCTAGGGACTTCAAGCTCTTTTAACAAGGGTAATTCCGAACACCATTTCATCCACTCTTTTTCGATATTTGGTGATAATGATTCATCCCATTTGGTTTTAGTTGTCCAGATATCTTGAATGATAATTTTTGCCCTGACAGTGAATGGAGAAATTAACCCTAAGGGGTCGAAAATTCTCCCTACGGCTTGAAGAATGGTACGTTTTGTAATTTTATTTTTGGATATAAAGTTCAACAAACTCTTGATATCTACAATCAAATTATCTTTATTAGTATCCCAAGATAGTCCCAAGATCTTTGTCTGATTTATACCTAAGCTGATGGTAGATTCTACAGGGTATGTATCAAATTTTTCGCTTTTCCACTGCTCTGTTAATTCGGTATCGTTACTTATCCATTTTCTAAGGGACATTCCTGCGGCTTCCATAATATATTTTGCACTTCGTGATAATTCAAGTGCTTCGTTAAAATCATTACCTCCAGAAATTAAGTCGTCTACGTAAAAACATTTATCTAAAAGTCGAACAGTAGCGGGAAATTCTTCTCTATACTTCTCAATGTGATGTCTAATAGTAGCAGCGAGTAAGAATGGACTTGAACACACCCCAAAATTAACTCGATTGAAACGATAAATCTGTAATTTGGGTTTTTTGTGTGCATGCGGTTCTTCATCACTCCAGAAAAAACGAACAGCGTCTTTATGTTCATCAGCGAGACAGATTTGTAGAAAGGCTTGTTTAATATCAGAACAAAATGCTATTTTGTTTAATCTAAAATTAATTAAAACATCCAAAAGATTCGGATTTAAATTTATCCCCTGCCATAGGCAATCATTCAGTGACAGCTGATTATTTTGATGACTCCCTGCATCAAATACGATTCTTGTTTTGGATGTTAAGCGACCTTCCTTTCTTACTGCCTGATGAGGCAAATAATAAATAGGTTTGTTTAAATTATTTTCTGCTGTACTGGGTTCAACTATTTCTATTATTTTTTGATTTACGTAATCACGAATAATCTCTCTATACTGTTCATATAATTCTCTATCATATTTAAAACGTCTCCATAAACTTAAAAATCGTTGTTTCGCTAACGTGTAATTATCGGAAAGTTCATTATAGGGTCTTCTAAAGGGCAAGTGTACAACGTAGCGTTTGTTTTTAAACTGAATCGTTTCATTAAAAATTTCTATAGCTTTATCACTTTCTTTTTGAATTGGATCGTCTCTTATTCCAATGCTTTCTAGATCGAAAAAGAGTTTAAGAGTGCTACTAAGGGAATCGTCTGACAAAACGAAACACTGTTTCGAATTATTCAGTTCTGTTTCTTCAACCTTTCCACACGCTAGCCATCCAAATTCGGTTTCCTTAAAAAACAAATCGTCATTTATTTTATAAGTATTATCCTTTAAAACTTTGAATAATATATCTGCACTGATTAACGCTTCTATTTCATTCGGTTCAAAAAATGTCTCGTCACTCAATTTCAAAAATTCTGGAATTTTTATGTCTGAAATGTTTAATTTATTGCATGGTGTAAGCCCAGTTATTTTATCTACAATCAAAAATTCTACTGGTTCACTAAAAGAACAATCTTCATTTGAAATAAAGGTATCTAATTTCCACTTAATATTTTGGGTCAATCCATTCAAACCTGAAACTGGAGTTTTTATTTTTTCTCTTTTAATTCCTAAACATTCACTCATCTTTTCAGTTAAAACGCACACATTTGAAGCCGAATCCAGAACGCATCTTATTTTTATTCTTTTTTTGTTTTCGCATTGAACATAAATATAAGCTGTCGAAAACAGAATACTTTTTCTATTTTCTTTTAAATATCTGCTATTATTACTCAAAACGGAAGCATTTAATTGCGCAACCCTTTTGTATTCATCTGAGTCTGGAACCGGGGTTTTGGCGCCAGAAGAAAAACATAATAATCTGTTGTGCTTCATTCCGCAGGTGCATTTGAATTTTGATAAGCAATCATTTTTCTTATGATTTTGCCTAAAACAAACCTCACAAAGCTTGTGAAGGCGTATTATACTTAATCTTTCGTTAATGTTTAATTTCAAAAATGCATCACATTTATAAATAGGGTGATAAGTATTTTTACAAACAACACAATTTTTGTTTTTATTTTCATGCATTAAAAGAGTTTTAGATTTGTTAATAGCCGGAAAGTTTTTGTTAGTATTTTTATTTCCGCTAGTCATATTCGTTCTATTAATAGATAATAAAACTGATTCTCGTTGTTCCAAAAATTTGATAAATTCTTCAAAGGTGGGAACATTTTTTGATTTATGGGATAACTCAAAATTCTTTCTAGATTCTCTGTCTAACTTTGCTACGAGAATATTTACAATGAAAACATCTGATAATTTATTTTGCTCATATTTCAGAACTTTCAAGGCACGCAGATTTTTCTGTATACAATCAATCATATTTCTTATCTCTTTGGGATTTTCTGTTTGAATTTTCTCAAAATTCAGAATATTTTGTACATGAATATCAACAATTAATCGCTCGTTATCATAGCGATTTTCTAATGCATTATATAATGATTCAAATGTATCAAAATTACTAACTAGATTTTTAGCGTCATATTTGAGACAAGATCTAAGATAATATAATTTCTGCGACTGATTAATATGAACATTATTGGTTATTAAATCATCAAATTGTTCTTTAAAAGAACTGAATTCCTCATATTTTCCTGAAAATTCAGGTAATACTAAAGGAGGAATTTGAGTTTTAATTTCAAAGGAATCTTGAGATGCATTTTCAGTCGCATTTATTTTTTTTATGAGAATCAAATTTCTTATAAGAATTAATAAGAGTATTAATTCTTACCTCTAATTTTTCCAGACGTTCTTCACATGAGTCAAGGTCGTCATCTATGGTTGCTTGTTCAGCATCTTTCAAGTCTTGAATTTCGTAGTATTTTTGTCGTAATTCATCGATTTTTGTTTGTAGCAGTTCTATGTTCTTTAATTTCACTTTTAGTTCCACTACATCTATATCGTAATTTTCGGCATTCGTGCCTTCTACATAGTTTTCAATTCTAGTTATCTTCCCTTTCAAGGAAGATTTCAATTTATTATTTTTATCCATAAGTCGCTTATTACAAGCTCCGGTTTCTCGACGGAGCCACTTTTTGTAGGAACTTAACTACAAATAACTAATTTTCGACGGACCATCTTCGTTGTTTTAATATTTTTAATTTGTACGATCACATACATCAAGTATTTACACTATTTACAACGAAGAATAAGATTTATAATAGGTAGAACATAAAATAATAATTGTGGGCGTCAATAAATTTAAAGTTCTTTGCCCACGTCCATTGTACTTGGCTTCTCATAGCCTTCTGCCGGTGATCCGCGACGGGGTGGCGCGCATGCGTCAACAATATGCAATCTTTTATCATACATTACTCATGTGTATCGTCAGAAACCATACATGACAAATAATTTGGAAGTCATATTTTTTTGGGGGTGGGGTGGGGGTTACTGTTTTTAGCATTTATTTTTTCTCTGACTTCTTATGCTTATTTTCAGCAAAATTTTGTCAATAAATGAGATACATGATATTTTCTCTTCCCTATTTGGTCCTGAAGATATAAATTATCTCTAAAAGAGATCATGTTGGATATCATCTATTATTGATAGTTTATAATAAAAACACTTTAATTAAAATTATATTTAGTTAAAAACATTTTAAGAAGTATATACAGATTCGAAGCTTTTCGCTTTCATATGCAAACCATCTTCAGGAATTATATACAGGGGTCGATCCAGGCAAAATTTGGGTCCCTTTTGCGGCCCCTTCACAAAATTCCCCATAGTAAAAAGGGACCCTTCACAAAATTCAAATTCATAAAAAGGGACCCTTCACAAAATTCAAATCCATGAAAAGGGACCCTTCACAAAATTCAAATTCATAAAATGAGTCTCTTCACAAGATTTTTTTAATAAAAATTATCCTTTTATTAAATGTTTCATGTTTTCAGTATTATTTTTAATCAATGCTTTAATTTGGCTTAACGAAACTATTAACTTGATATTAAACATTACATAAAGTGATTGTAAAAACGAAAAATTTTACACAATATTTTACTTTTTCACAAAAATATTTTATATTTCACAAAAATAAATAAAAATTTCACAAAAATATTTTGTTTTTCACAAAAAAGGGACCCAAAAATTAAAACCTGGATCGACCCCTGATATATTTAGGTTTCATATTAGCAGCTTTAAATATAATGTAGTAATTGTCACTTAACAGTTAAACAATCTTCAGCTGCTTGAGGAGATGTTGAACATGAGAACAAATGGATAACGTGCGAAGTCTGGTGAGGTGGTTGTCTTAATAGATGCGCTTTACGACTACAGTGCATGCAGGAGCTGTAGCTACTGTAGGAGTTTGCTTGTACTGAAGAATTATACGTCAGCAAACCGGGAGACAGAAAATAAAAGTGACCTGAAAAGATATCTGATTTTTCATTAATTCGCCAAATTTACCTCTGTCGTATTTTTTGCTGCTAATAAATAGGTGAACGGACTTTTGAAGGCTTCTTTTACCTCATTTAGTTTGTTTTAACACATCTGTTAACTGCAATATTACTGATTATCGTGCCTTTTTTTTTTTTTTTTTCTCGTATCGTAATTTTTTAAATAATAATAAAAACCCACCAATTTTTCTGTGCGTATTGTTAATTGCTTTCCCCCCCGCAGCTTGTGTTAGCATTTTTGCCTTCTGAGTCATCATGCTTTTCACAAATTGTCTGTGTAATTCCCCTGCATTGTACGTATTTATATCTTTTTTTTTTTTTGCAAATTGAGCCTTTAGGTGAAAACATAACATAGTCCATGTCCACCTCTGTCTTTCACACTCATCATTCGAGTTCAAAATATCTTTTGTTAGAAATCGGTAGACTTCGTATTAGAACATCAAACATTAAAATGAAGAAACTGCATATATTTTTCATTATTTCTTTTTTGTGGAATATTTATGCCCACGCCATCGTAAACAAGGCGACATATTTTGTCCATTGGGCGTGTTATCCTTCCGTTCTGTTTTGTCCAAGGTCCTTTTGATTTATTGAATTAATCTTCGATTCACTCATGCAATCTTTTGTGCTTTGTCTCCAGTTCCAAGTTCTACATATGTTCCAAGAGGTTTCTCTTGCATCAAGTGCTTTCATGATCTTTTTCTGAAAAATGTTTTTAACTTTTATTGGTGCGTTAACAAAATGAAAGATTAGTATATAATCATGCTTTTAGAATGTTCTTGAATGTTATAATAATTTAAGACTGTTTTTATAGCAATATTGTCAATACGCTCTTTAAATTTTCAGCCTAAATTATATTTGATTTTCTATTTTCTTTCCCCTTTTCCTTAAGTCACGCAACTCTCAATTTAATTCTATCTTTTTTCTTACTCCCCCCCTTTTTTTTCCCTTTTATGTAATAAATATTCCAAACTGTTAAGTAAATTAATGATGCTTCAGAATTTATGCTTCATTGTATGTATTTATTTTACCGAGTTACTATTTACTAGCAAAATTTAAATTAATTTTTAGTTAATAGAATTACAAAAGATTTCTTGTTGCGGTTGTTAGTCACTATTTCCTTTATTTCTGGAAAGAAAAAAAAATGTATATTTATATATAGGTAAAATTTATAAAGGGCTGATTGGGTATTTTTGTGTTTGAAAGATGTTTCAATCATAAAAATGAATATATGAGTTAAAAAAAAAAAATGTAGCGATGAAGTATTCAGCAATATTTAGAAAAGGAGGGGGGGGGGGGCAGAAAAAAGAAAAACTTATTGATCTTAATTATTCTGGCGTCTTATGTAAAAAGGTTTCCTGATAAAATCCACTATTTTAATCTTCTTTTCACCTTATTTTATTTTGTAGTTTGAAACAATTTGCACTGATAGGCAGAAATCATATCCTACCTGGAAACCCCAATTTGCTATAAATTCTTTTCCTAGAAACAAACTATCGGAGAAGTGTATACTTAACCAGGACATTGACACCTGTTTAACGTCCGGTTTTGTTCTTCCTGGGAATGCCAACTTGGGATTTTTAAATCGTATACATTCTGCCGAACCAGTCAAATGAAATAAAATAGTTACGAATATAAAAAAACAAAAAGTAGTAATCTGAGGAATCAAAAATGATTTTCTTTATTTTCCGTATTAGGAATCTGAATCTTGTGGAACCAATGTGTGAAAATCATTTTTTGGCAAGTTTCTTCTTCCTTTTTTTTTTTTTTTTTCTTAATAGTAATGAGACGACTTCAAACACATTCTTTCTTTCTTTTTTTTTTTTTTTTTTTTTTTTTTTCGAATACTATTGTTACCTGATACTTTTCAAAATATCTTTATATTAAAAGAATAATTCTGATTTTTTAAATTTTTTATTTTTAGTTATGACAATTCTTCTAAAAAATAAAAATAATGAACTCTGTTTTTTTTTTTTTTTGTGTGTGTAACCGAATATTTGATCTGGTTTCAGAAAAGCGTTAAGAAGATAATAAAGGAAAGAAGCACTTTGAATTGAGATCATGGTTTCATTTTACTACTTTTTCATAATTTAATATGCCTGATGGAATGTTTTGCAGTATATTAATAAAAACTATTAAGCTGTAGCCATCACAAAACTTTTCTGTATTATATAACAGCGCCGCCTACCGGTCAATACGCACAAAAATTGAATCAATATTATAGTTTTTGCAATAAGATTTCACATGTACAGTTCTAACCAATAGGTGATACATAATCATCTGGAAAACCGCAGAAAGTGAGCGATAGCAGCGGTCGACCAATGTAAACCCACTACTTTAAGACCCACTTGATCATCGGAAATTAAAGAACATTCTTTTTACATGAGTATAAAGGAACTATAAATTAGGTATGGTGATTATGTGTTGCACTTTGATTACAGTTAAAATCTGGCAAATTATTTGAAAATCATGTAGAACAGAATAAAGTTTTGAGCGAGTCGGATAAACTTGAACCGCAATCGACCCACAAAATGATTTTCGATCCGCTATCCGCAATAATATTCCGACCCGCTGTCCGTTATCTTTCAGATAATTAAATATTTATTACATAAAAAAAAAAAAATCACTTCTTAATATTTTGATAGCTTAAATATATATGACTGACTACCTTTCCAAAAATTGCATAAGAAGAAATGATGTTTCACATGAAGAGTAGGAAAATTTTTGAAAAATTATTGAGAATCCTCATAATGAAAGCATACAATACGTCGCCAGGGGCTTTGAATGTTATGCAGATAGGTGTCATTTCTGTTGCACTGCATATATATATATGTATGTGTGTGTGTGTGTATGTATTTGAAGACAAATAAACTTCGCATATAAAATTTTAAGCGTTAAGTATTAATATTTACATAATTGTAATTAAATTCATGTTAGTAGTATCAAAAAGATTTTCGAATAAATATTTCTTGCTAATCACAAAATAATCCAAATCTGATCCGCAAAGGTAAACCACAATTACCCGATCCTATGTAGAACTTTAGAATAATAAATACTCCCGTTTTTAAATACTGTCGTTGAACTAATAAAAGAAAGCATTTCGATGTATTATTAATTTGTCTTTCCTGATTCTATTCTTCTCTTTAGAAACACGACGGAAGTTGCGGCATTTCCTTATTTAGTTTTTAAAGTCAGTTATTGTGAAATAATAAATCAACTAAACTATTGGTTACGTAGTATCACTAATGATTCATTAACTTCTTTGAACACGCTTCATTGACTGAAGTTCAGCAAAATATCAAGTAAATCATTTGTTTAAAAAAAAAAAAAAAAAAAATCAGTCATGCTTAATCTTAAAAATCCGGAATAATTCCACTCTCGACTTTCGAACATTAATTATTTAAACAACCGTTAATTACTTAAAGTAAGAAAAGTCCGAAAATAATTAACTCAATCATATAAGGTGTTCAACGCTATTTCACTTAAAATAATTTCAGTCCATTGGCCATAATGATAAAGAATTTTCCTTTTCGTCCCTGTGGAAAAACTAAGTGCTAGATTTTCAGCATTTTTTTTTTATAGCATAGATTTTTTTTTTTTTTTTTTTTTTTTTTTGCAAGCATAGATTTTCAGCAAAATCTATAATGTACGTTCGACGGTGACCTATAACATGTACATAAATTTTCAGTTCATTTGAATAAGATGTTTAAACTCGTATCACGCTTATTTGAGATCACAGACTAAATATTAAAGGATTTTTCTTTGTGGCCCTGTTAAAAAGAAACAAACAAACAACAACAACAAAAAAAAACATGAAGTGCTAGATTTACCAAAATCTATACACTTCGTACTACAGCGACCTATAACATACGTACCAACTTTCAGTTTACACGAATATGTTGATAAAAGATACACACAGACCAACAGCTAAAAACATGTTTTTCGGATTCAGAGCACCTTTAAACGTGTATTATAACAAAAACTCGAATAATCTGTTTGTATATTGGGTATGAATATCGCTTTCTAGATCTCTTTTTCTCTGTCACTTCATTTGTCATTTAAAGCTCTGAAAAGATTTTGACTGTCTTGGTTCTCCATAAATGCGTAGGAATATTCATTCATTTGTCATCTGAATCTAGAGCAGTCATGCTTATACGTAATTTTCACTGATATACAAGATGTTCCTTGTTTACTTCGCTCGTTCTTATTTTGCTTAAAATAGCTTTTTGTTATTCCCGTTAACAGATTCGTCTTGCGAAAGAAGTATCCTTCAGAGATTTAATGAAAGAGAGTTTTTCCAAGAAGAAATGTTATTAAGTTATCCATTATAATTATAAGCATGGATGTTCGTGAAAATTTTGGACCTCGTTTTCTTTTTTTTTTCGTTTTCAGGTTTGAGAAATCAGAAAATCACAAAATTTATGTGGTGACCGTCCGTATGTTAGTTTAATATGTTAGTCTGTGTACAGTTATCTCAAGAACAAATGATCATAAAAAGGTAGGACAAGTTTTAAAAATGTCGCTTACTAGCTTTTTAGTTAGTGCTAAAGCATAGTTATTTAAATTATATTTGCGAGTTCTGAACTTGGAAAGATTGATTAATTTGTTTGTGCTTTCGGAGGAGGTAGGGAAAAAACGTCCATCTTTTTAAATAATTTATTCGCAAATGAATTTAATCACAGAATTAACTTTTTAATATTTATTTTTCATGTGGAGAAGGCTTCGTGTAGGTGAAGGAAAATAAGTTAGTCGACCTTGTGTATCAACGTAAAATGTAACTCACTCTGTCATCGTGTTATTTCTTTAGAGTTAATGGACTTTTACTTCCATAAGTATATAGCTTTTGCATCTTTGAAAATATTTTACACTATTTAAAACATAAAATTATTCTTATATTGAATAAAGATTTTTTTTTTTTTTTTTTAATCTGAAAAGATATTAATATATTTGCGCCAATCTGTAGATGAATTTGCAATTTTCTCAACAATTTTAGTGTTTTTCTGTTTCTTAATATTTCTGCATTTTGATTTTTAAAACTCTGCTGAGAGCTACGCCACCAGTGGCCGAAAAGTTCCCTTTCGAAACTGGCAAATGCGAGGTGCAGGGTTTGAACTCTGAATGTGCACGCCAACCTAGCCGTTCAAAGTTTTCCATTGTTTTCTCCGAAAACCACGTGAGTACGGGCAAGGACCCCCATGGAGGGCTTACCAGCCAGGCTTAAGTCCCTAACGTAATCAGCCTTAGTCTATGCCACTAAAACACAATCCTTATGCTCCATTATTAAGACTTACAATTTTTCTGTAATAGAAACAGGGTTGGCTGGGTCGGACCCAATGGGTTTTTTCTAAAAAAAAAAAAAAAAAAAAACTCATTGGGTCCGACCTAATAGTAGCCTTATTTAAAAAAAAAAAAAAAAAAAGTAAAATACTAAGCAACTGAAATTGATTCTTTTTCATTTATTTTTTAACAAAACATTTTACATAAAAAATGAGTTTAATTTTGAGTTATAATTTTTACAAACAGAAGATTTAGTATTACATTTACATTTAGATGCTTACTACAATAGTGCGATAATTAGAAAATAGCTGGCACAGGTAATATCTGCTCAATTCTCCATCATATATTTGCTCTCATAAATATTTTCTATAGAACCTATTGAAGATTAGAAGAGAATAAACTTTACTGGTGGCCATTTTCCAGTCACAGATTGAAATGCCTCACCAACTAGACTAACCTTCACTTGCTTTGACATATTTACCATTACTGGTTTGCTTGCAAAACCATTAAAGTCTTGAATGCAAAATTGACATCTTATATATGTCAATTTTACATTTAATTGGTCATGCAATAATTTTCATTATGCACATTTATATGAAATTTTGCCCTATTCAGCTATGTTATGAAAATTTTAATTTTTGTATAAATTTACAAAGATTACAAATTAGAAAATTAAAATCAGGGTTCTGGCCAATTCATAAGAAATACTATTTTAAAACTGGTCTAAATTTTTAACATTTATTTATAGTAGCCCACACACACCAGGGTTTCGTACCCGCCCACTTAAAAAAATAAATAAATAAAAACCACTCTTAAGTGGGCTTTATTAGTTTTTTTTTAATATAATAAAAAATTTCACCTTTTTTAAAAATAATTTATTTTTTACTTGGCATTATTGTAATATAACTCTATCTATATAACATAGTGTATTATATTACCGATATAATACGCCAGTTTGATATTATATAATTATTTTTCAACGTCAGTGTAAGAAAAATCCCTTTCCTTTTATTTTTATCTGCAATCTCTCTTTTGAATGGAACAGTTTTGAAAAAAGAAAGATGAGAATAAATGAACACAATCGCAAGTCATTTTAATATTTGTAAGTCCTGGTGTATTTTAAGTAATAATTTGCCTAAAATTCTAAGGATTTAACAAAACTAATATATATTGACCTTGTAAAATTTGATACATCCAAAAAATGGGGTTCTTTTGTTGCCCCTAACAAACTTCAAATTCATAAAAGCAGCTTTTTAAAAATATTTAGTTTTATATAAAAATGGTCTTATTATAATTTTTTTTCCGTGTTTTCCAGAATTATTTTTAATAACTACCTATAAGTTAGTTCAATGAAACACCATTAACTTGATAATAAACATTTATATAGAATGACTGATAAAATGGAAGTTTTTTTTTTTTTTTTTTTTTTTTTTCCCACAAAAATAAATAAAAATTTCATAAAATTTGGCTTTAAAACTTAAAACCTGGATCAACGCCTAACACGTATGTGTAGAATGCTTGCAGTGATAACTTTGTTTTGTATTCCTCTGTTAAATTAGTTTTCAAATATTTGTAAAATTAGTATCAATAGTAACAAAAATTTAAAAATAGATTTTCTAATTACTTTTTCCACTTTACCCATATAAAAATACATAATTATTTGTACTAGGAAAATCGTATATGGAAGGATTAAAATATTTTGCTTTTGTTACTAGTTTTAACTTTACACAAAATAACTTGGGGGGGGGGGGGGAATTCAAAATTGTAATAAAATACTGAAAAAAAAAAAAAAGTTCATTTTATAATAATAGTTCGTTTAATGAAATAAGAATTCATTCCTCAGTTTAGACCAAATCGGACATTAAGAATATGAATGAATAAAATGATATTTTAATTTAATTTTTAGTTAATTGTATTTAATTTTTAATTATTATTGGTTACAAAAAAAAAGAAAGAAAGAAAGAACAAAAAATGCTGTTTGACTTTTTCTCTTCATGTAATTTCAGAATTTTTAAAATGGAGCCACAATTAGTCCTGAATAAAGGAAATTGTAGAACATGAGCATGAAATAAATTTAGAAAACAGCTGCTCTTGAATTTTGTTTTTTCGTGCTAATTTAGTTAAGGAATACGAATACTTTCATATTAACTGCATGTCATGAATTTTAGTTAACGAAGATCACCATAAGAATAAAACAAATTGTGATTATTAGAACATAAAGAAAAAATTAAAATATTTTTGTCAGTAACTCCTAAAAGTTAAATTTAGCGAAAAAATACATGAACATATAGGCAGAAGAAAAATAAATAAAATGTTTCGAGTTTCCAACTTTTAAATGTTCTCATTAATTACTTTCAAAAACAGATTTTTCTGAAAAAAAACCTATTATTTTTTCTTGAATAATAGCCTATTAATAATAACCTATTATTTTTTCTTGCATCCCCCCCCCCCCCCCAATAAAAAAAAAAAAAAAAATCTTGAAAACCCCCACCTTTTTCTCTAAAAACTCGAAACGTTTTTTTTTTTTTTTCCCCATATTTTATTCGAAAAAACACGGTTTTTTGCTAACCCTGAATAGAAACAATTAGGGATAGAAGATTTAGAACGGTAATGTTAAAGTTGTTTTCCTAAAATACTTTGAAGTACAGTGAAAAACGTTTAACACGAAACTAAGGGGACCGAAATATTTTTTCGGGTTAAAAGAATTTCGTGTAAAAAGATTCGTAGAAAAAGTACAAAATTCGCCAATGTTTTCCATCTCGTCAATTTTTATTTCCATTTCCTGTAAAACTACTACTAACTTGCATCCATTAGGATAAAAATCCAGTATAAATATTATTGTTTTTTGGAAAAAAAATTCAGGTTTCTTTTACTGAAGTGTCTTTTTCAGCACCATAATGTTCAAAAATTGATTGAGATTATCCATTGTTTTATTCATCTCGCAATTCGAATGCACATCTAAACTGTGGATACTCCATGAAGTTACGTAATTAGGTCTACTTTACTCTTTATAGGTTCATGGGATACTCATTACATTACTTTCTTCATTTCTGAAGCAGAGGGTACCGGAACTGCATCGTTGATTCAGTTGTCAGATTTGTCATCAAAATTTACATAAGCGGAATCATTTTAATTATGAACGATGTCAAAAATCTCATTATCGGTGCTGTACACACATGATCATCGACGGCAACATGTTGTAGCATAATTGCCAACATTATAATTTATTCCAAAGCATTTTTATCTCCGCCTTTAATCCGCACCACTTTATTTTTGGACTATTTTCCTTCAATATATAACTACGATAAAATAAGGAAATATTACTCTTAAGAAAAATGTAGTATGGAAAAAGGCGGAGTTAAAAATGCTCCGGAATAAATTAAAACGTTGGCATCTCTGTTGTCACAATCATGTCACTGAAGATCGAAAGCGAATTTTTTCGTGTTAAACGATTTTTGTTTCGTGTTAAAAGAAACAAAAATGTATTAAATAGCATAGTACACTGTCCGGACCGCTATATCATTTCGTGTTAACCGATTTTTCATGTTAAGCGTTTTCGTGTTAAACGTATTTCACTGTATATTTCTTGAGGGATATGTATAGGGAAAGAAAAATTAGCTTTCGTGTTATTTTTATAATAAATGTAAGCTTGCTGGTATATTTTATGAGGTTTGAAATGTATATACTTTCAAAAATGTCGATAACTAGTGCATAATGTAAGTAAATGTGTTTCGGTTATATATATATATATATATACTCTCCGAAAACTAATGATAAATGTAGTTTAAAAGTAATGCCATTTACCATTTACTTTTTACGAAGTAACAGGATAGGGTGTAAATAGTCATTCTGACAGGTGTCTTTTAAATAAATTTTGAATTCTAAAAGGCACATATAGTTTTTTGTTTAGCCTTTCGATCGCAATCAGTCTCCCCCAGGAAAAAAAAAAAAAAAAAAAAAAAAATCCAGGGAGGAGCAAGATGACCTTTAGGCAATTTCGTTTTAGGGGAAGGGGAGAACGTGGATTATACTTTTGTGAAACAAAGTTTTTGTCATATTATTTAAATAACTTTAAAATTTCAGTTTTTACAAAATTATGAAAGATTGAGACACTTTAAATCAGAAAAACAAAATCTAGAGGGGGATATAGCATAGCTGCCGGCGGGCGTATGAAATTTTACCCTTTTCAAGCAGAAGTCTGTTGACGCTGGATCGAAGTAAAAATTTATTTTTCTTTGTATTTATTTTCTGGACATACACTAGCTTTCATAAATAATTTCTTTTTACGCTTTTTTTTTCTTTAATTGTTTTCAATACAAGTAACTTCTAGAACAATTTATTCACATTATTACATATTTTTAAATTCATAATTAAATGGAATTTTTATCATTATTGAAAGAAGTTTTTATTTGTATGCTAATAACATTCTTTTCATTAAACGTGAAAATGCACGTATTATCCCCAGTTGTTTTATCATGAAAAGTCTGCTCTTAGTGGTCCACTCTTAAATTTGAGGGCAGTTGTTTATTTTGCTGTTATTATTCTTCCTACTTTGAATCCTGTTTAAATTTCTTTACGCTCTCATCCTGAGAAAAATTCTTCCTGTTAATAAATACTACTTGAAGCGTGGGAGGATGAACTGGTTTTCCGCGTCTTTCATCGCTTTTGTATTCTGCTATTTACGTTCTTTTTTGTAGTGGTCCTCAGCTTAACATTATTGTAAATAGCCATCAAAACTGGCTGCGATTTAGAAAATTAGAAACACCGAGCCTGCTGTTGTGTAACCTTTTGACACAACTTCTAAGCAATTAGTTTGCTGAATGACGTAGCACCTACCAAAAAATATATATGAGGGTCATATATTTCATTAAAGTAACAAATCAAATGTAATAGTGAAGAAATTTCTAGGGGGGGGGGGGGAGTACATTTTTTAAAATTCATTAAAATTATTTCGAATTTCATTATAATCATAAGAAGAATTGCCCTGTTGTCATGGCGATCACAATTCAGGTGTGAACAACACAATTACAGATTTTGACGCCTTGTCTATAACAATGTATTGAGTTAAAGAAAATAAAAACTTAATCATGATGTGGAATGAATATAAAATAATTTTAAAAATAATCTTATGTGGACATCACACGACTTTTTATGTACACAAACTGCCGATATACAAATTTAGAAGATGCCTAATCTTGAATCAACCGAATTCAGTTAAATGCCGACCTAAGTGATTACAAAGAACAGGGTCACAGCCGCTTCCTCAGTTATAAGCAATACTTATAAACTGAGTCGTATTTAATACCAATAAGTGTGCTTTCTCAAAAGACATTGCTTAGTTATATAAGACTAATGATGTTTCTATTGTCATTTCTATACTAAGGTGCCTAAAAGTTCCTTATGTTTAACGCTAGGATTACCCTGGTGAAGCTCTTTTTGCTTGCGTTTGGCAATTAATAATTAAGCCAGTTCGATTACTGCTTTTTCCCTAAATAAATGATAGACTGATAAGTTTATATGAAATTTCGATGACCGACTTTGAGCCAACAAAAGAGGCCTCTCTTTGCCATAACTGTTCATACACAGGCGCAAGTTACCTGAGGCAAAAGGAGGCAATTGCCCCCTCCCTGTAATTTTAAGAGCAGGCAGATGATCCGCCATTTGAAAATATTGAGAAATTTTTTGTCTAACAAATCTCTGATATGAATTTTTTGCCTTCCCCGGCCCCTCCCAATGGTAGGGCTAACTTACACTTATGGATATTGGGACAAATGATCGTTAGATAATCAAGGGGGGGGGGGATATCTTCGGACTACATTTGTTTCGCTTTTTATCCTTTTACATAAAACTTTATGGTTTCAATATGATATTTTTAGAATGCTTTGAAATTGATGTTATTGAGGTTTATTATGCTATCCTATTGAAAAACATATAAATTACACAATTTGTTTTGCTTGAGGCTTACAAAAAATTTCGACTACATCATGGTCTATGAGTAGCATTTTCTTAAACATACTTTAGTATGTGCACTACGAAATTCTTGTACATTATTTAAATGCAAAATAAAAATAATAAATAAAAATAAATAAATAAATAAAAATTCTATTGAAAATGGTATGAATAATTAATTTCAAGAGGGAAAAAAAAAATCCGCTTTTTCTGCTAACACTATTTCCATACAGAATTTTTTTTTTTAATCCTATTTAGATGCATATTACTGTTTAAAATAATGATGGCGAAAGAGAACGGACTTTTCTTATTCTTATTAGTTTACGATATGAAATTGCTGTAAGTACATTTTTAAATGTGATACACGTTTTGTTCTGTTGTTTATTTATTTTTTCCCGTTTACACTTATTTTATTTTTTTGTCTGGAAAAAACATAAGCTTTAAAAATAAAATAATTATAAATAAACCTTAAAAAAAAAAAAAAAAAAAAAAAACAGTTGAACAAATAGCTTTTTACAAACGTTATCAGCAGCTTACGAAGTATGGGTTTTCCTCCTTTTACGTATTTCACTTAATGTTAGATAAGTATGACTACTTATCTGAATTAAAGAGCTTCTACTTGATTTTTCGGTTTCTCTTTGAAACAACTTCATTGATTAAAATGGATTAAATGACCTTGCGAATCCTGTATTTCTTTTTTTATAAAAACCTAAAAGTGCTGTTTGACAGACGTCATCTGTTTAAATAGCACATTATTATTTTATTTTTCGGTTAGAGAAAAAATGAGGGTTAATTTCTAACCATCTATATGAAAGACAAAATTCCCATCCGAAACAGATCCTTCACAAAAATTGACGATATTAAAACGGATGATTTTTAAGTCCCCCCCCCCCCCAAAAAAAAAAAAAAAAAATAAATAAATAAATAAATAAATAAAATAAATAAATAAATAAATAAATAAAAAGATAAATAATAAAATAAATAAACAAATAATAATTAAATTTATAAACAAAACAAAAAAAAAATACGTATTTCGGTAATTAGCTGCTAAAATATTTCGGGATTGAACTTTGAAAAACAGCGTGAATTTGTCTGTAGACATCGAAATAGATTACCTATTAAGGGATTGGAGGGGTGAGCATTTGATCAGTAAGCTGCCACTAAAAGCAAATTTTGTTAACTACTGACAAAATAATCTCGTATTTCGGCAATCAACTGCAAGAATATAGCATATTTTGGCAAAACAGAAAATATATTTAAATAATTGTTTGCCCTTAAAAGTGTTATAGCTATTTATTGGAATTTTTCTCAGTTATTATTTCATTTCTTAATTTTTTTTTCATCATATCTTAGTTTTATTATGTTGTTTTTTAAAATTCTTAATATGTATTATCATGGTTTTGTGCTTGCTTCTTCTTCTTCTTCTTTTTTTTTTTTTTTAAGTTGAAATAATATATATCACAAAATTATTTATATATTGCAGCAATAAAAGAAAAGGGGAAAAAAATGAATCTTGAATTGCATCCCACTCTTTCTATAAACGAGCTATAAAAAAAAAAAAAAAAAAAAAAAAAAATGCTAGGAATTCCCCCCCCCCCTCCAATTCTTTATTAAGTTTTATACAGCTAACAAACTTTTTATTAAAAAATTTTAGTAGCTGGAATTCCTTTGTATTTCCGTGTGTGTGAACCAGACTCATAAAATCACTCTTCAGAACAATCATTTGCTTGATTGTGTTCCAACTACTTCTCCAGTGCTCTTATAGAACGATTTTTTAAATCTTTTTGGGTGACCAACAGAGCGTTCTGTTTCTATGTAGTTGTGCGTTAGTGTGTTATAAAGGGTCATTCCCTTATAAATAAACTATTTGTCAGACCCGATACGGTTCTAGGAAGAAATTTTCTCTCTTTAAAATCGGAAAGAGAGCGAATTGTCTCCGACATGGATGTGCTTAGCTGGTCATTTGTAAGAGTTATTTGAATTCCATTGGTATATCGCGACTCCATTTGTGATTTGTGTTCATAAGTACATCAATATATGGAATAGACATTTTCTTTGACTTATAGTTGAGGGCAGACTTTTATTTTTAATTCCATTTCGATTGACCTCTCCTGGAAACTTCTACGTTCAGATCGGATATAACATATAACCTGATCCATGTGGGATTAATCACTGTTAGAAATCTGCATATTTAATAAAGAATCTGCAATTAAACTAGACGAAGGTATCTAATCTAATGTAAAAAAGTGGTAGTAGGTAATCGGGAGTGATAGCAGCTATGCAGTTCTTTAGTTATTCATCTGTCTGTCTTTGTCTTTGCAAATTCTAACTTTTGTAAATATGCTTCATTTACTACGGAAATTATTTATTCTTTTTGTTTGAAATGGTATATATAATGTTTACACTTCTTTCACGGAGGTGCTGAATTCGAATACAGGGTGTCTCAGAAGTTTCTTCCTGATAAGACAATACTGTACACAAAGTGTAGCAGATGGACAATTTTTATTGCTGAATTCAGGTATTCATGAGGTTTTGAGGTTCAGCTGAATTCATAAGGTTTTTATTACACTATCAGATGCAATAAAAGCATATTTGTATATCTACCGTATTTTGTTTTATTAAACTTCTTTTATCATTATCAGAGAGAGACTTCTGAGGCACCCTGTGTATGTTGCAATTCAATAGAACCGTTATTTATTTACAAGCAGGCACAAGTGAATTTTATTACATCGTAATCTGTCTAAATATTTGTGATATTCATATAAAAGTAAAATCTTGTTAAAGTTATGTGTTATGTGTATCACAAAAAACAGAGATGCGCTGTAAAAAGGCAACATACGGATGGAAGTGGTTGGAACGATAACGAAAGTGTATTTTTAGTATGTTTGCGATTTTTATGCAGAAACAAGTGTTCTTGTAAATATAGTGTAAAAAAAACAAAATCTAGTCGTTTTACGTATACAAGCAGAAATACGTTCAAATTATAAGTACATTTCTTCATATGTTTGAAATTTATTGTAAATGTGTTTTCGATTACAGTTTACGTTTTCCTGCGTTAAAATGTAATTCAGTTAATTGTATATGAAATTCGATTTATCAATTAGTATTCTCCAATGACTTTTTTTTTTCCCCTCGCGGTATGTATGAAGTCGCTAAATAGCCTGGCAATTTTCAAACGGAAAAGTAACTTTTTGCTTTTTCTTAGAGCATACAATGATTAGAGAAAAAAGTATATTGTTTTTGGAATCAAAATTTTGGAAATTGAGTGTTTCTTGCGTTTATGCGTTTTGAGCTGCCGTGAACCTGAAAAACGGTTTCGTTTGAGGATCTGTATGTCTCACTTATCAGAATAACTTAAAAAACAAATATTAGCTGAAAGTCCAAGCTCAGTATTCTAAATGTGTCGCATGTTGGGAATGCTACTTGAAACATTTTATAGAAATCGGGCATATGGTATGGTTCACTTACTGGGGCATCCAATAAAATTAAAATGCATTATACTTATGTGCAAAATTTCTAGTAGATTCAATTTAACACTTTTAGACTGCATTAAACAAAACGAAAAAAAGAATATATATATAGAGAGAGAGGTATAAAAGCATGTTTAGGAAATTAAATGAAAACCATTCATCATTCGTTTGCAGGGCCACATGAAAATATTCTATTAAGACTATAACTTGGATATTGCTGGAAGTGTATTTCAAGTTGTGTTGTATTTTTTCATACTGTGCTAAATTTAAGTACTCCATGTGGTGTATATATAATTTATAAACTGTATTATGGACTACCCTCAAACCCCCCACCCCCCTTTAAGTACAAATATGTTTGATGATAATATTTAAAATTATTATTTTCAATTGTTTTTAAAGTAACAGAGCAGTACTACATTTTTCATTTAATAAATTGTCAACAGATTTTATAAAATCACTTGATTTTAAAATTGTGCAAATCTGCAACGATTTGAAATTATAACTTGAATTACATGATTTCTGACATTCTGATTTTAAATTTAGTAACACAAAATAAAACTTTAAATTAAATTTGAAATTAAGGACTAACTTGGAATAAAATAAAGTTTTTTCTTGTTCCCCAACATTGTAATTTTGTAAAATTGATGTTAGTTTCTATTACCTTTTCAATATATGATTTAAATTTTTGTATTTTTTGTACATTTGATATTAATGACGCTGTTTTCATTGCAGGATGTTGAAACGGTGCCATATTTTCTGTCTTGTGAATAATGAGTATGTCTTTTTTTTTTTTTTATGCAGTCAATCAAATGTAATGTAATAAATTATATATCTTATTAGTTTAATTTATATATTACAGATGGCCATGATGATGAAGATGTTATTTATAACAGTGAAGATGATCAAGCTATTATAGCGAAATATGATGCTGGTCGAAGTGAGACAAATGAAATTTTGTCTTGGGAAGATCCTGCTTTAGAGGTGTATCATGTTACTGACAGATATGGTTTCATTCAGTATGTTATATTGTTTATTTAAAAATTGCAGCAAGCATGATTTGTTAGTATTTTTATTATAATAGATAATACCATAGTTTATTATTATTGGTATCAGAAATAAGTAGATAGAAAATGTCTTGTAATGTTATTTCATTTTTAATTCCTTCTAAAGTTTCTGTCTCGTATTAGTTTATCTCTTCTACTTATTGTTTTAAAATGCATTAATGAACTGTTGTTGAATGTTAAACACATTTTGAAATGAAACACCGTAAATGGGGGGGGGGGGCATGCTACAAGTGGTTTTAGTGAAAATAAAATAATTAAGCTTAAACCTTCACCAGACAAAGAAAAAAAAAAAAAAAAAAAAATGCTGTACAGGAAGCCATGAATTTATGTAGATTTTTTTTTCCTGTGCCTGATGAAAGATTTTTGACTGTTGATTATTTTGATCCAAAACAACTGTTGTATGTTTTTGTTATTTATAGTGTGCTAAATTCTTATTGTTTATTTCAACATTACATTTTCATTGCTTTCCACTAGATTTAGTTAAGATAGTTTTAAAAAACAATTTTCTGCTTTTCAAATTTGTTTTCCTGCAGTGTTCTGAATCTTCATTAGCTATTATTACTTTAATCCAAAAACTCAGTTTTTTTTTTTTTTAAATAAACTCCATTTTTTCAGGGATGGGGGGGGGGAGCCCAAGAAGAATATAATTTTTATGGAAATTTAAAGTGTATATAACTTGCACATAGGTAAAGACATTGCAAAAAAGAAGTGTATGACTGAAAATTAAGACTAGCACAAAAGCAAAAATGTATGATAGGAAAATTCGAAGTTTCAATTTAGCTCATAGGAGCTAGAAATGAAACTTTGACTTTCATTTCCAGTAAATTACATAACTACTGCCTAGCTGTTATGTTGCCTGTATCAATATCATAAATAAGGATTCCTGATACCATCAGTAAGGAATAGTATGGATATGAGGATATTTCCGTGTTAGAAATCAAGGTCTTTCTTTATGTACTTTATCTACTAATCATTTAGTAGTTAAAATGATTCTTATGATTTAACTAGGAACAATTGCAAAATCAGTACTGTTAATTTTATGCAATTAATAGCATATGTCATGAAGACTCTTAAGGACCCTTCAGACACTGGCAACTTAGAAAGTGTCGGCTCTATTGATATTTCTTTGATGTGGTTTAGGAGATCGATGCTTGCTGCAATCGAAGCTCACAAACTTCCTAGTGCGATAATTGCATGAGAAGGGGGTTTCTTTTGTAAAAGAGCAATAAAAAGTAATGTCCTTCATTGTAAATGTGTGCAAAATTTAAAGTGTCACTTTCGGACAATAGATAATTTATGAGTTTTGAAGCTCTGTATGTTGCCAGTGTCTGAAGGGTCCTTTAGTAACCTATCCTCTGATGATAAGTATTATAAAATATTAGACAATAAGATTGAGTGGTATGGCTTAATCTGTATAGTGAAAAACATTAATCAATGCCTCCATTGTCGTTTAAGTCTGTTCATGTCCAGATACTTCATCTTAGTAATATTACCCGCATCATTACACATCAATGTCTATTTAATATATAAGTATGTGGAAAGATAGAAAATTTTTTATTGCATATGGTAAAAGCTAGATATATTGGGCAACTTTTGTCAAAAGTTAATTTGAATAAAGTAAAAATTAAGCAAATTGTTGGCAAAAGAGTGAGCTAGATTTTAGGTTATTTTCCACAATTAAAATTTCATAAAGGGTTTTTCCCATGCCACGTAATTAATTTGAAGATCCTAATATTTTAACGACTTTGTAAAAGCACTTTTTTTGTGAAAAACTCCTTATATGCTTGTAAGTCTAACATATCTTTGTTTATTTACTAAGATTTGTGAGATCATAAGAGGTTTTTCACAAAAAAAAAAAAAAAAAAAAACTTTTGCAAAGCGGTTGAAATAATTGGATCTTGAAATTAATTACAAATGTCACAAAGTAATTACAAAAATTCAAGTGTCACTTTTCGGACAATAGATAATTTATGAGTTTTGAAGCTCTGTATGTTGCCAGTGTCCAAAGGGTCCTTTAGTAGCCTATCCTCTGATGATAAGTATTATAAAATATTAGACAATAAGATTGAGTGGTATGGCTTAATCTGTATAGTGAAAAACATTAATCAATGCCTCCATTGTTGTTTAAGTTTGTTCATGTCCAGATACTTCATCTTAGTAATATTACCCGAATCATTACACATCCATGACTATTTAATATATAAGTATGTGGAATCTTATTTTACGATATAAGTTTTCAAAAAGCTGTTAATATGATTATACAGTAGAAAATCTTTATAATCCAATTCTATGTACACTCCTGTTCTAAAGTTTAGCAAGATTTGCAAACAATCAGTTTTTCTCAATTTAAAAACTTATCTATCGATGAAAAGTTTTCAAACATTGGGTATTTAAAGAACTGGGTCTTCCTCGTGTTTTTTGGTGAAGATTGGTTTGAGACAACATTTATGGGGCCAGTAACAAATTGAGCAAAATCAATGTTTGTGATCACCCTGTATTATTAAATGAATGAAATGATCTGCAACTTTGGGATATGTTAACATAGACCCAGTACAACTTGTGGATGAATTTATGTGACGATAGCATATTAAATAATATAATGGAGATAATAGCATTTGTTTTAAAACACCAAAAAAAAAAGTGTTTTTTTCATTTATAATATACAGAGTTGTAAACGAAAATTTATTCCCACTTTCAGATAAATTGAAAAAACATTTTTGAAACAATATACTGCAATCGTAATACAAATATTTTGAATATCTCATGACATATGAGCATTTTTTTGAAAAACGTTTTCACTGTGCATGTGGGAAAGATAGAAAATTTTTTATTGCATATGGTGAAAGCTAGATATATTGGGCAACTTTTGTCAAAAGTTAATTTGAATAGAGTAAAAATTAAGCAAATTGTTGGCAAAAGAGTGAGCTAGATTTTAGGTTATTTTCCACAATTAAAATTTCATAAAGGGTTTTTCCCATGCCACGTAATTAATTTGAAGATCCTAATATTTTAACGACTTTGTAAAAGCACTTTTTTTGTGAAAAACTCCTTATATGCTTGTAAGTCTAACATATCTTTGTTTATTTACTAAGATATGTGAGATCATAAGAGGTTTTTCACAAAAAAAAAACTTTTGCAAAGCGGTTGAAATAATTGGATCTTGAAATTAATTGCGCGTCATGTGAAAAACCTCTTATGAAATTTCAATTGTAGAAAATAACCTAATATCTAGCTCGTTCTTTTGCTGACAGTTTGCTTAATTTTTACTCTATTCAAATGAACTTTTGGGAAAAGTTGTCCAATATATCTACTTTAACCTAGGTAATAAATTTTTTTCTATACTTTGTGCATGCATAATGAAAATGTTTTTCATAAAAATGCTCATATTTCTTGAGATATTGAAGATATTTGTATTCTGATTACAGTATATTGTTTCAAAAGTGTTTTTCACTTAATTCTATATTCAATAGAAGAAAGTATTAGATTCGTAAAAGTTTTCAACCTTGGGTTTTTTGATGAATTTACGCATTTTGAGAGATGTAGAACAGTAGAACACGATTTGACTATTTTTAGAAAATGGCAGTCTGTGTATGACAAAATTTTGGGGCAACTGTATCGCAGGTACAACTGCACAGAATTTCATACAAATTGGTATGTAGTTACACATTGACATAAATTAGTGCCTGTCAACTTTTGGTAAAAATTGTCCAACAGCTTGCATTGCCATCCCACTTTTTCTAAATTTTTAACGTGGTGGTATAGGACAAAATTTTGTATAAATGTGCATAAAGAGAATTTTTTTAATAATCATTATGAAATTTAAAAGAATTATTTGTAATAGAGATAGTCAACTGGGAAAAAAATTGCATATGTAGGAGCCTTGCCTCCCCCCATGGGGGCGGAAGTCCCCTCTCGAGGGGAGTAAATTTTCATGATGGGTATCTTTCAAATGAGCTCGCCAATACCTTTAAAACAAATGGTTGAAACATTGATCTGCGATAATTTTCAATAAAGTTATCGATTCTTTTCATTTCTAACAAAACAAAAAAAAAAAAAAAATTTATGTAATTTTGCGAATAAAATTGACATTTTTGGATATTTAGCGTTATACTACTTCTCTAATATGAAAATCGTCGCACTATCATGGAAGATAATTTTTTTAAATAATAATTTTTATAAATTATTTTTACTCAGTGAATTTGCATAGGAAAATATAGAAGAAAGTCATATGGTGGCCACAACATACTAGTTTAATTTATCTGAAAGTGGGAATAATTTTCGTTTAAAACTCTGTATATTATAAATAATAAACATACTGGTTGTTTCTGGAGTTTAAAAATAAATGCTCCGTTATTTAACATGCTATCATCACACGGATTGTCCTGGGTCTATATTAACCTATCTTAAAGTTACAGATCATTTCATTCATTTAATAATACAGGGTGATCACAAGCATTATTCATTTTGCTGAATTTGTTACCGACCCCCTAAATGTCTTTATATATTAAAAAAAAAGTTACTGTCACTGGCATCAAATTTTTTTGTCTGCGACAGCATCTTCTAGTGGAGGGCAGGGTCCTTCATGCCATGAGAGGTATCAATGTGTTCTGAATACTCCAAGGAAGACATTTCAGCTGCTTAGAAATGTCTATCATTTTAATTAAAGTTATTAACTAAAAACGACAAGTTTATGAAGGAACTCTATTTGCCATTTTGAATAAAGCTTCTCCCAGTGACGTTGTTATTCTGTCATGAAGTCATTTCATACGGGAAAATTAAAATATTATCCATAGTTGTATGTAGGTAGGTAGGTAGGCAGTAAGTTGGATTTAATGCCGCACCAGTGCTGCGCTGTGACTAATTGGCGACAGTCTGGGACTCACCCCTAGAGATGTTCCGGAGACATGTCATCACAATTCTGATCCTTCACAGAGGGGATGATCCCCAGAGGTATAGTGTGGATGGGAACATGGAGGACTTTGTGGCCGTGGCAGATTTTATGTGCACCAGCCACCATTTGTGTACACGACGGTCTTTGGCCGGCTCAAGTATCGAATCGGCAGTCTTCCAATTACGTGCTCTGTGCTTTACTGATTAGGGTACCGCGGACCGAAACCATAGATGTAAAAAAGAAAGAAAATAAATATCAACTTTTTTTCTCTACTTTTAGAAAATTAATTTTCCTACACAGAAAAATTAAAATATGATCCCTGGTTGTAGGTAGGTAGATAATTATAGGTAGGTTGTGTTTGACATTGCACCATTACTGTGCTATGGATAACTAGCGACGGTATGGGACGCACCCCGACGAATGTTCCGGAGACATGCAACCACAGTTTTGGTCCTATACGAAGGGGATGGTTCCCCTGCTTCGATGGCCCCCAGAGGTATAATTTTGATTGGAACATGAAGGATATTGTGGCCACGACATATTTTACGTGCAACAGCCACCATTTGTGTACACGACGGTCTTTGGCCGGCTCGAGAACCGAACCCGCAATCTTCCAATTACGAGCTCGGTGCTCTACCGACTAAGGTACCGCGGTCCGGATCTAAGGTTGCAAAAAAGAAATAAAAAGGGTCATATACTAAAACTGTAATGCAAAATGGTCTAGATATTATGTATTTTTTTTCTATTAAAAAATTTATATAAATATTATATATTTCAATTTGACATTGAATATGAGGATTTCGAAAATATTTTTCTGCTTTTGTTTTGTAATACGCACTACTAATATTCCTTTTCAGTAAAAGAAAACAGCGAATAAGCGGGCAGAGCTCTGCATGTGTTACAGGGGTGTTTGTGTTCAGGGTTTACCCCTGATTTCAGGGTTTTTACTCTAACCCATCTGTATTTTCACATTTCCTATAATATATTTTTTTGCATTCATTGGTTGTTCATTTGTTATCCAGGTGATATGTGAATGAAATGTAAAAAGATTGATGGCATCTGGCCTAAATAGTTTGAGTATTATTTGATATTTTGGGTTTTTTCTAATTTGAGGCTCTAATTTTCAGGTTTTTTACCTTTGAGTCACAATCACCCCTGTAATAAGTAAAGTGAATCGGGGGGAAAGCGAAGCCTCCCTCCGGGGTTGGTGAGCGAAGGGGGCAGAGTCCCCTAGTTGTCTTAAACAATCCTTCACTGAAAAACCCATATTTTAACTGACTGTCTTTGCTTACGCCATCTATGCAGGCATTACTTCATCTCATCTTCACCAAATTTGACAAGCTTTTGGGTATTAATCCTCATCATTTATTATTAACTTTCTAAAAGAGGCTGGTTTTTATTATGGTATTTGATTTTATTATTTACACTGTTCATCACATTTTATATCTGTGTTTTGTATTTATGCTGTTTATCACATTTTAAATCTGTTTTTATATTCACTGTTCATAACATTTTACATCATTTTATTTTATGCATTGTTTTCAGTTTTTTACTACCTTTTACCTACTCTCGTTTTTCTCTTTTTATGTGATTTTTTTTTATGACAATATGGATGGGTGAACCCATCCAGAAGCGACTTTTTGTTTTACATCTTTGTTTGGTGCAGCATGTCCCACCGTGGACCTTGCCCCATAAAAAGGCAACCAACCAACTTCACTGAAAAACATGAGGAAGAACCAGGTCTTTAAATACCCAATGTTTCAAAACATTTCATCGAGAGATAAGTTTTTAAATTGAAAAAAAACTGATCATTTGCAAATCTTGCTAAACTTTTGAGCAGGAATGTAGTACAATTCTGTATACCATGTAGAATTTTTCAGACATAAACAAGGAATTTTGCAGTTAAGTACTTGCATTTCCATATTGTAAAAATCTATTACTTTGTCTCTAATGCTTTAAAGTGATACATCAGTTTTTCTGTATGTCGTTCATTTGGAGCTTTTTAATGAAAAAATTGCTCTTTACAAATTACAATACTAATTTAAAAAAATGATTAGTATGATTAGGATTACTAAGATAATGATTAATATAATGGAATTTATAATCTACCCAATTTCTGTTCCAAGGTACTTAAAGATACATATTCTAAAATTTTGATTTGTTTCAAACATATTTGGCTTTGTTTACAAAGGTAAGTTTATGATGTGTGAAATGTGATCTCTGTAACACAAAATTTTATATAATGCATAACTTTGTACATTTAGATTTGCATTATAAAGATGATCTGTATTTGCCGAAATGTCAATGGAGTCTTCCATGTGGTGACTCAAAAAGATCTTGAGTTCTGTGTGTCGTGTGTACTGTGATAGCAGTCGCAAAAATAGTCAGATTGACTTGTAAACTGTTACACATGTTCATGAGCCCCGTGAAATTAGCTGTATAGTTTTGGGTGTATATTCTGTTATTGGTTCCTGTACAGACACACACCAAAGTTTTTTCCTTATAATTACGGCCTATGGACATAATTTCTGTGTACTGCAATAGCGGACCTCAAAAATCCTCAGATTGGCATACAAATTGGTATGCATGTTTATGTGCCATACAGCTGTGTAGTTTTTAGCATTTATGGTTCGTGTACATGGACAGGGACACACCAAAGAATTTATCATTACAGCCTATAGGCAGAATTTAGTTCAAACGCATTTTATCATGGTTAGACTGCATTCAATAAAATGAAATTACAATACATTAAATACATTATTGAAATGCTGTAAAATCATGTTTTCTGCAAAAAAAAAAAAAAAAAAGTGTTCTTAGTGTTTATAATTAATGTACAGGACTTGCAAAATTGTTCTGACAACATCACATAATCATCCAAAATATATCAAATTTCGAACAATTATTCATGAGCTACATAGAGTAAGTCGTATAGTTTTTACTGGTGTATTTAATGTTTATAGCTCGTTTACAGGAATGCACAAAAGAATTTCATTACTTTAGAGTCTATGGGCACATTTTTATTTAAGTGCTTTTTAATACATTCCTGCAGCATTGAACATAATGGAATTAACATGCATTATTAAGATGCTTAAAAGCATATTTTCTTTAGGAAAAAAAAGTATGTATATATAGACTAAACAATTTATTTACTGGACCACACAAAAGAATTTCGATGACATGCTGTATTAATCCGAATGATTTAAAATTTTGTTCAAATAATTGAATGCAATGAATTAGTTGTACAATTTTTATTGGTGCATATGTTACCGCTAAAGTGCAGAAATCAGTTAATCTGCAGATTAACTATGTAATCTGCACATTAATTCGGGTGATCTGTTAAAGTGCAGAAAATTGTTTCATTTCTCAAATTACCTAGATAATCTGTACCAACTAGACACTCGTTAATCTGCACATTACTTACTAGGCACTCGTTAAAGTGAAAATAAGATCTTTGGCGAAACAATAGCAACGTTTCTGTACACTTAAATTAAATGTTGCTTGTTTATTTTTTTATATCTAAAGAATCAAGTTAATACAATCAAACAATCAACACATTAGTTGATAGAATCAATCATCAATCAAAAAACTGCAATACAAAGAATCAAAAGGTTTAAAATATTATTGCAATTAAGGAAACTGGCATAATGTTATTTATTTTTCGATATCTAAAGAATCATGTTAATACAATCAAGCAAACAACAAATTAGTTGAGAGAATCAATTATTAATCAGTTGAAAAACTTTAATACAAAGAAACAAACGGCTTAACGTATTATTACAATTAAGGAAATGATTTTGCGAAATTATATGATAAAATTATGCTTACTTATTAGTGCAATCTAAAGATTGGTGACACTTTGTATTGCATAGCAATTAAATTCCATACGGGAGATTCAGAGAAAACCACAGAAAACCCAGGACACCTTTATTCTAATATCTCCAATTTTAATTATGATTAAATTACTTATAATACATCATTCGAAATGCATTTTAAAGTAATTTTATTGCGAAATTTTAAATTGGTGTAAGCCGTTAAATTCAGGACGGGAGTTTCAGAGAAAACTACAGAAAACCCTGAACACATTTATTCTTTTTTATTTTGCAAACTTTCAAATTCTTATTATCTACTCACATTCTGTATAAAAGATTTTTAACACTATTTATTGGGGAATTACGAAAATTAAGGAGAAAACCATGGAAAAGTCACACAAATCTTTTTATAACAATGTTAATATTACTTTTGTATCTCAGCTTCTAATTAACATTATTTCATAAATATGTATCATTTTAAGTTATTTGAATTGGAATTGAAGAGTACATGTTCCAAATCTATGTCGCAAGATGGCGCTTTTAGTTTTGCTACAGTTAAAATTTTCAAAGCTAGTTGCATTATGAGCAAGCAAGCTATTGTAAGTTTTAAAATGAGAATAAGGGGCCGCGGGTGCCACCGAGCTGGATTTTACTTCGGTCAGAATTTTCAAAGATTATAACACAATGAGCGAACAGGCTGTTTCAGATACTGAAATGGGAAGTGGGTGCCGCAGGCGCTTCCGAGTGGGAATTTACTACTGTTAAAATTTTCAATAAAGCTATTTGAATTATATGTCAATAAGCTGTTTTAGGCCATGAAACAACACCACAGGCACCACTGAGTGGGAGTTTCATATGGTCAGATTTTTAAAGGATCATAAACCAGCTGGTTGCCGAAGGTGGCTAGTGAGAAATAAAATTAATCGGCGACACCAAACTAAAAGTGGGGGAAGAAGTAGGGAAATGAAATGAGAGAAACAAACTTTTGAACTTTAACGATACGGAAGCCGCTAATGTGCAGATTACCTAGTTAAAATGCAGAAAACTCTTGATTCCACACTTTAAGAGATCACGTTAGTTAATCTGTAGATTAGCTAGGTAATCTGTACATTAACGGTTTTCGAGCTTTAATGGTAACACATATGATAATTGTGGCTTGTGTACAGGGCCACACAGAAACATTTCATACCATTACAGTCTGTAAACAGCATTTCTTATAAGTGCATTTTAACTTGTTTCTCATTAAACATAATGAAATAAATATATGTTAATAGATAGACTGTTTAAAAGCATGGATTCTGTGGAAAATCTGTAAGCATAGAATTGGTAATTCTAATTAGTCTGCAAGGCTACATAAAATAATTTTGATAAGTTACATAATGATTTGGCATCAAATTTGGTACATGTATTTATGATTTATAAGGAAGTAACCAAGGCTATGAGTTAATAGGTTTTATATATATATACATACACAGCTATTGATAGACAAAACGAGGGTTGAGAAATGGTCGGCAGCCCTGCTCAGAAACATATCTGGGTATTTATCGAGTTAATTGTATATACATATAATTATTTTAAATAATACAGAATAAATAAAAATGATCGACTGAATGAGTGATGCAAATAGGGCGTTGAGGCTCCTAATCTACAGATCCACTAGTCTAATTTAAAGCTATCCTGCTATGTTTAAGGAGATAGCAGCATTATATCAACATTGTTTTCTTCTCTTATTGTGCTTTTTCTGATTTATATTTCTGTATTTCAATAATGGAATCTGTTTATATTATTTTTGTTTCTCCTGTAGTGATCACCGTCTTCCTGAAAAGTTATCAGCACATGAAACCAAGGTAAGGTTGAAATCGTAATTTTGATAATTTATTGGGTTTAATAAAACACTAGTTAATACCCGTCAACATTTGACGGATGATGTGCAACTAAAATCTTCTCATGGCATAAAGTTTAAAACACCCTTGCTTTAATATTTCACATTGCTCTTAACCGGTTTAAAACCCCCTGCTTTAATCAATTATCTTTTGGTTGGAGGGAGGAGGGATAAATTTCATGAAATTTCAATATACAAAATTTAAGCATACTCCATATAATAAAAATAAAATCCCAAGGTTTTCCTAATTTTACTCTAAATATGACCAAAAGAATGTTAGGAGTAATTAAAAGAAAGGCAGAATTTATATAAATTATCTAAATAATCAATATTTCTTTCTTAATGAGATAGTATCAATATTTGTGATAATACTTATCAAAGCATCAAGCATGTAAATTAATCCCACAATAGAATTCCTCCCTGTCACACCAAATCAACTAATAATCTATAGAACTGCACTCGTTTTATGCTTACTGTGAAATTTATTTGTTGCTTTTCATGCAAAATGAATGAATACAAAGATTTACTACCAGATTATAATTATATTCAAAGATTTTGTAAAATATATCATTAATTCTAATTTGCCAAGACAGTAAGTGCATTTTAAGTGTAAAATAATAGTTTTGATTCTTATTTTTTCTTCCCATATTTCTAAAACCACTTGGATATAATCCAAAATATTAATTATATTCTAAAAATAAACTGCAAATCGGAATTAAAGTTAAAATTTGTTTTTTCTGGAATAGTATTATAACACTTTATTCTATCAAAATAGTATATTTCAACAAAAGTATACTGTTACAAATAAATAAATAAATAAGAATGTATTTAATACTTTAGTAAATTAATTTACTCATTAAATTTTTAATAATACATATACTATGTAAATTTTTACTTGTATAAAATATCAATATTTTAATGTTATTCTTTTAAAATTATTTTTACTGTAATATGGTATCGAAATGAAGTATCAGAGATAGATTGTAATAATTGGAGTAAAAAAAAAAAAAATAATAATAATAAAATAAATCTTTGATTATAAATATCTATCTCCATCTTTTCTAAACAAAGTTTTCAACTGATAAAAAGTTAACTTTTAAAGAACAATACTCTGACAATTTATCAATTTTAAAAGATTTTTTATTTTTATTTTATTTAGTTTTTTTCTATTAAGAAGTATAATATATTTACATGGTGACAGATGGCGCCACATCTTGTATAAAGAAATTTTCAGCAAAAATGTATACCGATTATGGATAAATGTAACCGATAAGCATTAGCGAATTGCTTTGTTTTTAATATACTTCCTTGGAAAGTATGAATCAATGAATTAATCGTGTTAATTATTTTTATGATTGAGCTTTGATTAGGCGTCTGTCATAGAATAGACATATGAAATATTAATGTCGTCTGCTCGATCTTTGTCATCGGTTATTCGTATTGCACTGTATAACGAGAAAGGAATATTCCCGTTCCGAATTGGTTCAGAATTTTCTCGCGCGTGCCCAGATTGTACGATTTTGGTCTTACAGAAAATGCTTTGTGTTTTAATATTATAGATAACTCAATCATATTCTTAATACAGTATAGGATCTGTTATCCAGAAACCCGTTATCCAGAATGTTCCGAAAACCAGAATGCAAAATGCCAACTACCAAAATTTTTAATTATCGCAAAATTTAAGAATTAAAGTTATACAATAGCAGCGGTCAGAATTATAGTTTTACTACCTACTTTCTTTAATGCTACGGTGCTATTCTGAGGAAATATGGTGACAAAATTGTCCAAATAATTACTGAAATTTTTGCAAATTTAGGTTAGAAAATGAATTTTTGTTATATTTCTTAATATATAAACATTAATAACACATACTTCTTAAAGTGTCCAATAGCAGATTAATTTTATCCTTGAACTCAGGTCACATGCATGAAGTCCCAGTTGTTATAAAAGTTTTAAATAGTTTTTATTAATTTCTATTATTTTTAGAATTCATTCCATAAAATATTTAGCATTATGTGCTAAAAATATTTGAAACATTTATGAACTATTAGTATCAGAGCAGAGACACATTACAAGCAAAAAAATATCATAGAAATTTTTGCAAAATCTAAATGAAAGGATTTTTACTCTCAGGTCCAAAATTAAATTTTATATATGTTTATTTTTTTTTTCATTTATTATTACTATTATTATTTATAGTTTAAAATTCTAATTAAGAATGTTTTTTTTTTAATTTTGTGGAAATAATTTATTAAATGAACAAATATATAGGTAAAGTGTTTACATATATATTATTCATGTTTATCACTGCTATTTATGAAATTATTTTGTACCATTTTTATACATATAATAAAGTGTTCCGAATTACGGAAAAACCCCTTATCCAGAATATCCCAGGTCCCAAGCTTTCTGGATAATGGATCCTATACTTTATCCCTCAATGGTCTAGATTGAGATCGTCGCCATGTTTTGTCTGATATCTGGCCACAATTGCCTGCATAAACATCTATGTTATATCAATGTGGTTGTTCCTAATCCTTTTTGCACCCTTTGTGATCTCCACGAAGAAATGGACTTGCCTCATCTGTATAGATGCCTTGCTCTTCCTCGGACATCAATCTAGGAATGCTACTGGATAGCTTGTGTTCATTTATAGATTTATCGTTATCCATTTTGATTCAATTGTCTTTTAATGTGCCATTGGAAATTTAAAAAAATAATAATAATTTATTGGGTTTTCCCCTACATTCCTCATTTTCCATTAATTTTTTTAAAACATAAGTGGAAATTTGCTTGCTAATTATATATATAAACTTGCAAACTGTATATGTCTAAAAAGAGATAGTTAAATTACCACCTAAGTATGTAGTTGGCCAAATTTTTCAGGTGGTCTACTCATTGAAATTGCTTTGAAGTGAGAACCCTATTATGAAAAGTATAATTTATTACCTTTTGACCTCTATTTTCTCTCTTCCCCCCCCCCCCCCCCTTGATTATGGGATATATATATATATATTGTAGTATCTTGTAGAGTGGACGAGAATTATTTACGTGACTAATCAGAACAAGAGATTTATAATTTTTCCAAATTTTAATTTAACTAGATTAATTTTTAGAAATTTACAATATATACAAATTTTGCGGTATTTCATCGATATGAAATGGTTTTCAATAAGATAGTGGGTTCTACAGTATACGGCTGGAAGGAATTTCAGATAGAGTCCACAGTGATTTTCATCAGTCCGTGACCGCTTCTGCAGTCTTTTCCAGAAAATAACAGTTCCTTTCCCGAGGTCTAGCCCGACCTGCTCTGGGATTCCTGCCTTTCCAAAACTCCGACGTGAACTCCCGTTTTCAGTCTCTCATCGTAAAAATTACAGTTCGTATTGGGCGTGTTTTTCTGAAAACAAAATCTCAGATGCAGGCCCTGATTCGCTCGAAATTCCATCATCGGTTCTGACGCGTTGAATTCTTCTCGAAGGAAAAGTTCTCAAGGCACGCGGCTTCCCACGTTCATCAAAGGGAAACGGACATACCTTTCTACAAAGGAGAGATGTTCCCCTGCGAGCCGTTAGGCCCCAGACTGTCTGCTTCTTTGTACTGAAATGTCTCTTTCAATGATATATTGGAGTCGGAGTCTCTGCCTTTACAGCTCCCCTCCCCTTAAAGAAAAATTCGGGGCCATTTTGGGGCCGAATTTTCATCAGAAGAAGCTGAAATTAGGATATTCAAATTCACTTCTAAAAGAGGCAATAGTCCCTACAAATTGGAATATCTACCAGAAAAATATAATGTTGATTTCTCAACAAAACCAAAATAATTAAACACTACCTTAATAATTTTTACACTTAAAATATATACTTCCCTGATTATACTGATTAATTTAAAAACACCAAAAAGAAAAAATTTTAATTTTGAAAATTTAACTTGCTTATTTACAATACAAAAAATTTCTTTTGCTTTTAAAGTTACATTCGACTTAAACAGTCTACGTGAGCTATCTCACGCCCTGGCCGGTGTATTACAGTGTAATCATATGGCTGCAGAGTTAATGCCCATCTCATTAATCGAGGGTTTTTCCCAGCATTTCTCTTCAACCAGACTAATGGATCGTGATCTGTTTCAATAGTGAATTTTTGTCCATCTAAGTAGTGCTTTAACTTTTTTATAGCGAATATTATCGCAGCACACTCTTTTTCTGTCGTAGTGTAATTTCTTTCGGGAGCAGTAAATTTCCTGCTCAAGTATAAGATAGGGTGCTCTTCCTTTTCTATTCTCTGAGCGAGGATTACCCCAACCCCTAAGTCTGATGCATCGGTCTGTACGATAAAGGGGTGCTCGTAGTTCGGAGCATAAAGAATAGGTTGGTCTGTTAATTTCCGTTTTACTTCCTCGAATGCTTTTTGCATTTCAGCGGACCATTCTATGCTTTCTTTGCGATTTTTTCCTTTTAACACTCTAGTTAGAGGCTCAACAATAGTGGCATAATTTTCGATATAGCGGGCGTAGTATCCTACCATTCCGAGAATTTGTCTAATTTCTGTTTTAGATTTCGGGATCGGAAAATCCAAGACTGCCTGGATTTTAGCTTCTGCGGGCGACCGACGTCCGTTCCCTACAACGTGCCCCAAGTATGTTACGCTGTCTTGCGCAAATTGACACTTAGAAGGTTTTATTTTCAACTTTGCATCCTCTAGTTTTTTTAAAATTGTGTCTAAATGTTCCATATGCGCTTCCCAAGTCTTTGAAAATATGGCGATATCGTCTAAGTACGGTACGCAAAAGTTTTCACAGCCCTGTAATAATAGTGACATAAATTTACTGAACCTATATGGGGCATTCACTAATCCAAAAGGCATTACTAAGGGTCTAAAATTTCCCCAAGGAGTGGAAAATGCCGCATATCTTTGCGCCCTAGGTGTCAGTGGAATTTGCCAATATCCTTTCGTTAGATCTACAAGCGTGATAAATTTAGCACTTGAAACTAAGTCCAAACGATCTTCGATGTTCGGTATTGGAAAATATTCGGTTCTGGTTATGGAATTCAAAACGCGATAGTCCAAACATGGGCGTGGCTGTTTGTGGGGGGCTTCTACTAAAATTAAAGAACTACTATAGTCAGACTCCCCTATTTCAATTATGTTCAATTCAAGCATTCTTTTGATCTCTCTTTTGAGAATTTCTGTCTGTCTTTGAGACATTCTGTGAGTTTAATTCTAACCGGTTTGTCGGAAATTAATTCGATGTCGTGCTCGATTAGATCGGTGCGCCCTGGATCATTTGAAAACAGGTCCCTGTGGCGATCCAAAACCCCTTTTAATTTCTCTATCTGATCGGTAGTATGTTTCATTTCTAAATTTCCATTTCTTACGATTTCGTTGAAATCATAAACATTTGGGTCAGAGTGTGGATATACTATTTCTAAATCTGTTTCTTTATTATCCACGCTAGTGATTTCACTAAACAAAACATTTATCATCTCTGCCCTTTGTCTATAAGGTTTCAGCATATTAACGTGGAATACTTGAGAGGGCTCCCTCCTACCTGGAATATACACAACATAGTTAGTCTCCGAGATTTGTTTCTCCACTGTACCCGGTCCGATCCAACTTACGGCGAATTTATTCGGCTTGTACGTCGCAACCACTAGAACTTGGTCTCCCGGTTTAAATTTCCGGTCAACTGCGTCCCGATCGTACCAAAGCTTCCTTTTCTCTCTCGCATCTTCCATCGATTTAATAGCTAATTCTTGGCATTTTTTTAGCCGATTTATAAGATCAAAGATGTATTCAGTAACGGGCGTTTGTTCCTCGTTTTCGATTCCACATAATTTTTCAAAAATTATTGTCTCGGGAGTTCTTAGATTTTTGCCGTGAACGAGTTCGGCAGGGCTATATCCGGTAGATTGATGCACGGTAGTACGCAACACCAATAATGCAAATGGAAGATTTTTCTCCCAATCTGCTCAGTTTTCTAAGCATAACTCTTTTAATAATCGCTTTACGGTGCGGTGAAATCTCTCAATCGCTTGGGATTGGGGATGATGTATGGAGCTATGAATCACTTTTATTCCAAACTTTTTGAAAAAGGTCTCGGTCAATTCACTCGTAAAACTTCTTCCTAAATCTAATTGAATCTCTCGCGGGAACCCGAATCTGCTAAACATTCGTAAGAACCCGTTTATCACTGCTGGAGAAGTGATTTCTTTAAGCGGTATGGCCTCCGGATATTTCGAAGACAAACACATAGCTGTCAAAAGGTACCTATTTTCGTTTTCACTTAGAGGGAGTGGTCCCGTTAGATCAGCGGAAAACCGAGTGAACACTTCGGTTACTATGGGAACCCTTTTCATAGGCGCTTTCTTTACCTCTCTAGGTTTCCCTATCACCTGACAATGGTGACACGATAATACAAATTCCTCTATTTCTTTGACCGAATTTGGCCACGCGAAATACCTGAAGATTTTATCTTTCGTCTTTGTGACTCCGAGATGTCCGCCAACATTCGAATGACATAATTCCATTACGTCTTTTCTAAGTGTTACAGGAATAATCACTTGTTTTCTAACCTCCCCGCGATTTGTTTTAGATTGTCTAAAAAGGATTTCATTTTCTAAAATGAACTCGGAATTACCTTTGTTCGCTTTTTCAAAACACGGATTTAAAGTCGCGTCTTCACACTGTAATCCTTTCAGCCTTTCTCTATTTACCCCTAGAAGGCTTAGAGACTTCTCTTTCTCAGAGGGGGGAATGACAATAGGGGTTTCTTCCCGTATCTCAGCTACTGCGTTAGTGGTTTCGGATTCTCGTAATCTCTCTCTCTCCTCTTTTTCGCTCTGCCTTTTTTTCGCGCGAGTTACTACTTGGTTGATTAACTCTGTTTTTTTCATTTTTGCGCCTTCGATAATTTCATGCGTTTGATTACCCAAAAGATAATGATTCATTTCCAGTGAGTCGTCAACTACTGCCGCTTTCGTGCTAACAGTCCCAATATCTGCAATCTTAAGCGTAACACTAGCAATCAGCAGGCAGTGTAATTCTTTCTGCAACGGCTGTTTGAGCCAAATACTTTCTCCGGTTAATTGCTCCGGTTTTATGTATTGTTTTCCTATAAGATCGAAGCTTGCTCCACTGTCACGAAGGGTGACAATTTTGACGTCATTTATTTCGGCCTCCCCTAAATAAGGTGCGAAACAAGATCCTAAATCGTCTGTAATTCCTATCAGTACAAAAACCCTTAACGGGTTAAAAGTTTGTGACGCAGCTACTTTATCGCTATAAGAATTTGAAATATGGGTCTTAAAAATAATGATATCAAATTTTAAGTGACGCTTTGCTAGTAGTTAAAATATACATAGATTTTCTTATTTGATCATTTGCTTTTTTCTTTTATTTATATTTACAATGCAAACATATTTTTAACTTCAAGATAAGACAAATATATAAAATATACTCAGATGCTTTTTCATTTGCATTTCAATTTCAAAATAACAGTTTTAAAAGGAATGATATCAAAATTCCAGTGACGCCTCAATGTCACTTTAAAAGATTTGTTTTTAGATTCCACTAAAATTACCTTTGTTTTGTCTGATAAAGTATTTTTACACATTGAAACAGTGCTTTTAATTTTCAAATATATACTGTCAAAAAATCACACTTTCACTGAGTTTGCATTATAAATTGAAATTATTTATTTCAATAAATCGATTTGTCTTTTGCGTCACGCTATCCAAAACGGTAAGTAAAATTTGTGCAAATGTTTTCTTTGCATCACACTATCTCTTTGCACACATTTTGACTTAGTTGGGTACAAAGTAACATTAACATAAATTTTACTCACAGTTTTGGATAGCGTGACGCAAAAGACAAATCGATTTATTGAAATAAATAATTTCAATTTATAATGCAAACTCAGTGAAAGTGTGATTTTTTGACAGTATATATTTGAAAATTAAAAGCACTGTTTCAATGTGTAAAAATACTTTATCAGACAAAACAAAGGTAATTTTAGTGGAATCTAAAAACAAATCTTTTAAAGTGACATTGAGGCGTCACTGGAATTTTGATATCATTCCTTTTAAAACTGTTATTTTGAAATTGAAATGCAAATGAAAAAGCATCTGAGTATATTTTATATATTTGTCTTATCTTGAAGTTAAAAATATGTTTGCATTGTAAATATAAATAAAAGAAAAAAGCAAATGATCAAATAAGAAAATCTATGTATATTTTAACTACTAGCAAAGCGTCACTTAAAATTTGATATCATTATTTTTAAGACCCATATTTCAAATTCTTATAGCGATAAAGTAGCTGCGTCACAAACTTTTAACCCGTTAAGGGTTTTTGTACTGATATCATTACTTTTTATAGGTTATTAATCAAAAGATTAAATTAAGTCCTTCCGACTCGTAAGAAGTTTAGGTTGATTTATCTTTTCTTATGAAGTTGCCACCATTGTTTTCAAAATGGCAGCTACAACTTATTAATGGACTTGGTGGATTTATTAATGAGGACTATGTATATATGCAGTTTTAAGCAAATCATTTCAAAAGTTATTGTGATAATTTTCAAGTGGCCACCATTTAGACACAAAAGGACAGAGTGACAGATGCCCAGTGAACTTATCAAAGACATTTGAATGATATGTCAACTGCGCAAATTTGATTTGAACTGATTCAATATTACAAAAGTTATTGTAATGAAAAAAATTTAAGTGGCTGCCACTTGGAAACAAAATGGTGGAGCAAGTTGCCTAGCAAACTTATCCATGATATTTGAATTGTAAGTTCCCTCCCCAAATCTGATTTGAACCAGTTTAGTATTCTAAAAGTTATCGTGGTGGCACATTTTCAAGTGGCTGCAACTTGGAAACTAAATGCTAGAACAAAATTCATCCAAGATATTTGTGTGATAAGTTCAATGTCCAACTTCAACTGATTCAGTATTTAAAAAGTTATTCTGATGATAAATTTAAAAGTGGTAGCCTGATTTGAGAAATGGCCGTACTTAAGATATCGGTCATTTTGTTAAAAATGGCAGATAAAATTTATTAATAAATACTTGGTTGAGACCCTTGTGTGGTCAATCATCAAAATTCAAGCAAATACAGTCTTAACTAACCTTTTTTCAATGTGGATTTGAAATTTTCATGTAGCCACCACTTGAAAACAAACTGCAAAGCAACGTCGTTAACAAACTCATCTAAGATATTTGTAAGATAAATTTGCTGTATAACTTTGGTTCAACTTTGAGTATTATGTCAAAAATTATCGTAATCACAAAATTTCCATTATATATACAGAAAAACTCAACATTTTTTACATTTATACGACCATTTTTTAATTCATGAAATCAATGAAGGTAGTGAATCAACGAAGGCTTTTCTCGCTTCGCTGGTCACTATATTTAAAGGAAACTCTTTTCTATATAACTTTACAAAAAAAAAAATTTAAAGAAATCATGAAGAAATTTAAAGCCCGCTTTGGTTCCCCGCTGCCTTCGGCAGCGACCCACTCATTCGCTGACTCTCAGGTGACTGTCCCTATTGCCTGTGACGACCGCTTACCAGTGGGCTTCCATTTGAGTGCTTATCAGATGACAGTTTCAAAAAGATTGAAGTAGTCATTTTATATTTGAATCCCAATTACATATGAACAACACTATATGTGGTGCATATAATATTTTCTTTCACGTTATTTTCTATATTTATTTTATTTAATCGATCAACCATAAAATGACAACAATTTCACACAGAATGAAATATGTAAACCTGATCATGGTACAGGCAGCCTTAATGTAACTCCCCTTGGTGACTTTTCAATTTTTATCGTCACTTTAGACAAAAATACATATATAGATGAAGAAAATAATTTAGATTTTAAAACTTTGCATTTCGTCAAAAAACTATTTCGATAATATTTTAAATAGGGAACTGTTTTATAATTATGGTGATTCTATTTCATAATTGTTGATAATAAAGTTACAATTTTATAAGGAGAAAATATTTCAATGTATTCATCCACTGGACCACAAACAGTAAAATGTAAAAAGCAAATTTCTGATTGGCAACACTGCAAACAACAACAGTTTGTTTTGTTACCATTGCTTACTTTGCTTACAAAATTATATTGCATTATTTTTAAAATTTTCTTTTTTTTTTTTTTTTTTTTTCCTTTTTTGTTTTTTGTCTGGTAAAATCTTGGATTAATCTACATTTACATACATTATATTTCAGGTAGGAATTAGTATTTTAATAGTTTTATTTTACTTTTTATACACATTGCCCATTGTGAAGCATGTGTAAACTTTGTACATTTAGTTTCTCAGTTTTTTTCAGCTTTTTTATGTTTGATGCATATTTGTTCTTTTTTTATACACTGAAGATTAAAATAAATATTTATTACTTTTATTGAAATATGTATACCATGAAACATGAATCATAAAATATTTCATGACAAAAAAAAAAAAAATAATAATAATAATAATAATAATAAAAACATTAGCAGAATTTTCTGAATCTATCTGCAAAAAAATAAAATTTATCTTGAAATAGTGAAGAAGGAAGGCACTCCCTCTCAGGCCTAGCACCGTGTAGTCAGTCAGCCTTAGTCCCAAACACAAACACACTCAAACCATGCAAGCCGAACCAAGTCTGGTATCACTAGGAATAATTGCAATTCATAAAATTATTTGTAGATGCAAATTTTACATAAATTAAGACTATACAATATAGTAATCTAGAGCAGGGTGCGAAATTTCCACACACCAACTCGCCATTGGCGAGTGGAATTTTTACTGTGGCGAGTAAAAATTTGGTCAAGTTATAGATAGAATTCTTACATGATACGGTGACAGAAAACATTCTTTTTATAGATTTAAATAAGACAAAATCTTGTGATCTTATAACCTCTCCTTTCTCTCTTCTCGGAGTGTTGAGTCTGTGTGTGCGCTGTCTGACGATCGCCCCAGCCTAGGAAAGGAAAAATGCTTAGTACATGCATAAAAGTTTTAATCTCTTCGTCAGTTTCGTTTCTCTCACTTTGATTTCTCCAAGCTGAGTGAGGACAGACGAGCAGAGAAGAGAGCCTCTTTGCCCGTCGCCCTCTATCCGAGAGAAGAGAAACACGAAAGTTTGCCTATGCGATATTGGTGCATGAAAATGAGCTCGAGCCCTTTTAAAGATACTGCTTATTTTTATTTTGTTGAATAATTACCAAAAAGTAGTTCACATTCTCCAGTTTTTCATTGAAACGTCAAGGATTTGCGCCTGTAATGATTTGTAAGCAACGACTATGTCAAAAAAGTTATTCTGAAATGGTTATTTCAAATGACAATAATGAACAAACTATACACACCGACATTCCGTCTGATTACAAAAATAAAATGGACAAAAAACACATTTCTGATGAAAAAAGTTAAATACCGTATATTTCCGTGTATAAGCCGAGAATTTTTGGAAATTTTTCGGAAGCTGAAGTCGGCTTATATATAAGGGTACATATTTTTAGGAAAAAACGTACATTAGAAACAATGATTGAATACATAGATTTTAAGCTTAAAAACTATATATAAAGTAAAATAGTGATATTAAACCTTATTTTTAAATAATTATCACATATAAAACTTTTAAATTAGCAATTTTAAATTTATTTCAAGAAACGCTCAATGTAGTCACGTGTGTTACATTTATTTATTTTTTTTTTGACCTGCCGGTAACTGACATCATCGGCAGATTGCACGAACGGAGTAACTACTATGTCTGATTCAGAAATAGTATAAGAAAAACTTGAAAAAACAGGACTCCTGATCATATTTTTTATTTATACAATTAAATCATATCTGTTTAAAATGTTTCAAGGCTTACACTAGCAAAAGAAGTGGCAAATCTTTGTTTTTTTCATATAGAAGTTTCTTTTTTAAGATTGCCTTGAGGTACTGATAAAAATACTCAAAAGTAGAAATATACAAAATAATTTAGATATGTCATAAAAAAAAAAAAAGAAAGATGCAATCGGTCTTTTAACGGCTTATTTATATAAACATCCAGCGGCTGCATCATCGACGTTAGGGTTAGGCCTCCCGGTATTACGGCAAGGCAACCATCATTTTCAGCTGCTGGGACTTGTGTGTGCGAGTGCGTCTGTGCTAACCTCCCTTCTGATAGGGTTGCCAGAGTTAAAATTATCGTCATTGGCGAACACAACTGCGATCATTTTATGTCATAGCTAAGCAAGGTAAGGAATTCTATTGGATAAGCATGCATTTTGTGCAATTTCATTGGACAGATTATCCTGAAAGTTGTATAGATTGGCAATATACTCGAACTTTAAAAGAGTATTTTTTCAATTTGGCTTGTACACACACAGGTTGGCAATTTTGGGCAAATTTCTGCAGGGAAAAACATACTCTTGGCTTATATTCGGAAATATACGGTAAATAGGTAAATAAGGAAGCTTAACGTTTCAAATAAAAAGATTTTCACAGAATATTGTTTGACAGAGTTTTTTTCTTCTTCTTTTCTTTAATGAATCTTTGCATTTTATGTTATTAGATATTTTCATCTTTCTCAAATCTCAAATACAATACACTATAATGATTTTTAATTATAGATGATTATGAGACATGATGATATACGACACACTTTTAATATACCGTAAAATTCCGATAGTAACCCCCCCGCCCTCCCTTACCTTTGGTGTAAAGGTAGAAATTAAGAAATTTGGTTGGTGGCCACTGGCCTTCATTTTTTTAGTGGCCACTTTTAAAAAGTTACTTGGCCACTCGCTGATAAAAGTAAAAGTAAAATAAAATTTTTCTTTTCTTTAATTTTTTCAATGTTCGGTCTCGACAAATCATTAAGAAAATAATTAAGGTAGTCAACTTTTTGAAACTCATCCACAATAATACATTTCTGATAAATTTTAATAAATGAAATAGGAATAGATTTACATATACTATGAATGTAAGAAAATACTATTCATTACAAAATTCATATGTTTAAAATGCTCTTTTGGTTATATTATTTTATAACAGAAAAATTCTGATTATATTGCCCCTTCACTATCCTGAATGGTGTTGATTTTCTACTTAAAAAAAAAAAAAAAAAAAAAAAATCTTTGATTCATGAAAATATGTATTTGTAAATAAAAAAAAATATTTTTTTAATAATACTTTTTTATTTTGCAAGTTTCTTTTTCCTTTTTTTTTTCTTGTTACAAATGAATTATAAATTAATTTTTCTTTAATAATAATGAATTTTTAATAATTTGCAATTATAATCCCCCTCTCTAACTGAATTTAGAGAGTGTGGCTGTAGTCGAGATTTCACAATGAAATTGTAGCTGTCACTTTTTAAAAAGTTAATTTTGACAAATTTTAAAATTGGCAGCACTAATTCATCTTAAGGATAAACAAGATCTTAAGCTCAATCATTAAATGATAATTCAATAGAAAAAAAAAAGAAATCAATTTTAAGATATTATCAAATTTGTAATTTAATGGTCTGTAGTATGTAGTACATCAGTGTAACTCAGATTAGGCATAACAAATTACATATAATGTGTCAAATGACGTTTTTAATTTTTCTGCGAACGTAATACAATCGGAGTTTCAGCCGATTGATTATCTCACGAGCTTCTTTTTCGTCTCTTTCTCCCGAAAGTTGGCCGAAACTCTCATTTTGACATTTTTTAAAAATTAAAATCTAATACTTTTATAGAAAAATGGAAAAAAGCCATACGTTTTTTTAGTATATGAATAAGACTACTTGCCAATTTCCAGTGTTTACTGTTAAAACTGACTTCCGAAAATGTCTGTAAGTGGCGATGTTAGATTTGAGAAAGCCTGAATTCGAGGCGCACGGCGCGTTTACTGTGAAAACGCCGCCGCGCGATCCAAGTTTGCATTGGAATGGGGTATTCTGTAAAGAATGGGTAGAAGAATTTTAAGTGTTTACTATTAAAATTGACTTCCGAAATATGTTTGCAAGTGGCGAGGTTAGATTTTAGAACAGCCTGAATTCTTTGCGAGGCGCGTTTACCGCAAAAAAGCCGCCGCGCGATCCAAGTTTGCCTTGGAATGGGGTATATTTTATAAAGAATGGGTAGAAGAGAAGTGGCCACTGCAGTGGCAACCAAAGGCAATTTCTTTAGTCGCCACTTTTAAAAATCTAGTCGCCATGTGACGAGTGGCGACCGCTAATTTCTAGCTTTACTTTGGCAGCTAAGTTCGCCACTCTTTCGTTATTCCCATGAACGTTGCAAACATACTTTTTTTAAATTCTGAAGTCTTATATGTTTATTTAGAAACTTTAATTTGCATATAACGTATCCAAGTGTTATTTGTACTCATCTTTTTAAAGTAAAATAACTCCAAATAAAAAAAATATGTGGTGTTGTTTACATTCTTTAAACTCCAAAACGTTAACTGCTAAATCAAAATATTCACCGTAGTACTTTATTTGCTAATGCAAATGTAAACAAACATGCAGCTTTAGCATAAAGCAATTTGTTATGTTTATATTTTCAAAATCAGAATGAGGAACAGCTATACGATAAAATAAGCCACCCACTACTGTTGCCAATGTACAGCTTACCAGATGAGTTGATAGTGCGAACTGATATTCAGAATCATTACAAAACATCAAAAATACATTTTAAGAAAATAAATTATTTCACTCGTGATTGTTTTGAAAGTCACTGAAATAAATGAATCTGAAAATGCATGAAAATCAGGGGTCGAAATTAGAATCAGTAAGTTGGGAGCCAAAAGACAACTAATATTATTTTCTTTGTTGCAATTATGTTGTACTAAGGTTCTATTTCGAAATTGTCATTTACACATAGAAACATGTGCATAAACATTATACATAAACAGAAATTAATCAAAATACTGATACCTTATCTAGTTAGTTTTTTCCATTTTAAAAATGTGTTAGAGCAAATATTTTTACAAGAAAGCTAGGAATTTAATTCTACTACTTCGTTGCTAGTGCCTTTATTTTCATCACACATTATAACTGCACACTGAAGGGGGAAAAAGAATGTTAGGCGTCAAAGTGATGATTAAGTATAAAATTATGGTCATCAAAATGAAATATTTATTTGCAAAATACAACTAACTACCACTAATTTCAAGCCCTGATGAAAATCTGTGCTGCAGCGGTGAGTATTCTAATATAAAAACTAAAAAATAACATCACTGGATACCCCTAATTCATAGCATAAAAATCTGTACCGGAGCGGTTAGTATCCCGATATTAAAACCAAAAAAACATCACTGGATATCCTTAAATTGATCGGACAAGGATTGGAAAATGCATGAAAATCTGTACTGCATCACTACCATGAACAATTTTTTCCCCTAAATAATTCCATTAATTTAATAATAATAAAATACACTCAAAAATTAATTTTTAAATTTCAAAAATGCATTTAAAAAAATCATTCACCTCGGTTGCATTACAATAAACATATATGAGTGGCTGACGCATGAAGAAAAACAAAATTCCGAGACAGTTAAACGAAGTTCCGATACAAAAAGGTTACTATTAAAAAGTGTCGATACTCAGTATGCTCATTGCTCAGTAAAATCAATGAATAAATCAAAAATTAGTTTCCATAGTTATAATAAAATTCTTAATTTAGTTTTAAGAAAATGACTTTCCAATTCAAAATTTATAGGAAGAGATTTAAGAAAAAATACCGTAAGATTATGTAATGGAATATTATCCATCTAAATACTTTATATATTTCCCAAAGGCAGAAACACTGCGAGTGCGACACGGCGACATAGTCGCGAACACAGAAAAACGGCTTGCGGATAGTTTTTGTCTGCACTGAGAAAAAAAATTTTTCTGTAACTTTTGGATAACTATTCACTTATAAAAATTTCTGTATCAAAACTAAAACTAATACTTGTATTATTTATAATTATTTATATTGTGTTGTGTGGAACATTGCTATAAAATATTTAATTGAATGAGATGAATTGAATGAATACAATTGTTTATATTATATCGTTTTGTAGTAAAATTGTATTCGTGTATTGTTGCACAAGATCAGCACTGATGTTAAGCCCCCTCCTCCCCCATCAGCTTTCAGGCTTTTTGAGTGTAAGCCATTTTCACCCCTGATTACACGCAAATTTTGCAGACAGATTATGAAATCTTAAAAGCCTGTTGCAGACAGCTTCAAAACTCTCTGCCACTGGGATATATTTTACCGAAGTGGCTAATCGGACCGTCGGTGCGATTAGTGTACAGGCTATTTGGACCATCTTTTCCAAGGAGAATAAATTAGCACTGATAAAAAGAGTAAAATTTAGAAATAATATAATGTGTCTCGTCCCCGTGCATGAAAAATTATCTTGTTTACTTTTTTTTTGAGTGCGGGAGTGGGGTAGAGATTAATTATTTTCAGAGATTTTGTACTCTAAATGAGGCTAAAATTATTCATAAAAGGACAATAACTCAAAATTAATTTTTATAAAGCAAAAATGAAAATAATAAAGACTTCGAAAATTGAATAATAAAAACAAAAAAAATGCAACATGAAAACAGACCTTAGTAAATAAGTATTTTCAATCCTTGAAAAAAATCTTCGCAATATGTTTGTTTATGAATATGCATAAATAAATCTTCATATTCAACTACATTGATGTTATTTGTTTTTTTATTTCATCTTTCCTTTTTTTTTTTTTTTTTTTTTTTTTAACAATTAAACCGTTCCAATATAATTCAATGCAAACTAAACTCAATTTTCTATACAAATATATGTATGATTTTTCTGAAAATAACTTTTGTACTTATTTATTAATGTTGACAGCAATGTTGAAATAAACATGGATTGTAGATCAATCGCATTATACACTTTTAAAATGTTAAAAATTTGAATTTGCAGTTGAAACAAGCAAAATAATTAGTATAGGGTTCCCACTAAATTTCAAAAATAAAATTCCCTGACTTTTCCAGGTCTATTTTTAGAAAATTCCAGTCACAAAATTTGGTTTGTGACATAAAAGATAGCTCACGGTATAAAGCAAAACATAGCTCGCAACATAAAAGACAACATAGTAACGTGACTTGCGATATAAATTGAATGTTTAAAATGCATTTTCCAGGTTTATATCATCATTTTCCCAGGTTTTTGAGCAATACTTAGATTCAGAAAATTCCACTAATGTTTTATTACTATTATTTTTATCATGCTCAAAAACAAAACAAAACAAAAACTGAAAAGCTAAATGTACAAAGTTTATACAAGTTTCATAATGGACAATAAAACTATTAAAATACTAATTCTTACCTGAAATATAATTTAAGTCAAATCCAAATGTAATTGTTATCCACGGAGTATTATAAGACGCTTTCATGACATGACGCTAAGCCACGTCCGTGCGCTAAGCTAAGCTAAGATAACAAAACAAACGTGTTGTTAGTAGTGTTGCCAATCAGAAATTTGCTTTTTACATTAACTGTTTGTGGCCCAGCGAATGAATACATAGAAATATTTTCTCCTTAAAAAATTGTAACTTTATCATCAACAATTATGAAATAGAATCACCATAATTATAAAATAGTTCCCTATTTAAAATATTATCAAAATAGTTTTTTGACGAAATGCGAAATTTTAAAATCTTAAATATTTCCTTTATAACAAAAAATATATATATTAAAGTGAAATTTTATTTCGTATATATACAATAAATATTTAAAAGAAACAATAAAGTTTCTTTCTTGCATTAAAAAACAAAATCTTAATTTTTTATTGACTGCATTCAGATTGAACCAACCAACCAACTACAAGACCAAACCGAATAACACCTGTTCAGAATTCTGAGAATTATCAATAGAAATCTTTGCATCGCGTAGTAAAAATAGTTCGATTTTTAAACTGAGTTATAAAAAAAACAAGAGTTTTCCTAGGGAAAAGGGAGATGTCAGGCACATCAGATAAAAGCGATTAATATCATATATAAATTAAATTAAATTCGCTCGAGCCATATTCGAGAAAAAAATCTTACACATTAGGCCGCCCATTTTCGCTTAAATGAGCCAATTCATATCTCGAAATATACTGCACGCAGAAATGTAGCGATTTCAGGGTAGGATCAGACAGAAGGTGAAAGACTATTTTGAAATTATCAGAACATAACCTCCCATATTTCCTGAGATATTAAGTGTCGGCTTTCAGCGGTCTCTTTGATCTTTAAATTCCTGTATATATAAGTGTCGCAGTTTCGTTCGTTTTTCCGTTTCCGCTGAGTGTCGTGGCGTTCGTTTGTTTTTGCGCTTGCGTCACTTGAGACTCTGCCGAGTCTCTTGATCTGATTTACAACTGCTGTTGATTGATCTTTAATTAATTTCGGACAATTAGTTTTGTAGTGCCCGACAACGGAACAATAAAAACATCGGATCTCTTTCTTTTTCTCATAGGCGTTCTCTTTCCCTTTGTTTTCCTGCGATTTTGTCCTATCGCGCCAATTAAATGGCTTTTTTTCTTTGTTTTCTTTTGAAAATGTAAATTTATTTTTATCGGGTTTTCGGTCATCTTTTTCTTTACCGACCCAATTTTTCTTTATGGCTTTCCTAACGGATTCAAATTCATCTAGTTTAATTGCTAATTCTTCGGGATCAGTCTCTTTCGCCCAAGAATCTAGAAACTTCTCTTTCATCTCTGCGCTAGCCCTTTTTTTTATCTGGTCGCAAATTAGTAATTTCTTCAAGCTCTCAAAGTCCCCAATTTCTAGTTTTTCCAACCGACCTAACAAGAATGTTTCCAAGTCATAAACTAAATCTCGAAATGACGTTCCACTTGATCGCTGGTGGTTGTTAAATTTTTGTCTGAATGACTCAGCGTCAACCTTAAATCGATCTAACAGATAATTTTTGATGTAATCAAAATCTTCTAATTTATCCGCCGGTTGTCTTAATATTTGTTCTGCTAATTTGCTGGGTAACAAAGCAAGTAATTGATTTACATAGTCTGAGCTCTCTAACCCCAATTTACTCGCTTGACGTTCGAATAGATTTAAATATAAAGCCATGTCAGAATTTAACTCATCAAATTTATGAATAATAGATTTAAGTGGGGGAGTATATTTCCGCTCTTCTCTGCTAGAGTTTAAGCTTGTCGTTTCTATACTTTGAGATAACCTGAGACGTTCTAATTCGAATTCTCTCTGTGCTTTTTCACTTTCAATTTGGACTAAACGTTCCTCTTTTATTTCTTGCGCTAATCGTTCTTCCTTGATTAATTTAATTTGGGCCAAAGCCACCTCTAATTTAAATTCTGCAGATTGTTCAATTTTTTTTATTATGGACCTTGTCCCATCGGTGGGCAGAATATCTACTTCCCATTCTTCTGCTAAAAATTTTAAATCCACTCTTGAATATTCGTGCAAAGCAGCCATGATTTTTGATTTGAAATTTTCCTAACACAATTTTACTAAATATTCTCAATTTCCTAATTATTCGCAATACACATTTAGCAATTATTTAAAATTTCAAATACAAGCACAATTTAAATAAATAACTAAATAATACACACTTTAATACCAAATTTGGCTTTCGGATTCCTGCAATATCTTGCAATACTTTTTACCCAATTTAAGCTTATGCTTACAAGCAATTTAAAAAGAACAATTAATATACACAAAAATAAGGAGTTCTTTAAAAAGAACAATTAATATACACAAAAATAAGGAGTTCTTTCACACTGTGCAACCATAGATTATACCTTAAATACACACAACTTAAAATTCTGAAAATTCTCTTAATGAATATAATTTTTCCAAATTTTTTATTCCAAACTTTTCGAAAAAGGTCTCGGTCAATTCACTCGTAAAACTTCTTCCTAAATCTAATTGAATCTCTCGCGGGAACCCGAATCTGCTAAACATTCGTAAGAACCCGTTTATCACTGCTGGAGAAGTGATTTCTTTAAGCGGTATGGCCTCCGGATATTTCGAAGACAAACACATAGCTGTCAAAAGGTACCTATTTTCGTTTTCACTTAGAGGGAGTGGTCCCGTTAGATCAGCGGAAAACCGAGTGAACACTTCGGTTACTATGGGAACCCTTTTCATAGGCGCTTTCTTTACCTCTCTAGGTTTCCCTATCACCTGACAATGGTGACACGATAATACAAATTCCTCTATTTCTTTGACCGAATTTGGCCACGCGAAATATCTGAAGATTTTATCTTTCGTCTTTGTGACTCCGAGATGTCCGCCAACATTCGAATGACATAATTCCATTACGTCTTTTCTAAGTGTTACAGGAATAATCACTTGTTTTCTAACCTCCCCGCGATTTGTTTTAGATTGTCTAAAAAGGATTTCATTTTCTAAAATGAACTCGGAATTACCTTTGTTCGCTTTTTCAAAACACGGATTTAAAGTCGCGTCTTCACACTGTAATCCTTTCAGCCTTTCTCTATTTACCCCTAGAAGGCTTAGAGACTTCTCTTTCTCAGAGGGGGGAATGACAATAGGGGTTTCTTCCCGTATCTCAGCTACTGTGTTAGTGGTTTCGGATTCTCGTAATCTCTCTCTCTCCTCTTTTTCGCTCTGCCTTTTTTTCGCGCGAGTTACTACTTGGTTGATTAACTCTGTTTTTTTCATTTTTGCGCCTTCGATAATTTCATGCGTTTGATTACCCAAAAGATAATGATTCATTTCCAGTGAGTCGTCAACTACTGCCGCTTTCGTGCTAACAGTCCCAATATCTGCAATCTTAAGCGTAACACTAGCAATCAGCAGGCAGTGTAATTCTTTCTGCAACGGCTGTTTGAGCCAAATACTTTCTCCGGTTAATTGCTCCGGTTTTATGTATTGTTTTCCTATAAGATCGAAGCTTGCTCCACTGTCACGAAGGGTGACAATTTTGACGTCATTTATTTCGGCCTCCCCTAAATAAGGTGCGAAACAAGATCCTAAATCGTCTGTAATTCCTATCTGATTTACAACTGCTGTTGATTGATCTTTAATTAATTTCGGACAATTAGTTTTGTAGTGCCCGACAACGGAACAATAAAAACATCGGATCTCTTTCTTTTTCTCATAGGCGTTCTCTTTCCCTTTGTTTTCCTGCGATTTTGTCCTATCGCGCCAATTAAATGGCTTTTTTTCTTTGTTTTCTTTTGAAAATGTAAATTTATTTTTATCAGGTTTTCGGTCATCTTTTTCTTTACCGACCCAATTTTTCTTTATGGCTTTCCTAACGGATTCAAATTCATCTAGTTTAATTGCTAATTCTTCGGGATCAGTCTCTTTCGCCCAAGAATCTAGAAACTTCTCTTTCATCTCTGCGCTAGCCCTTTTTTTTATCTGGTCGCAAATTAGTAATTTCTTCAAGCTCTCAAAGTCCCCAATTTCTAGTTTTTCCAACCGACCTAACAAGAATGTTTCCAAGTCATAAACTAAATCTCGAAATGACGTTCCACTTGATCGCTGGTGGTTGTTAAATTTTTGTCTGAATGACTCAGCGTCAACCTTAAATCGATCTAACAGATAATTTTTGATGTAATCAAAATCTTCTAATTTATCCGCCGGTTGTCTTAATATTTGTTCTGCTAATTTGCTGGGTAACAAAGCAAGTAATTGATTTACATAGTCTGAGCTCTCTAACCCCAATTTACTCGCTTGACGTTCGAATAGATTTAAATATAAAGCCATGTCAGAATTTAACTCATCAAATTTATGAATAATAGATTTAAGTGGGGGAGTATATTTCCGCTCTTCTCTGCTAGAGTTTAAGCTTGTCGTTTCTATACTTTGAGATAACCTGAGACGTTCTAATTCGAATTCTCTCTGTGCTTTTTCACTTTCAATTTGGACTAAACGTTCCTCTTTTATTTCTTGCGCTAATCGTTCTTCCTTGATTAATTTAATTTGGGCCAAAGCCACCTCTAATTTAAATTCTGCAGATTGTTCAATTTTTTTTATTATGGACCTTGTCCCATCGGTGGGCAGAATATCTACTTCCCATTCTTCTGCTAAAAATTTTAAATCCACTCTTGAATATTCGTGCAAAGCAGCCATGATTTTTGATTTGAAATTTTCCTAACACAATTTTACTAAATATTCTCAATTTCCTAATTATTCGCAATACACATTTAGCAATTATTTAAAATTTCAAATACAAGCACAATTTAAATAAATAACTAAATAATACTGTCATGCGAAATCAATATTTCGTCTGACATCTTTCTCTAATAAATAGTTTTATCTAATAAGAAACCCAAATTTTCTATTTAAAGAATGAATAAATGAAATAATAATGATAATAAATATGAAAGGGGGTGAGGAGAAATTGAAATAAATAATAAGAAAACATTTAATTTTTTCTTTCTGCATATTACATCGTTTTTATGAAATAATTATAGTATAAAAACATAATTTAATTAATAGCCCTTTTGTTCTCATTTTAAAACATTATTCCGTTTTCAGAAAATAAATAAGTATTTTATTATACACTATTTGTATGTGGTATGTTCTAGAACTTTAGTTTTTTTTCAAAATTCGGTGAGCACCTTGTCAATCAATCTTATTCAACGCCTTCCCGAATTTATTTCTAATTTTTCCATTCGCCAGTTTGAGTTTTGAGTTCGCCTATGAAAAACGTAAATAATCATTTAAATTTGATTAGTAGAACTCTATATACGTCATTTGGCTTGTTTTCCTAATTGGCATTAGTCAGGGTAACAATATATTTCTAAATTTCTCAATTTTGGCGATTATATAATCATTCTTTTCTTTTGTTTATAACATATCCGTTAGCCTGCGATCGTCTGCGTTTATCTCGCACCTGGCGATGGTCGGTGATTACAAGACCTTGGAGCCTCAAAGATCGAGAAATATTCTTGACATTCGTTCTGCGCATCTCGTCAGCGGCTTGCTTACGTCATAGAATATTTACACTACGGAACCAATCAGCTTCAGCTTTGGTATAGAGCGTCACCTCAACGAAGAGATCGATCTTATCAATCGCCATTTCGCCCTTTGCTTTAGCTCTGGTAGCGTGAGATTTAACGTGCTTTAATATTCTTACATTTCAATCTTGAAATCATGGCTGGAAATATCCAACCTAAAAGGCCCTTTTCAGGGCCAAGTACTTCTGCTCAGTCAGAAATACTATTGAATAATTCTGATCCGAATTATAAAAATTCGGAGATAGTTGAAAGGCCGATTATTTCGGTTGATATGGGCTCATGGGAACCGAGTACTTCTGTGTACTCTGATTTTGATTCCAATGCTAAAAGTTTGGAAAATGTTATGAAAGAGATCCAAAATGATTGTGTTGATGATTGTTTTAATGTATGTATTAATAACAATAAGGATGATTGTGTTGATGATTGTTTTAATGTATGTATTAATAACAATAAGGATGATTGTGTTAATGTATGTATAAGTAACAATGAGGATGATTGGGATATTGGATTGGTTTGTGATGAATGTCAAACAAATTTTACCAATAAATCTAATTTAAAACGCCATGCCCAAAAATTTCATCCTTACAATACTGGCCTAATAGAATCATTAAGTAAAAAGAAAAAGCAAACTCCCCAAATCACTGCAAAAAATTTATATGTCTGTCCCTTATGTGAAAATAATATAAAAAAACAAGAGATTACACCCCACTTCAAAAATGTCCATGATATTGATATGAATTATTGTGAATTGAATTTTGAATCATATAATGAATTTTTAATTTGGAAACAGGGTATTGAACATGACACTAAATCTAAATATGTTGCTTATGGTTCTAAATACATAAATTCTAATCAGGGTTTCACAAATCAATATTTTAGATGCCATAGATCAGGCAATTTTGTTGCAAAAGGAAATGGATCTCGCCATATAAAATTAACTGGCAGCAATAAAATTAATGCATACTGTCCAGCATCATTAAAATTATTAAAATTTACAAATGGCAAATGTTCTGTTGTGTATCAGAGAATTCATGTTGGCCACTATAATGATTTAGCTCATTTATTTTTAACTGATAATGAGAGAAAACATATTGCCTCAAAAATAGCTGCAAAAATTCCTCTTGATGATATCTTAGATGATATCAGGAATTCTATATCACATGATGGGCTTGAGAGAATTCATTTAATAACAAAACAGGATCTTCGTAACATTGAAACAAGTTTTAATCTGTCTTCGCATTCTATTAAGCATAATAATGATTCAGTCAGTGTAAATATGTGGGTAAATGAAATGATGAATTCAGAAAATTCATGTGTTTTGTTTTATAAATCCCAAGGGTTAGATGACACACTTTATTCTTGCCTAAATAAAAATGATTTTGTGTTAGTAATCATGACTGAAGCTCAGGGGGAAATGTTAAAAAAATTTGGATCTGATTGTGTATGCATTGATGGCACACATGGTATGAATGCTTATGGTTTTGAATTGATAACATTGTTGGTTTTGGATGAATTGCGCCAAGGTTTTCCTTGTGCATTTTTGATATCTAATCGCAGTGATCAATCAGTTTTATCTATATTTTTCTCAACTATTAAAGAAAAAATTGGGGAGATAAAGCCAAATGTTTTTATGTCTGATATGGCTGAATCATTCTTTAATGCATGGCTTTCAGTTATGGGTGCACCTAATATGCGACTGTTTTGTGCATGGCATATTGACAGAGCATGGAGAAAAAATTTAAAAAAAATTAAAGGGGCAGAAAAGCAAACAACAGCTTACAAAATTGTACGGGCACTCTTAGAAGAGAGGGATAAAGAAACATTTAATATTTTGATAGAGGCAGCAATAAAACATTTCAAAGAAGATCCTGATATGGTTAATTTTGGTAATTATTTTGAAACATATTACTTGCAAAATGTATCATCCTGGGCTTATTCTTTCAGATTGCATAGTGGCATCAATACGAACATGCACTTAGAACGTATGCATAGAACATTAAAGTATATATATCTTCACGGAAAAAATGTTAAAAGATTAGATAAAGCCATACATGGTATTATGAGGTTTGTAAGGGATAAAATGGTAGATCGATTAATTGCAGCTAATAAAGGAAAACTTTCTAGTAAAATTAAAGATATAAGAAGCAGGCATCAAACAAGTGAAACACTATCCTCAGAAATTATAAGTAATGAGAATGGGTGGTCAGTTTTATCATCAGACAACAAAGAGATATATGAAATTCAAGAAAATAATAAAGATTGCTCTTGTCAATTAAGGTGCACTGACTGTGATATTTGCATTCATAAATATATATGCAGTTGTATGGATTCTTCTATTAAGTATAACTTATGCAAACATATACATTATTTGCAGAAATACTTGAAGAGTTCATCTTCCCATACATCTGCTTCTATGCCTAATGAATCTGCCCTTGTAATTGATGAAAATCAATTTATTCTTAATGAAATAGCCCAGGCACCCCCTAAAAATTCTCAGCCCACACTTGAAAACAAACTATTAGATTTAGATGAAAAATGGCGAAAAATACGTGAATCATTGAATTCTCTAGAAAAATGTCAAATACTAGATAAAATTTTAACATCTATTCCACCACAATTAGAAGCTATTGACACATTAGAAAACTCAGAACAAAATTTTAAAACTTTAGATAAGAATATCCCTCCAAATAAAAATATAGTACCACAAAGATTTGTAAGTGCAAACAAAAAAAGAAAAGTGATGAAAAGTGATAATTCATCTTCTAAAGAAAATACAGACAATAAAATTTTAAATTTAATTATTGATAACAAACATTCCAACAATTCCAAGTAATGCTTATATTAATATCATTACCCACATTTATAAATATTACTTATTCCTTGGGCATAAATAAATATATAAATTATTGAGATCAACATATTAGCTGAGTATAATATACTTAAAATGAAGCTGATCTATACTCTCTTGTGCGCATCAATATAAAAGACTCAAAAAAAATGTAAGAAATGCTTTTTTGTTTTCTTTAAATTTCAAAGGCAAAAACATTGGTTACGTATAACTATCAGTTGTGTATGAATAGAGTTGCGAAGATTTTAAGAGGGCCTTTAAATTTTTCTTTGCCCAGAGCCCGAGATTTTCATGATTGAGCTTTGACCATTTTCCACAAAGTAAAAATCAGGGATTTAAAAATAACTTTGGATAAGCAATTTTTGTATAATTGCTATGTTTTTGCATATTTTTATCGTTTATCCACATCCTCCCCAAATGTATTTCAATTTTCTTTTGAGATTGAGGGGATGCTTGAACGGTTACGGTACTGCTGTAAACAATTCTTTTAAACTTCACAATAACTAGTTTAAAATAATTATTGTGCACAGTCATACGGAATTTTATCCCTTACTGCCATATATAAAAAAATTGTAAAAAGAATAAAGAATGGCTATGCCATCTCTTTAGTAATATAAACACCAAATTATGTCAAAGTGCATTCTTAAACTTTTTTGCATTAGTTCTGGAAATAGAGTTAGCAGAAAATTATCATCACATCAACAAACATTTATAATAATAGTATGTTCTAGATAATTCAGAGCATGTAAATGCATCAAAACCAGATATTGAAACACTTTTTTTTTTGCTTTTTTATGATTTCAATACTTTTTTCTATTGAATATAGAAGAGAGTTAAATTAGATTTCATCCATTTATCTGAACATTTGATAAAATCTCACATTACTAAAAAAATAATTTATTAAATTTGTGTGATATGAAAAATCTTTCACGCTGATTTCTTTACAAATCGACTTAATCACTTAGTTTATCTATATATTTCTCTCTTTATGTATATGTTTATAATAGAAAACTTGTCATAACAATGATTTCCGAAATAATGAATCAAAGTTGGACAGTGGATTTATCTTACAAAAATCCTGTTTTGTTTAGTTGTTGACCAAGTTACTCTGCCATTTTGTTTCAAAGAGAGAATTTTCCACTTGAAAATTTTAAATAAATGAATATTTTCAAATAAATGAATAACAGTCTAATTGTTGGTTGGTTGATTGAACATGATTAATCAGGCCTGTGTTTAAGCACGTTTGAAATTTAAATTGCTAAAACAAATTTTTGTACATGCAATTTAAGCTAAAACATTTTATTTATGAAAATGTCAGTTGTTCAAAATTAATATGAAAAACTTAATCAGAAAAACTTAATCTGAGATTATTTGTACGAAAAGCTTAGAGCCAATGCATGTTGGGTCAGTTTGGCTCTAATCGTCTCTTTAGTCTTTCATATAAATTTTATTAAGATAAACATTTGAAATCAAATGACATAGCTTTTATAATTTAAATGTAAATAAAACAATACATTTTACTTATTCAAATTTTCAGGAGGGGCAGATACACTCCCTTGCTCTTATGTGCTGACGTCTATCATTGAAGTTAAGCTGTCACTTTTTATCATCACAATAACTTTGAAAATACTGCAATAATTCAGTGGACTTATGTTGCAAATATCTTTGATAAATTCTTCGGCCAATTTTATTTGCCATTTTGTTTCAAAATGGCAGCCAAATAAAAATGCATTACTACACTACATTAACAAATTAACAATTTGTTTTAAAGTGACAACTACTTGAATTCATATGGTCGCTTGAAAATTTACTTTTGAAATACTCAACAAATTTAAAGCATAGTTGGATAGTGGAGTTATCTCATATGCATTTTGAAAGAGGTTGTTAACCGAATTGATATACCATTTAATTTCCAAGTGCAGCCACTTTCCAATTTTACATTAAAATTAAATTAAGGAACAGATTTGCTTAAAATTATATATAGAGAGAGCCATGTTTGGGTCTCATCCAAGTTTTTTAAACAATTCGTCCTGCTATTATATTTATATATATATATATATTTATATATATATCTTACAAAATACATCTATGGGAAGCGCAGCTCCCATTATAATATATTGGCCTTGCTATTATAACAATGGGAACACTATGTTCTGATCCTTACGAAATTGGTTGTTAGTTGGTGTCCCCCCTCCCCCCCCCTTAACAGTGCCATATCATAAAGAATGCACTGTTGAAAGGAGGAGGGTCTCAACACCTCTTAAACCCCCCCCCCCTCCAATGCTTTATATAAAAAAATCATGGTCTGAACTTTACGAAATATTAAGTTTAAACGGATTTTAGTATGATACAAATTGCATTGATGAAACTGAGGAGGGTCAAACCACCACCCTGTGATTTATGATAAATCCCGGTCTGAACTTTTACAAAATTTTAAGTTTGGAATTGAATGAGTGCTAATATGACAAAGACTGCATAATGAAAAGGGTGGAGGGTCTTAACTCCTCTTACCCCCCATGGTGCTTTATCTCAAACTGAACTATAAAATTTTAAATTTGGAGTTGAATGGGAGTTAGTATGATACGAACTGCATCACTGAAAGAGGGGGAGGGTCTTACCCCCTCTCCCCCATGAAAAATCATGGACTGAACTTTAAAACTTTTTTAATTTTGAGTTTAATAGGTGTTAGTATGATACGGACTGGATCGTAGAAAGAGGGGGAGGACGACCTCCTCCCCACTTAAATGGAATTTTGAAATTTTAAATTTGGAGTTAAATGGGTGTTAGTATGATACAACACCCTTTCCACTTACATGGAATTTTGAAATTTTAAATTTGGAGTTGAATGGGTGTTAGTATGATACAAACTGCATCGTTGAAAGGGGGGGGGGAGGTTCTAACCCCCCCCCCATGCCTTATGAAAAATCATGGTCCGATCTTCACAAAAATTTGAATTTGGAGTTGAATGAGTTTAAAGGGGGAGGATCTTAACACATCTTACCGTCTACAGTGCTTTATCTAAAAAAATCATGTTCTGAACTTTACAAAATTTTAAGTTTGGAGTTAAATGGGTGTTATTATGACAAAGACTGAATCATTAAAATAGGGAGCACCTTACCCCCCACATGAAGCTTTATCTTGAAAACTCTAAACTTCACAATTTTTTTAATTTGGAGTTGAGTGGGTGGTAGTCTGCCAAGGACTGTGCAATTGCAAGGAGACAGGTTATGTCCCTCTTCACCCAATTTTGCCTTATCAGTTACAGTCCTAACTTTATGAAATTTTAAACTTCAAGTTGGTTAAATGTTAGTATGAGAAAGAGTGCACTGTTGGAAAGGGGAGGCGCTGATCCCCCTCTGTGACTTCTCAGTCACAGTCCGAATTTTAAATTGGACATTATTGAGTGTTGGCGTCACAGAAACTGCATAATTTAATAGACAGCATCTGGACCATTTTCTCCCTATGGTATTAGGTGTTTTAAAAACTTTTAGAAATTAACTACTTGAAATTTTAAATTTCAATTCTTTTGGATATTGCATAACGAAAACTACTTCCTTTGAATGGGAAGGAAACAAATTATTTCAACTAGGACGAAAGAAAGGATTAAAATAAAAAACTTGTGCATTACATGATTAATGCATGAATAGTTTATTTAAGTCACTCACAATATTATTGTTTTGTAAATAATATGAACTGTTGTGTGAGTATTTTCATGACAGATACTTCCTTTCGAATCCACAGAATTAAGCATGGCCCTTTTTTAAGTGATATATATATTAGGGCTGTGCCGATTAATCGATCAATGCTTAGTCCCGATCAATTTTTTTAATTAGATCGATTAATTCAATTAAAAATTTTCAAAATGCGAATTAAAGTAAAAATATTGTTCTGCTTACAAAGTATTTTTTCACATATTTTGCTAACATACATTCTAAGAATCATCCATCAAATAATGAAAAAGCAAAAAAATAAAACCTCTCGAAAGAAGTTGTTGCACTTTTGTTGATAGAGAAAAGGGGAGGACAGTTATTAAACAAAATGCCGCTTCATGTGCATGCTGGAGCAACACCATCTATCTGTAGCCTTCTACAGAAAGTTTTGGCTAAGGTAATAGTATTCTCAGAAACAAGAAACTTTCAAAAAATAGAAATGCTAAAGATTAAAAAAAAAAAAAAAAAAAAAAAAGGATTGAGATTTCCACTATCCCTCTGATGGGGTAAATGTCAACAGAGTTTCACAGTATCTTCAAGTGTTTATTATCTGTTCAGAATTGCTGATAGTAACTATTGAAGTAGAAACACAAAATAACATTCTGTGTTCTAGTCCGAAGTGACAAAGAAGAACTAAAGTATAAGAATTTGAGATTTTTATGATAATGATATGGAATTTTGAGAATTCATTTAAAAATAGTGAAAAGCGAGATGGACATGACCTGCAAATATAAAACTAAAATATGTGTAAATTCATTTAATGTTTCTTTCAAAATCAATCGAAAAATTAATTTATTTAAAAAATAATAATAAATAAAATTGAATAAGTGAAAATATTTATATACCTCAAATGCACCAATTATTACTCTGAAAATTTATTTAAATTTCAGTTATGAAACAAATATAATTGATTAAACAAAAATTTTTGAAAGAAACAAAAAAGTTTTTTTTCAGCCAAACTTATGAATAATATATATATATATATATATATACATACATACAATATGAGAGTTTTATTCATCATTGAAATAAAATTATAGAAAGAAAAATGAAAACCGATTAAAAATCCGATTAATTAATTAATGAACTACGATTAACCCAGTTAAAACTCTTAATCGATTCCCAACCCTAATATCTTTTTTCTGTTTTATTGTTAATATAATTTATGCAAAGGGAGAAAAATTTCAATTTTAAAAGTTAGCAAAATTATGTCAGGCAAACTTTTAAGAACTTGCAATATAATGCTTTAAAAATTGGTGGTGAAAGACATGCAATTGTTGTTTCGTGTTCAAATAATTAAGCACAATCCTTCATCACAAAATATGAGGTCACAACATGTAACATGAAAGTAAAAACATAATATTTAAGGCTCTATGCCAACACAAATTGTATACCTGTTGAAATGTGCTGTCTTAAAAAATGAAACCTTCTTAAAAAACAACAACAACAACAAAAAAAAAAAACTAGCACATATATATGTTCATTATTATTTTATTTTTATTATTATTTTGCTTCTGAAATCTCAATACAGACTCAAATACAATCCAATTTACATATTCTTGCTTGCAATACAAACATCGAGAATTATAGTTAGAAGTCTGTTTTAACAGTTTAAAATATGTGGATTTCTATTACTGAAAAATATTTTTACAATATATTTAGAATATCAAATTATATTTGTACTTGTTATATTCAATACTTGAATACATGTTACTAGTAGGGCCTTTTAAATTTAAATGCAAAAAACAAGTTTTTTTTTTTAAATTTAATGTGGTTTAATTAGTTACAAGCTACATCTATAATAATAAATGGAAAGGTTTGTCTGTCTGTCTGTTCTTTTATACGTTCAGCCCCTATTGAACGTAGAAGTACAAGAATTGACATACTGATGCTCTGGAGCCTTTCCGAGGTCCTCCTGAAACTTTCATCAAAATCCCTATATCGTTTTTCAAGCAAACCTAGTTTCTGCTGCCATATATTGTAATTGGCCGATAAAGGATTAACTCAGAACGCGATTTTTTCTGAAAATGAGGGTTAGTCCAATCATTTTAACACCTTCCCGAAAACATTTAATTGCTAACTTTCATCAAAATAACATATCCATTTTCGAGTAAACCCAATTTCTGCTATGTTGTGTTGCAATTGGCTGATAAAGGGTTAACTGTGAATGCAAATTTGTCTGAGGATAAGATCCAATCGTTTTTTCTTATCAAAAATCCCTAACTCAAAACTTTCATCAAAATCACTTTTCCCATTTACATGTTAACTCAATTTCTGCCATGCCATACGTTGGAATTGGTCTTTAAAGGTTTAACTGTGAACGTGAATTTTTCTGATGATGGGGACAATTTCAATCGTTTTGCATCTCCAAATCTCCCATCGTTAGCATCTCCAAAAGCACCTAACTCCAACCTTTCATCAAAATCCCTAAAACCATTTTCGAGTAAGCCCAATTTCTGCCATATGTTGCCATAGGCCAATAAAGCAGGGCCCGAAATTTCGACTCAGATTACACTCGCCGAAAAAATTTTCTACTTGCCACAAAATTGAGTTGTCATTTTTTTTTTTTTTTTTTCACATCCCCCCCCCCCCCCAACTATTTGAAATGCTTTTTCAAATATGCTTAAAATTATATATATTAAAAGTGTGTCGTTTATCATCATGTCTCATTACCATCAATAATTAAAAATCATTATAATGTATTGTATTTGAGATTTGAAAAAGATTAAAATGTCTAATAACATAAATGTAAAGAGTCGTTAAAGAAAAAAAGAAGGAGAAAAAAAACTCTTTGTTAAACAATATCCTGTGAAAATCTTTGTATTATGAAAGATTAAGCTTCCTTATTTACCTATTTAACTTTTTATATCGGAAATGCCTTTTTTGTCCATTTTATTTTTGTAATCAGACAGAATGTCGATGTGTATAACTTGTTCATTGTTGTCATTTGAAATAGCCATTTCGGAATAACTTTTTCGATAAAATCGTTGCTTACATGCCTACAAATCATTACAAGCGCAAATCCTTGGAGTTTCAGTAAAAACTGGAAAATGTGAACTGTTTTTTGATCATTTTTCAACAAAATACATATAGGCAGTATCTTTAAAAGGGCTCGGTTTCATTTTCCTGCACCATTATCGCACAGGCAAACTATCACATTTCTCTTTTCTCGTATAGTGGGCGACGGGCAGAGAGGTTCTCTGTTCGTCTATTCTCACTCTGCTTGGAGAAATCACAGTGGGAGAAACGAAACTGCCGAAGAGATTAAAACATCCATGCACTAAGCATTTTTCCTTTCTCAGGCTGGAATTAAATATCAGGTTATAAGATGACAAGGTTTTGCCATATTTAAATCTATAAAAAAAAATGTTTTCTGTCAGCGTATTGTGTAAGAATTCTATCTATAACTATACCAAATTTTTACTCGCCACAGTAAAAATTCCACTCGCCATTGGCGAGTGGAAATTTCGTGCCCTGCAATAAAGGGTTAACAGGCAATTTTGTCTAAAGATGAGAGTTAATCCAAGCACCCCAAAAAACACTTAACTACAAACTTTTTTGAAAATCGTTATATCCATTCTCGAGTAAACCCCATTTCTGCGATATGAAACAATGAGCCGATAAAGGGTTAACACGAAATTTTCAAAGTTGCATGTTTATAGTTAATGATGTTCATCCGGATAACAAAACTGATATTGAAAAGCTGTTCTTTCATCTTTACGGAAAAAATATTTCTTTTTTATGCAAGTTTAAGTGAAATTTTGCCCTATTCTCCCATGTTAAGAAAATCGTAAATTTTGAATAACTTCTGAAGTTTTTTAATTAGAATATTGTGATTGAGTAGGGTTCTTGCCAGTGTCATAACTAATACTTTAAAACCTGTGCGATCTCTCTGCGATCATTTGTTCGTGAGATATCATCTACACAGACTAACAGACACCGTACAGACAGACACCATACAAATTTTGTAATTTTCGATTTCCTCACGCCTGAAAATGTGTAAAAAAGTGAAAAAACGAGGGTGAAAATTTTCACGATTACCTAAGTTCCCCATACCTATAGTATGATGAACTAAAAATAATTGATTGTGAATATGTGAGACCAGTTTTTAAATGTAATCAATGATACACAGAAATGGACAAAAATTCGGTATGTACTTATATCATAGAGATTATTATGTAAGAAATAGCAGGAAATTGTATAAATATTAACATATAAAACTGACACATATAAAGTTACGTAATGACTTAGATAAGATCCCAGTGACAGAAAATTTTGTAGCTGTCTGCAACAGGTTTTTAAAATTTCATAATCTGTCTGCAAAATTTACATGCAGTCAGGAGTGAAATTGGCTTAAACTCAAAAGGCAGCAATCTGGAAGACGGGGGTGGGGGACTTAACAACAGTGGTGATTTTCTAAATGATATAATGAAATTCCAAAAAGAAAAAAAAACTAGTATGCTGTGGCCACCACAAGACTTTCTTCTATATTTTCCTATACAAATTCACGCAGTAACAATAATAATAATAATTAAAAAAAAAAAAAAAATCGATAACTTTGTTTTAAATTATCACATATTTATAGTTCAACCATTCGTTTTAAAGATATTGACGAGACCTTTTGAAAGATACCCATCTTGAAAATTTACTCCCCTCGAGGGGGGACTTCCCCCCCCAGGGGGTTTCACGAGGCTCCTACGCATACAAAATTTTTTTTTCCAGTTGACTATCTCTATTATAAATAATTCTTGTAAATTTCATAATGATTACTAAAAAATAATTCTCTTTATGCACATTTACACAAAATTTTGTCCTATATCACCATGTTAAAAATTTAGAAAAAGCGGGATGGCAACGCAACCTGTAAGACAATTTTTACCAAAAGTTGATAGGCACTAATTTATGTCAAGGTGCAACTACATACCAATTTGTATGAAATTCTGTGCAGCAGTTCCTGAGATACAGTTGCCACAAAATTTTGTCACACACACACAGACAGACTGACAGAAATTTGCTAAAAAGGGTCAAATCGTGTTCTACAGCTCTCAAAACATGTAAATCCATCAAAAACCCGAGGTCGAAAAGTTTTACGAATCCAATACTTTCTCTATATTACATATAGAAGAAAGTAATATATACATACAAGATTATTTGGAAGTTATACAGATTATGAAATAACACTTTTACTAAATGATATAAATAAGTAAGATGGAAGATTGCGAGATTATTTGGAAATAATTTAAAATATTTATAGTCCCTGAAAAAATATCCCTTCTTATATGTTCTGGGGTTATAATAAACTAAATTTAAAAGTAGCATTTACATTGTGGGTGGAGAAAAATTATTCTACACTCATCATCAAAATTAACTTTTCAGCGTTCCTTCACTTCTAATAATGGAAGTATGTAGAATAAATAATATAGTAGAATATATGGCCAGGTAGGTCTTTCTAGATTCTAGAACATAATAAAGCAAGCTCAGGGGTCGATCCAGGCAAAAATTGGGACCCTTTTGCTGTCCCTTTACAAAATTCAAATCCTTAAAATGGGTCCCTTCACAAAATTCAAGTTCAGAAAATGGGTCCCTTAACAAAATTCAGATTAATAAAAACAGCCCTTTCACAAAATTTTATTTTATAAAAAATAATACTTTTGTAAAATTTTTCCATGTTTATAGTATTTTTAATGAGTGTCTATACTTGTTTAATAAAATGCTATTAACTTGATATTAAACATCAGATAGAGTAACTGCTAAAATGAAAGGTTTCCAGCGACAATTCTTTTTTTCACAAAAATATTTTGTTTTTTACACACACACAAAAAAAAAATAATAATAATAATAATAAATTCCAAAATAATTCGTTTTTCACAAAAATGGTCCAAAAAAATTAAAACCTGGATCAACCGCTGAAGCTTAAAATAAATATTAACATTTATGCTACAGATGGAGAAAGATAGAAAATCACAAGGTTTCTGCAAAGCATTTGATCACTGTTTTTTTTAATTAAAAAAAAAGAAAGAAAGAAAGAAAAAGGAACAAATACGGAAAAAAAAGAAACAATTGACAGCTATACATTTTTTTTCTTTAACAAAGTTTTATTTATTTTTTTAACTTATAAAATTAAAAATCATGTTCAGGACATCTCAAAATGTGTAAATCCATCAAAAACCAAAGTTTAAAAAATTTCGCGATTCCAATACTCTTATGCATTATAGAAAAGAGTTATAAAATATGTAATTAGAAAATATTTCTAGCTTAAAAAGAAAAAAAAAAAAATGTTTAATATCGACGTTCATATTTATGAATGATAAGAATGAAGTATTGCAATGGTTTGATTCAATATTGTAAATTAAGTCGGATAGAGGAGCTGAAAAATAATAAAATATGGAATTTTAGCACAAAATAAAATTTTTAAAATTCCAAAAATAGCAGATCACCGATTCACGAAAGAAATCAATGCCTGAAAATTAATTGTTGGTGTGTGGGGAGTAGCGATAATCCTATAACCCCCACAGGGGGGAAGTGATGCCCCCACATGCACAGAAATTTTTTCCTAGTAAACTATTACTATTATCAATAACTCATATTAATTTTACAATCACAAGTGTAAAATAACTCTCTTTATGCCCATTTATACGGAATTTTGTCCTATGCTGCCATGTTAAAAATTTGCATAAAATGCGATCACAATGCCACCTATTGAGCGATTGATCCCAAAATCTAATCAACACCAGTTTATGTCAGGGTGCAACTAAATACCAAGTTTGGTTAAATTTCATTCATTGGTTCGTGAGATACAGCGTCCACAAAAAAATGATACAGACAGACAGACATTTTCTAAGAACTATTAATTCGTGTTCTCCATATCCCAAAACATGTAAATCCATCAAAAAGTGGACTTCGAAAATTTTCGCGAATCCAATACTTTCTCTATATTACATATAGAAGAAAGTAAAAAGACATTTTTAAGCAATTAAATGTAATTAAACTCAAATTATACAAATGAGCTGTAAAATTATGCATCATTAGCAATTCACATTATTCCAGATCTTCTGTCCTTGCATTCATTAATTCACAAGCAGTTTTTACCTCTGATGAAACCCCCGATATTCATTAAAAATTGGAAGCATTGGGCTTTAAAATACTTAAAAAACAAAAAAAAAAAAAATACAGTGATGGATACAAATGTTACCTCACACTCCCTTTCAAACTCAAATAATCAGTTACATTAAATATTGGCACTGCTAAAAACAGGTCTAATGATATAAACAGATCTTACTGCTGTTTCATCATTCATTATGGTCAGCAGCCATTTTGAATCTTTCAATAATGGCATGAGCAAAAATCTGAATTGAAAGATAAACCATGGGTAAGTTTTGTATTATTTTATACACTAAATGTTACATGTAAGAGAAAAAAATATACAGTATTGCTTTAACAAATTAAAAAAGAATTAGCATTCTATAAACATTTTGATAAGAATAACCACAGGAAAAAATACTCACAAGTTAGGCTTAGTAAATAAGGTGAAAGAAAAAAAAAAAAAAAAAAACAATATATATATAGAAAGACTTAAAAATGATCTTATCTTATTAATTATTTTAGATATTTTAATTGAAAATTAACTAGTATGATAATCAATACATATCTACTATAATGATTACACTGAATTTCCAATGATTTTTAATAATATCTAGTATAAAATGTCCTTCATGTTCAAAATACTTTTCATACAACTTAAGTATATTGCATAATTCTATACATGAAACATATACTGTAAAAATGTTAAAATAAATTATGTGTTATACTCTAACAATACTTTCTATTAAGAGTTTAACCTAAGTACTTAAATTATCTAATTACTTAATTTCTGTCTATGTACTGTTTAAAAACATATAACAAATGATGTAGAAATTTACTATGACCTTGTGTTTATTCACAGACAGGGGAAAAAGAAAATACAAAATATCTTAAAAAGAATAAATTGATATTTAAAGCTTACTTTAAAGTTATTTTTCTGTATTTTACAATGTAAGCTTAGCAGTTATTGTTCGTTTTAAACTTAACAGATAAATTTCTTTAAAGTTTAAGAACAATAATAACAAAAGATTGTAAAGAAAAAAACTAGGCCTTTCACGGTTGATTTTCAACCTGACACCTGGAGTCTCGTCCATAGCGGCATTGTGTAGGGGTTTATTTGTTTTCCAGGTGCCGGCCCCTTCCCTACACTAGGCTATGGATTCTTCGACTTCAGCTATAGTAAAATCAATAGGTGTATTTCTATTTATCTTTTATAGATTACTAATTTTTAAAATGAGGTCTTTTACCATGTAATTAAAATTTATAATTATATTCTTACATGTACAGTAACTTCTCATAATTCCTTATTAAAAAGTTTAAGTTATTATAGTTAGTATTTTTTTTTTCAAAAAGTTTACAAAACACTATCTTTATAAATAAATAAAAATATTCTTTTAACTAACATAATCAAGGTAGACATCAAATTAAATCTTTGAAATTCTCTTTAAAATGAGGAGTCCGAAATTTCTCTATCTCTTAAAAAACATAATGTGTTTATTTAAGCTAAAAAATGCCCAATTTTCAAAATCAAAAGAAATAAAATATTTTTAAGAGCATTTTATCATTTATTTCAAAAAAAGGAATGATTCCTGAATGTTTAAAATTAAAAACACACTTGGCATGGGTTGATTTTACAAACAAAAAAATTTGTAAAGCATGTGTAGCACAAAATAGTGTGCGTTTAACTAATTCAATAAATATTATAGATTATATTTTAAACAGGGCTTTGCACAGTACTTTTAAACTTTTTAATGCATAATTTTCTGCAAATTAACCTTTATTTATAGATACTGCATTAAATATTAATTTAAATACAAGTGGTAGATGATAAATTTGCGATTAAGCTTACTTTTATCTGTTTACATTGTATTTCAATAAAACAACGATAATTCATAATCTAAACGTAATCTGTTTCTTTTTTGATTTAATTTAACAGCATCCAGCTTCAAATGCGTTAAATAAATATGTAAAATTAATATTTACAAGAGGATTAGAGTAAACTTTTGACAAAATTGTTACATCATTCTTTTTTTTTCTTTTCCAAAATAAAAAAGCCTTCATTAAATCAAATGCAAAACTAATCTGTCTTTCTTTCCTTTTTAATTAACAAAAGATATATACATAATTAAACAGTTAAATATTTAAAATTATATATATGCAAGTAACAAGCAACATACTTAAGCATTTTATGCAAGTCCATTTCTTAAATATCCTAATCTGAAAACACATGGACGAACCCCTTTTTACAAAACAATTTATATAATTCAAACTTCACGCTACTAAAATATATATTACAAGCTTTAAAAATATGTAAGTATCACACTCAAAATTTTGTTACATTTGAAATATTGACGTTTAGGTTGACATTCCCGTGGAATTGCCTTATTAAGAATCAACAGCTATATAGTAAAATTAAATTAATGTCAGGCACACTTAAGATTATATATGAAAGAAAAAGATATACATTCAACTTATTCAAAAAATACTTCTATGTAGATTTTTCATTTTAAAAGTTATAAATTTAATATATGTTTACAATAAATTTTGGTGAGTATTATGTAAGACGATTAAAATATATATAGCAAATAAAAGTAGTCTTAAAGATACAATAATGAAGTTGCAACAATCCCATAAACAATACACCCGCGAGATGTTTATCAAACAAAATCTATTCAATTTCGAAATATCCAAATCAAAAGGAGGAATAACTTGAAAATATATAAATATGTTTTAAATGAATAATTAAAAATTTATCTCTCAAATCGCTCATACAAACAAAACAAACTATCCTTCCAAATACGTTTAGTTAAGCGGAATTTGTATTTGTCAGCAAAGCTGATTGGTTCCGTGATGTAAACATTCCATGACGTACGCAAACCACTGACGAGTTGCGCAGAACAAATGTCAAGAAGATTTCTCGATCTTTGAGGCTCCAAGGTCTTGTGTCGGTGATTAAGATAACCTTTTCACCCAGATAAATAGCGGACACACACCGCGATCGGGAGTTCGCTCTCTCTTTGTCTCCTCTCCAGCCCTCGCTCTTTTTTTCTCCCTGCGGAAGTTAACGACGAATGCCGGCCGGTAAGTTCAACGATATCTAATAAGCAGGAGGGAAGATTTTGGGTCTCGGATTTATATAGTGGACGTCTGATGCCCCGAAGATAAATTGATATAAATTTATTTACAAAGAAGAAATATAAATAAAGGAAATGTAGATGTTCAGTGGAGTCTTCTTGCTTACTATTAGTTTCAATTCCTTTTTATATAGCAAAGAACACATGTGGTAAGTCTCAACAATATATTATTTTGATGATTAAAAATATAGATTTCCAACAGAATGTGCTATTCAACCCCTGGGTTGATTTATTTCTTGGTTGATCACGGCGATTTATTTCTTTTAGTTTATTGCCAAGAATTGGCACGACAACATGGTGCCTAATATCCGGGATATTTTTTTTTTATGATGTAGATTTGAAACGTTTTGTTGGAAATGACTAATATTATATAGTATTTTATATTTCTATAATAAAATAATAATGACTTAATAAAAAAAAAAAAAAAAAAAAACGATAATTTTGTTCAAAACAGGAAGTGACTTTATAAAATGTATTATTATACTTGACCGTTATTATAAATGTCTACCTGGATCTAAAAAAAAATAATAATAAATAATAATAATAATAAAAAATAATAATAATAATTAGGTATTCATTAAAACTAAGTGTATTCCAATTGTAATGAAGACAATTTGAAATAAAATAAAGACTAATGGTCTCACTTCCTGATGTTTATATGTATATATATTTTATTTTGGTCATATATAAGGTGATTATCTATTTATTTTATAATTGTATAACTTATTGGTACTTTTAGTTGATATACCTAATTTGTGAATAAAAGAGAAAACTAGATATTTAATATCTTGAATATTTTACGTAATTCAACAAAGAAGAATGATATACATTTATAGGTGTTTTGCTAGTTTTCTAAAAGCAAGATAATAATAAAAAAAAAAAAAAAATATATTATAGATACACAATAACCATTGTATGTAATATAATAAAATATGGCTAAGGTAAATTTACCGTCTTCGAACATTGTTCCCTTTGATGGGGATCCTGAATATTTACCTTTTTTTAAACAACAAATTACAGACCTAGCAAAAATAAACAAATGGTCAACGGAAGCAACGTCAATTTTTCTTAAAAATAACTTAAAAGGCCCTGCATTGAAATATATTATACAACTATCTCATACACAGAATTTCACAACTCCACAGGAGATTTTCTTGGCATTGGAGAAATTCTTTAAACCGTCTTCATTGCCACAAGCACTTGTAGATTTAGCAAACTTTAGGCTACTCCCAGGCGAATCCATGAATAATTTAGCACATCGCCTGAACTGCACGGTGGCAAGAGCCTATACAGATATATCGGATCAAAATGTACTTGCTTCTATAAAGTATCGTAAACTCCTTGAAATTCTCCCACCTGATATAAGATCACACATACTAAAAAATAATGTCAATAATTATGATCAGGCAATAGAACAAGCTCAATTGGTACAAGAATGTTCTGTTTCCAATGAAGTGCTAAATCAGATTGCTAATAAAGATAATGATATCGACAAACTAAAACAAGAAATTCACTGCATCAAAGAAAGTTTACAAAAACCGAATGAAGATGTTAGAGTACACCAAACAAAAACACATCCTAAAAATATGTTTCCAAAAGCTAGATACAGAAACAATGCAAATAGAAACCACTACGGTATAAAAACGTCTCCCAGCAAGTTTAACTATAAAAAACATACACATTTCCAGAACAAACGCAAAATGTTATTCCCAGAATGCATGTGTTGTGGCCTTAATAACCACCTATTAAAGAACTGTCGCAAACTCCAGAACATGTGTGATGCAGCTGGTTTTGCTCGGGCTTCCCCTTACCAAAATGCTTACAACAATACACCCCAATGCTTCCCTGCTACTCAACATCATTTTATGCCAGCTCCTCAATCAGCGCTTCCACCAAATTATCCTCATGCAGTTAACAATAGAGACATTAATTATGTTCAGACTGTACCCGATTCAAGTAACGCCTGCCCACAGTCCTGGTCTCAGCAAACCACAAATACAGCAAACTCTAACAATCTTCCTATGATGTCTTACTCTGCACAGGAAAACCAGTGGTGAGGACTTTGTCTTCAGATGCCCTTTGTCCTCCTAACATTTTCAATAACTGTGCATCTGACAACTCTCATTTTAACCGAAATAAATTACATGACAAGGACTCGCAGACACAACAAATTATTGTCCTGGACAAGGAAACTCAAATGGAGAATTATCTCCAAGATCAGACTTATAATAATTGTCCTGAAATAATAGCTAATGTCACCCAGACTCAGTCTTCATACATTCCAATTATTTTAATCAAAATTAAGGAGTTAAAAGTTCCATTTTTAATCGACACAGGTTCTTCAATTTCAATAATCAATAGAAAATATTTTCAAAAAATAAAATTCTTACTTACCCCAAAATACTTATCAAGAAGAGTCCAAATCTCAACTGTTAATTCAAGTGTACAATTCCATGCTTGTGTACAATTTTCTTTTAAAATAGGCCCACATTTCTTAAATCATCAATTCTATGTTATTGATTTACATACAGATTCAAAATTCGTAGGAATTTTGGGATATGATGCCATTAATAAGTTCAATATTCTAATCAATCCTGCAGAAAATTGTTGCAGTGTTAAAGATACTATTATTCCTTTCCATGTAAACAAAAATACAAACATTGAACATTTATATGACATCCAGGAAACACGAATGCCTTTTCATAACAACAATGAAATATGTAGTTCGCAAGATAATTTTCCCTGTGCTAAAGAAGAAATCCATACCATTGTACCATCCGTAGATATTATTGCCTTAAGAAAAGATGAATTTAATATACAAGACTTTCAATTACAACATTTAACACAAGATGAAAAACATAAATTAGAAGAATTACTCAAAAAAAATTTTAAAGTCTTTTCAAAATCTCTTAAAGCAATTGGGCATACTGATTTAATAATTCCTGAAATTAAATTTACTAGTACATTTCCAATACGCACTTTGCCATTTCCTATACCCCAAGCTCTTCAAAAAGAGGCCAAAGCACAAATCCAAGAACTATTAGATGCAGGAATTATCGAAAAACATCTCTCCAGCTGGGCATGTCCCATGCTGCTTGTAAAGAAGAAATCGGACAATACAAATACCCAAAAATACCGCCTTGCACTTGATCTAAGATTACTTAATTCTATCATTGAACATGCTACGTATCCACTTCCCAAAATAAGTAATTTAATTAATCAATTGTCACAATATACATTTTTTACTTTATTGGATATGCCAAGTGCTTATCATCAAATCAGTTTACCAGAACAATATCAAGACAAATTAAGTTTTATTACTCCATGGGGCTACTTATAGATATCGACGAATGGTATTTGGTCTTAAGACAGCCAGCAGCACATTTCAAGCCCTTATGGATGCAATTATTGAAGAATGTAATATTGATGGAATTTTTGCTTATCAGGATGATCTGATAATAGCAAGCAACTCATTCCAAGAAACTTATTCTAAACTTCAAACATTATTCAAAACTTTGGAAAAACACAACATTACCTTATTTGCGGCTAAATGCTCCTTCCATCAAAGGAAAATTAATTATCTTGGTTTTGAAATTGCAGATAATAAAATATTTCCCATTCAATCTAATATTATAAAAATTACATCTTTTCCTAAACCTACCAGTAAACGGCAATTAAAACGATTCATTGGAACAGCTGGATTTTACCGTCATTTAATTCCACACTATGCTGATATCTCTAGTCCATTAATTGCTCTTACATCTCCTAAGGTGCCATTTAAGTGGACTCCTGTTCATGACCAGGCTTTCAAAAATCTACAAGACATATTTCTATCCAAACCCTTTATTAAACAACCTCAATTCGACAAGTTGTTTTACTTAAACACAGATGCATCACAAATAGCAATTTCAGCAATTCTTATGCAAGACCACGGGGGAACTCTCTTTCCTGTATCATATTTTAGTAAAACTCTAAAAAATTCAGAATCTAAATATTCCGCACTGAAACGTGAATTGATGGCAATTGTATATGGTGTACAGGCATTTCATTATTATCTTTATGCACGGAAATTCATTATTTTATCCGATAGTAGTCCACTCAAATTTTATTCTAAATCATCATCTCCTTCAGATATTACAACGAGATGGTTAATGAAGTTGAGCGAGTATTCATATAATTTTCAACACTTACCTGGTAAACAAAATGTCTTAGCAGATCTTCTGTCACGAACTGTCCTATCCAAGCAAAACATCTCAGATCTAAATAACAATCCACAAATTATAGAATCTAATGAAGTATTGCCTATTACTACTCAACAGGAAAAAGATGAGGCCATAAATTGTATTGAGTCCCAAAACATACATAATATTCATCCACAATCAGAAAAAGAAGATCCTTTACTTGAGATTTCTATCACGACAATTTTAAAAGAACAAAATAAAGACTCGAAAATATCACAAATATATAAAAACATTCTACATAAGAGAAATAAACAACATAATGAAACTTATATTATTGATCCTGCCACAAACTTATTGATGTACATTAAGGATTATGATAGTGACAAAACAGTATACCCTAGAATTCTTCTGCCAAAATCTCTACATACAAAAGCTCTTAGAATTGCTCATCTAGGCCATTGTGGCATAAAGAGAACTTTACAAAACTTAAAATTAAGATACTTTTGGTACGGCATGACTGCCGATACCATAAATTACGTTAAATCTTGTCATCTTTGCAATTTACTCAAACATCACAATATTCCTCAGGCACCATATCAAAATAACCCTATTCCAATTCACCCCGGAGATTTTGTATCAATGGATTTTGTGGGACCATTTCAGAATGGACATCACATTTTAACTATCATCGACCACTTCTCAAGACATTTAGCAATGTACCCCTTAAAAATTATATCTGCAGAAAATGTTGTTCAGGCTTTATTTAAGTACATTACTGTACATGGAAGACCGTCACTAATTATGACAGATCTCGGTCGTCAATTTACTTCACACATTTTCCAGATGTTTACTGAAAAGTTTGGTATTCGTCTTACTCATTCTAGCATTGCTCATCCACAGAGCAACTCTTTGAGTGAAAGGATCAACACAGCTATTAAATCGACCATCACTGCCCTTATTGCTGAAGGATATAATTTTCATAATAGTATTTTCATCCATCAAATGCTTTACAATTCGTCAACTCATTCTACTACCAAGTATTCACCCAACTTTATACATTTTGGGCATCATCTATCTAATCTATATGATACATATATCATTACTCATGAAGACCTAATCCTTAATGCTAATCGCACATATTTACAGTTGTCACAAGATTTGAATGAAATATATAAAAAAGTTCATCAAAACTTATTAAATGCACAACTTCTACAAAATCAACATCAACAAAAACAAAAGTTACGTAGAATTCAATTGAATGACATCGTATACTTAAAAAGTCATAATACCATAAAAAAATCCTACACTGGTCCATTCAAGATTGTAAAAATAATATCGCCTGTAGTAGTTAAAATTCAAAGAGAAGATGAAATAAATGCACCACAACTTACCGTTCATATAGACAGATTATGGATTTCACCACCTCGTCGAACTTACCTTATATCAGAAACTGCACAAGCTGATACCAATCAACAGCAAAAGAATTCAAACAATTCATCATCTTGCACTTATCCAAAAGTATGTGTACCTCAAAGTGTTCACACGAACAGTAGTAATGCAAAATTCTCCATCTCTGACTCATGCAATATGGAGAATAATCAAGAACTTTTTAAGTACTTTCCAAATTCTCAAATTCCAGTTCAAAACAATAACTCAACTATTGACATTTCTTCATCAGATAATAGTTCTGATACTGAACTGGACATTCCTCAACTGTCTCAACATAATCCTCTTGATAGCAGGCAAATAGACAATTCTAGGAATAATTCCTCGAAACACTATAAACAAACTATTCCTACATTATCTGGCCCATTTGTAAATTGATTTTTTTTCCCAAAGAAAAGCACGTAAAATTATTATTTATGTTTTAGAACTTACTAATTATAAATTGTATACTATAAATAATCGTTTTTTTTATTAGTATTCTTTTGCAGATGCTGCTGATACCTGATGCAATGCATAATGACAGTTCCATAAAATTTAAAGTAGTCATATTGTTTTTTTTTCTTTCCCTTATTTTTCTGTGTTTTGGTATAACTTTTGTTAATAAATGTAGTAGGTTCTAATAAAATCTTAATTATTTAACTTTTAAGCATTTGGATTTGTGAGACTTGATCACCCTCACATCGTCCAAATGCATATTTACTGCTATTACTATTTCTTAACGTTATGCTTTAAAAAATAAAAAAAAAAAAAAAAAGATATGCAATAAAACTTTTAACTATTTGTAACTATATAATAATTCTTACTTTAGTATAAGATAAATATTTAAATATGTATCTGTGCATTTGTTCAGTATTGTTTTAAGCAGCATTTAAGTTAATACAGGTGGCCACTTGAAAATAACATTATTATAAAATAAAATTCAGCTGTATATGTAATTATACATAGGTGACATAATTTTGCCAGCGCTGGTCAATTAAAAAAAAAAAAAAAAAAAAAAAAAAAAAGGAAAAATAAATAAAATAAAATTATGTGTACACTATGATGTAATAAATGAGGTATTATAAAATACTATATATATAAAACTTATTATTTAATATATTGTATCCAAGTGTCTGTTGATATACATGGTTATATATATGTACCTCAGTATTATATTAGATAATTAAGTGTCTGGTTACATGTATAACAGTATTTATGTATATATATCTATATATATTTTTTTTTTTCCTCAAGGATCCTTGAACTATATTTTACTTATTTAATAGTTATATTTGGGTAGATTGCATTCTTATGTTAAGTATTTGTTTATATATTTCCACATATCATATATATTAATTAGTATTACTATACGTCTTATGTAACCAACTATGCCAACTATTTTATAGAATATTGTACTACAGTATTACGGTATATGGTACAATAGGTGATTATCTATATATTTCTGATTTATGTACTCTCTTATATTGTATTATTTCTCATATATTCTTCAAATGTAACTGTGCTACTTCAAATATTTTCTTTTATGTTATTAAATAGTGTTGATGCATATTACGAATCATTGGGTGCATCCAACGTCTGCGTCTTCCCATTATCTTCCTCCAGACTAATTTATTAATAAAAAAAAAAAAAAAAAAAAAGAAGGGGGAAACTAGGCCAAAAATTATTATTTTTTTTTTTTTTGCGCATTTTGCGGGTGTATGTCATGCGAAATCAATATTTCGTCTGACATCTTTCTCTAATAAATAGTTTTATCTAATAAGAAACCCAAATTTTCTATTTAAAGAATGAATAAATGAAATAATAATGATAATAAATATGAAAGGGGGTGAGGAGAAATTGAAATAAATAATAAGAAAACATTTAATTTTTTCTTTCTGCATATTACATCGTTTTTATGAAATAATTATAGTATAAAAACATAATTTAATTAATAGCCCTTTTGTTCTCATTTTAAAACATTATTCCGTTTTCAGAAAATAAATAAGTATTTTATTATACACTATTTGTATGTGGTATGTTCTAGAACTTTAGTTTTTTTTCAAAATTCGGTGAGCACCTTGTCAATCAATCTTATTCAACGCCTTCCCGAATTTATTTCTAATTTTTCCATTCGCCAGTTTGAGTTTTGAGTTCGCCTATGAAAAACGTAAATAATCATTTAAATTTGATTAGTAGAACTCTATATACGTCATTTGGCTTGTTTTCCTAATTGGCATTAGTCAGGGTAACAATATATTTCTAAATTTCTCAATTTTGGCGATTATATAATCATTCTTTTCTTTTGTTTATAACATATCCGTTAGCCTGTCAACTAGCTTTTTCGATCGTCTGCGTTTATCTCGCACCTGGCGATGGTCGGTGATTAAGATAACCTTTTCACCCAGATAAATAGCGGACACACACCGCGATCGGGAGTTCGCTCTCTCTTTGTCTCCTCTCCAGCCCTCGCTCTTTTTTTCTCCCTGCGGAAGTTAACGACGAATGCCGGCCGGTAAGTTCAACGATATCTAATAAGCAGGAGGGAAGATTTTGGGTCTCGGATTTATATAGTGGACGTCTGATGCCCCGAAGATAAATTGATATAAATTTATTTACAAAGAAGAAATATAAATAAAGGAAATGTAGATGTTCAGTGGAGTCTTCTTGCTTACTATTAGTTTCAATTCCTTTTTATATAGCAAAGAACACATGTGGTAAGTCTCAACAATATATTATTTTGATGATTAAAAATATAGATTTCCAACAGAATGTGCTATTCAACCCCTGGGTTGATTTATTTCTTGGTTGATCACGGCGATTTATTTCTTTTAGTTTATTGCCAAGAATTGGCACGACAAATACACACTTTAATACCAAATTTGGCTTTCGGATTCCTGCAATATCTTGCAATACTTTTTACCCAATTTAAGCTTATGCTTACAAGCAATTTAAAAAGAACAATTAATATACACAAAAATAAGGAGTTCTTTCACACTGTGCAACCATAGATTATACCATAAATACACACAACTTAAAATTCTGAAAATTCTCTTAATGAATATAATTTAAATATATCATTCACAGTTTGTTTTTCTGCAAACTTCCATTTTATAATAACTATATCTACTTAATTTTCAGAATTTTCTATTTAGGGATAACAAGAACCCTTTTTTTTTCTGCTTTCTTTTTAAATTTCAATTTCTTTTACAATTTTACTTCCTTTTAATTTTCTTCAAGGTTAAGGAAATTTTCTTTTCCAACATAAATTTAAAATTCTCTTAACAAATTAACTATTTTGTCAATTCTAAACTTTTAAATAATGAATTATTTCATTTAATTTAATTAACTAACCTGTTAATTTTAGACATTAAGCATTTCGCTCAAACATTAAAAATTTTCTGCAGGAATATACAAAGACAAACAATTTTTTTATTTTTACTAATTGCCTCTCAAGAATGAACGGAATATCCTTACCTTTACTGATGTTTTTCATCTAAGGTGGGCACATCTCCGCTGAGCACACTTTTAGCAGGCACAAGACCACTACTCCAGGGATCGGTGCTCCTCTTCTTGATCTTTTGAAAGGGCACTCCATCACTCCTGCTCTAGACTGGCTCTCCGTACGCTGTTTGGCTTCTCCCGTCTACGTCGAAGGGCTTCGTAACGCTGCTTCCGTACTAGGAACCGGTCGTTGCTTCCGTTGTTGCCTGGTCTACGCTGAGGATCTCTTCTGAATTCTGGAATCTCTTTCCTCGCTTCTGCTTAGATTCACTCTTCTCTATATACTGTAATCCGATAGAGCTGCCACCAAATTTTCTTTATTCTATTAGTCTGTAGTATCTTGTAGAGTGGACGAGAATTATTTACTTGACTAATCAGAACAAGAGATTTATAATTTTTCCAAATTTTAATTTAACTAGATTAATTTTTAGAAATTTACAATATATACAAATTTTGCGGTATTTCATCGATATGAAATGGTTTTCAATAAGATAGTGGGTTCTACAGTATACGGCTGGAAGGAATTTCAGATAGAGTCCACAGTGATTTTCATCAGTCCGTGACCGCTTCTGCAGTCTTTTCCAGAAAATAACAGTTCCTTTCCCGAGGTCTAGCCCGACCTGCTCTGGGATTCCTGCCTTTCCAAAACTCCGACGTGAACTCCCGTTTTCAGTTTCTCATCGTAAAAATTACAGTTCGTATTGGGCGTGTTTTTCTGAAAACAAAATCTCAGATGCAGGCCCTGATTCGCTCGAAATTCCATCATCGGTTCTGACGCGTTGAATTCTTCTCGAAGGAAAAGTTCTCAAGGCACGCGGCTTCCCACGTTCATCAAAGGGAAACGGACATACCTTTCTACAAAGGAGAGATGTTCCCCTGCGAGCCGTTAGGCCCCAGACTGTCTGCTTCTTTGTACTGAAATGTCTCTTTCAATGATATATTGGAGTCGGAGTCTCTGCCTTTACAATATATATATATATAGTCTGCACGGACCAGAAATTTAAGCCTGAATCTGGACCAGCTTGCATAGTAGCAATCTAGTCCTATCCATCTAGCTCATTAGGTAATTTGAAGCCAGAATTGAAACTTTTTTTTTTTTTTGCAGATTTTGCTACTTTCGCCCTGCAATGCCATTTCTTTTGTTTACAAATAGTGAAAATTATTTCATAATTTATGAGTAATACAAGATTTTATTGTGTGTCTGAGTGTTTATGTGCAACTATAACTGCATCTCATAATATTGAACAGCGCCCCTACTTTGTTCCATGTTGCAAGTGACAATGTTTTTTATCACAGATTGAAAGCAATAATCCTGAAATGAACCTTGCCCGATCTGAAATAAGATAAAAATTTAGGCAAGGGCCTGAAACTCTATTTTAAGTGATTACTTCAAGATATTGCGAATAAATAAAGAAAACTTTTAGTAGATTGTGTAAAAAATTTTATATAAAGTAACATGATGTATATTTGCTGTAAGAGATCTCTTTAATTCCCACTTATACAATTTTTACATTATACACAATTCTAAATTTTCATATAATATATATTCTTAATTGTGGAATAAGATCTGTTTTGTTTTGCTGACCTAGCTCACTTAAAAAATTCATCTTTGCTTTGCCGGCTTGTTTAAAAATTTGTCTTAGTTTTGCTGGCACAGCCTGCTTAAATCTTTTTAATCCCCTAAGTTAGATATGTTCTTTGGGGTATGCTTGATCCATACAGATTTTTAATAGAAAATAGTCTGATATTTCTATTTGATATATCTTTTCTTTAAAGCTACATTAGATTGTGTTTATAAAATATACAAGATATTTCTTCCCTCAGTCATTTCATAACAATAAAGGATATATTAAATTAGCATATCCTCAAAGTCAGTTAATGTTGAAAGCAGGGTTTGTATTTGTATACACTAGATTTATTTGCTTAAATTATGAAAGTTGCTATTGAAAATGGTAGCTATTAAACCAAAGTAGCCATTTTTATATTGTATAAATTTTATAATTATACTATTTATACTATATGGAAAAAAGTCTTAAGTTATTAAATTTTCTGTGATTAATTTTAATCTTTTAATTAGAGTATGCATATTTTATGTTGAACTTCAATTAATAAATGGCATTACTTTCATATTAATCTCATGCCAGTGATTAATCGCAATGTTGTTTCTTATGCCACTCAGAAAATTCGAGCCCCTGTAGTGAAAGTACCTGGATTTAAGGCAACAAGGGAGTGCCTTTTGTTTAGAGGAGCACCATTAGTGGAAGAACTTCTTAGTCCGAAAAACTAGCAAAAGATGGCAGCACCAGCAAAACAACAAGAGCTCAAATTTTGATCCAGATCAAGGATGAATAAATCCCATGATATAGTACCTCCAGAGGTAAATTTTAATGGGAACATGGAGGACTCTACTACCAGGACAGATTTAATGTGCACCTGTCTCCATTAGCATACACAACTGTCTTCAACCAGCTCGAGGGTCGGACCCACAATCTTCCAATTACAAGTTTGCTGCTCTTACCAACCAGGCTAATGCGGCCAGTGTGAACTGAATAATTAATTGCCATTGTGAACTGAAGTGAAGTAACCAATGAATTAGTTTGAACACATTTTTAAAAAACACTGTTCAATAGTTATAGCGACAGATGTTAATTCTTGCTTTAGTAAATGAAATTTTGCTAAAACTTGTACATGCATAATTAAAAATTATTTATAAAAATGCTCACATTTCATTAGATATTTAATTTTTTTTTACATTCTGATTGCAGTATGCAGTGCCTAATGTAGTATGTCAAATTCCTTAAAAATGGCTTTTCACTGGCTTTAATACCCTGCGTATTATAATTAAAAAAGTAGCTTTTTCTTTCTTTTTCTATTTTAAAGACATTTTTATATCCCCATAAATATATGTGATAGCTTCATAAATATGTATATAGATAATAAGTAGAAGCCTTATAATCACTTGCTATAGCCAGAATACATTTCAAGTGTTATTTTTTACAGAATGATTCCAAACATTTTCGTTTTTCTTTAATTTGTTACTGGTCCCCTTTTGCTTTTGAAGTGAAACTTTCACTGAAATATAAAAAGTATAACTTCTATTTTTATACTTCTGAAATTTCAAGGTGATTTGTCCAGTGCTTTTTTGAGATATTTGACTAAACGTCTTAAATCAAAAGTGTCCGGTCATTTATGGAAAGGTAGGTTTAAAAAGAATTTTCCTCCTCAACTGTAAATTTGATATCATTCAAATGTTTTTATGAAACATTATTTTTAACCAATATCAAAATGTAAATTAATGCACAGATTTTGAGCAAGGAATATTTCTGCTTCATTGTTCATGTGCTTGTTATTGTAATTTAAGCTATAGTTTGTAAAAATTATACATTTTCAGATCCGGGAGAGAGAAAATGAAAGACTGGGAAAATGGTTGAAAATGATAAAAAATTGGGACAAATATAAAGATAGTGAAAAGGTAACTTTTTAATAAAATAATAATAATAGTAATAATAATGAATTTCTTTGTAGTTTTTATGATAACATTTTTATGTTTTATTGTAATTTTTTAAACAAAGACTAATAACTCAAAAGAAAAAGTATTTATCCTAAGGTGTGTTGTATTTATTAACCATTTAACAGAAATAATAAAAATGCACCAGAGACAGTGGCGGATTTAAGGGGGGGCTAGGGGGCTGAAGCCCCCCCCCCAAAAAAACACTGACTTTCACAATTGAATATTGCAATTGTAAATTTTTTATTGGTCTAGAATAACACTTTGAAAAATCTTAGCCCCCCCCCCCCCCCCCCCCCAAAAGTCAAGTTCTGGATCCACCACTGACCAGAGAACTGACGTTTGAAAGTAATTAGTTATATACTTCGAATAAACACAATAAAAAGTGTGGGGGGGGAGAGGGGGGGGGGGACTTGCAACAATTGTTGTGAGTCGAAATAACAAACGATCCTTCATCAGGCAATCAAAGTTGGCACAAGTGCTGAAAACAAATATTGCTGCTTTGTTTGTAGTAGTACCCATGCCTTCTTTGTTTGCATGATGAAGGTTCATGTTTTATTTCGCCATGAAACAATGGTTGTGAATTTTTTTGCATTTCATGGTGTTTATTCAAATTTTTAAATTAATTATTTAACAGAAATGTTACAGCTTATTCTATGTTTACTCATATCAGTAAGTATTTTTTATATTCGTAAAAGTTTGAATTTAGCGCTACAAAATTGTTTAATAATGATATGTATGAGGTTTTTTTTTTTTTTTTTTTTCCCTAAATACCATTGGTACCACTTAATTTGAATAAATTAAAGAAAATTTGAAATAGTTATTACATGAATGACAAATCTTTACAGTACAAATGACCATTAGAGAGTTATTGATGATTTCTTAAAATATATTTTATATGGTAGAAATAAAGTATGCATTATCAATTTTGAACCTTGATAAATTTTGAGATCCATTTTCAAATTTTTTATTCTTTCACAATTTGTACAGCGATTATTATTTATTTTTATGCATACATTAAAAAAAGTTTTTAATATCTGCATGACTACAGAAAATTCTTTGTTTCTAACTGTGTAAGTATGAAATAATAAAAATTTATAGAAATAAATAATAAATGAATTAAATCTCAGCATAAAATTTTACTTAAAGGATTTTTACTTTTAAGAGTTAATCTTTTAAATAAAATTGTTCACATGATTTTATTAAAAATATTTATTTTTTATTTAAGAAAACAATTTAAATTGCATAGTTTCAGTTCATTCAACATATTCCCAAAACTCAGGAATGTTTGTGTAGTATGCCTAAAAAAGACTCCCACAGAGGGCCCTTGGTCTGAATCTCTAAAGTAGGCAATCTTAAAAAAAAAAAAAAAAAAAAAAGAAAATGAAAGTATTTATGCATAAAAATATTTTTTTTTATGAATTTTTTCTTAATGTGTTTTCAAGTCTTAAATAATGATAAAATAGAAGAAAAATTGTTGTTTTCTAGATTTTTATTGCATATTTCAATATGCATTTTAAATGTACACTTTGTTACTTACATTGGAAATTATAAATTTTTTTCAAGTCACTCTCCAAGCATCTGTGAAAAAACCCATTTATAATGGAAACTGAGAGCTAGACAAAATAAACTTTTCAATAAAACATATATATATATATATATATATATATATATATATATATATATATATAAAAAGAACGAAAAGAAAAAGAAAAATATTTATATATTTATTCATGTATAAGTATAAATATATTATACAAAACCAAATAACTTATTTTGTACGAATAAGGGTAAAAATTTGAGAAACAATTAAAAATGTAATGGTGTCATCTAGGTGAATTTGACCTGGAGCCCTCTAAATTTTAATTTATTGATCAATGATTAGCAGTGACATATATACAAACAAAAAAGAGAGAAATCAAACTTTCTTTTTTTCACTAGTCAATATAGTTAAAGAAATTTATTAAAATTTATTTCATGTATGTTTCTTTAAAAATGTGAAAAATTAATGAAATCCAACATTTATTTAGGTGAAAATCTAAGTCTAGAAAGCACTTCTAGATGTTTTAGCGTTACATATATATATTATAATAATTTTTTTTTTTTTTTTTTTTTTTTTTGTTATTATATATTTCACTGCATAATAACAAATGAGTAATTTACACATATGATCGTCAACTAACATAGACTTTGAATTATTTTCCTTAATTATCTTTATATGAGAAACCTTTTACTTTCAAACCCAGGGCTTCTTCAGATATATCTGTTTCTGTGGTTCAGAAATTTTTCATTTCTTTACAGTTTGGATTGAGCATTAGGCACCATCTCGTGTTAACCCTTTCGTGGGCTATTTATTTCTCTTTTGAGTTTCTCCCAGATTTTTATATTTTATTAACAATAAAACAATAGCATTTAAGAAAATATATTTTATTTTGCTGAATTTGAATGATTGTTTTATTCAAATATTATCATTTTTTAATTATCATTTATTATTCAAATTAGATAGTTACTGGCATAAAATGTGCAGAAATATACGAAATAAGAAAGTGTTATTACAATAAGAACAGTGTTTTACGCATATTTGCAGTAGAGATGTTGAGCAGTACAGATGTTGAGAAGTACAAATGTCAAATCAAAACAAATGCCATAGCAGAACAAATCTCACACAGGCTTTCAAACTTTCAAAACAAATGTGCTGATTCTATTCAGTTGGTTGAACAATAAATGGTAGAACAACACTGAAGTGGGGATTAGTGTTCCCATCATTATAATAGCAAGCCAATATATTATAACGAGAACTGCACTTCCCATAGATGTATTTTGTAAGATCATGTAGGTGGGAAGTAATCTTCCCACAGCCTACAAAAGGGTTAATGCAGGGGTGTAGGAAAGGGAGGTGCTCAAGCCCCCCCCCCCCCTTCATTTATTATGAAATTTCTTTTTAATGCCAAATGAAAAAATCACCAATTTAAAACTAAAATTAATGTCTTATAAATGTTCATAATTAGTGATATTTTATAATTAATACTAATAATTAGTGAATATTAACATCTAATGATTGACTTTCTTAAGATTAATTTTGAGTTATTTTTGCTGTGAAATTTTTTGAGCCCCTCCCATGATTTTTGAATTGCTACGTCCATGTGTCAATGAAGGCTTGATCATTAACATTACATGCTGTCAGATTGATTAATACCTATGATTGTTATGTTTTTTGAATATTTATTTTTCAATTAGATGTAATTTTAAATTCTGCAGTGAAACCTGAGATGGGAGATCCCATCGGGACTATTTTAACTTGTTTATAAAAGTTATGTTAAAGCAAAAAAAAAAACTTTAAGTTTGTAACAGAGTAGGTAAAAGTGGGGTTATCACTGTATGTTTCTTTTATTTTGTTATTAATTATTTTGCTTATTTCATTATTTTATATGGAGGTGCACAAATTAACGAAATTGAAACTAACAATTATGTTATTGTTTAAGCTCTATTGTTTTAAGGTGTTGAATGAAATTGTCTGTGGAATTTATTTCAGGGGGGAAAGGGGGAAATTTTTTTGATATATTTCATATATACTTCAAAGGGATAGGAGAAACTTTCTCATTCATTAACTTTGAGTTTGAATTTAAGGAGAAGGGTCTTTGTAATCTTTATCTTTCAAAAAGCTTAGCTGTATTCAGGGTGTGGTTATTTGTTTTAGGTTTTATATTGTTGGACCAATTACCTTCTTTAATTAGTTTTTTTTTTTTTTTTTTCTTTCTTTGTAAGTTTCATATTCAGGTCTTTTTGAATATCAATTACTTTTTTCTTTTATCGCTTTGTTCATTTTGCTGATATAGTCTTCTTTATTTAGGATAGTTATTTTGCCTGTTCTGTCAGTCACTTTTGAAAACTATTAAATTTGTGCAAATTAAAAATAACGAAAAAATAATTTGCTTAATATATGACAAAACAGGTAAAATAACTATCTTAAATCAAGACTATATCAGACAAATGAACTATTTTTAGTCTCTTTTTATTTTTTTTAAAAATAATTTAGCAGTATATCAAATTTCAGTGTCTTTCTTGTATATGTTTATGTATATTTTTTAATGTTTCTAATTAAACTTAAATATTTATTTATAGCTGAGGCAAAGAGTGTATAAAGGAATACCAAATGCAGTTAGAGGAGAAGTGTGGACCAGGCTATTAGGTGTTCCGCAAATAAAAATTGAACAAGAAGGAAAGTATGAAGTATGTATACTGAAAATGTCTCATGTTTTTTTTTTTTTTTTTTTTTTTTTTTCTCTGCTGAGCAAATAAGATGTATAACTAGTACATTTAAAAATATACTTTTAGGAAATGGTTCATCTATCCAGAATGCATTCTACTGATATAAGACAGATTGACTTGGATGTAAATAGGACTTTCAGAAATAATATTATGTTTCGGGAAAGATATGGTCCCAAGTAAGCATGTGTATGTTCTTATATTTCTTAAAAATAAAATTTAAATATAGTGAAATATTATAAAGGTATGAAGTAAACTGGAAATTTTTAAAAATATCAGTTTCTAGGTTGACATATTTTAATATTTTACATATAGAGGTTAGAGAAAAGTAATTAGCATATTATTATTACTATGTTCAAATTAAACTTTTTTTTTTTTTCACTGGCCAGTGTAGTTAAAAAAAATTATTAAAATTTATTTCATGTATAATGTTTCTTTGAAAACATTCAAAATTAATGAAACCTACTGACCTACCGTCACGAGAAGGACTCTGAGGGAAGGGATGGTCACTATAGAAACGGATGTGTCCACTTCATTTTAGGTAGACTGGGTGCTATAGGCTATCATTTGGCGTGAAATATGGGAAGAAGCAAAGAAAAAACACAGTGCGCAGTTTGTTTCAAACCTCCCCTAATGCTAGGCGGTCATTTTTTAAAATAAAAATTTAACTATTCACTTATATATTTATTTCTAATTTTTTTTTTTTAATCATTATTTTATACTAATTATATTTTATACCTGTCTATCACATTTGTGATTCTGTATTACTTTATTATTAAAAAAAAAAAAAAAAAAAAAAAAAAAATTCTTTTTAAGAGAGGGAAAGCATTACATTGCGAAATCGTAAAAAAATAAATTAAATTAAAAAGTAAAATAAATAATTTCTTTAAATGTTGTTGACTCTAGGGAAATTTCTGAAAAGGTTTACTATCATAATTACTCCACTAATAACTTTTGACAATGTGTTATTGGAAAAATCAAACAGAATTTTATATTAACAAAAAATATAATTAATTCGATCACGAAATTATTGCCAGTCCTGCAAGGAAGAATATATTTGAAATGGCAAAGATAATCTGTACGAAAACTTTAGATTTTTTTTTCAGTGAATTTGCTCTAAAAATAATGCAGTAATCGTACAAAGATTTCACACAGAGAACTGATGTTGCATTTAAATTTTGTTAATTAATGAAAGAAATTTTGGCTCTTAATTTTGACGCATTGATTAAAAAACTATTACCAAAATGTAGGAAAAGTTATCAAATTTCCGGTGGTCGAGAAAACAAATCTGCAATTTCTATACCCTTACAAATGAATATTAATTATTGAATAATGTTAGTTGAAATTTAGCAGTCACTTAAATATTACACTCAAATCTCATTTTTCTTTAATTTTAATAAATATAGAACAAATATCGTATGACAATTTTATATAATCAGTATAAATTAAAAATTTCCTTGGTTTTTAAATCTAAAAACTTTATAGCACTCCAGCTTTGTAAATAGCAGCATATATATATATATATATGTATAGTTTCTTTCCTTTTCCTTTTTTTTTTTTTTTTTTGTACACTGTGATTATTTTATCTTTTATATCCACACTTTGATGAAATGGTAAGTTTTGATTTATCTGTACCAGGCTATACAGAATAAAATTTCTTCAACAATTGGATCATCATAGACTATTTCAACAGAATGTACTTTTAGTAGTATTTATGTAAATTTCTAATCATATAATATAACCGATATAACATAGCTTGCATACCATTTATCAGAATTATATATACTGTAATATATATATATTTACTATTGTATTAATTTATACCACTATTATGTAATTTTATTTTCAAAAATTAAATATTAATTTAATTGGAAAATTGATAGATGGGACAGTTTACATGAGCATTTTTTCCCCCCTCTATGAATATATTTCAATAGAATGATCCTTATCCTTAGCGAAAAAACGAAATGAAAAAAAAAATCAAACAAATTGCTAATTGCGCCAAGGTAGTACTTGTAATAAAAACTTAACCCACCTCTCCCTTTTGGTTTGTTCTTAGGAAGCAACCCTACTCAGGGTTCTTCTCGTGACGGTAATACAGTAACATTTACTTAGGTGAAAATCTCTGTCTAGAGAAACACTTCAAAATGTTTTAATTTAAAAATATTATATTATAATATTTCTATATATTTTTAATTATATAATATATTTAATATTTTTAAGCATTTCCTTTTGACACTGCCATTAATCTAGAATCCCTTCCCCACTTTTTATTTTTTAACTTGATACATAATCGTAAATTAATCAGTTGGTGAATTGTTTTGAATGCAAAGATATAATTAAAAACATAGATAAAACCTTAAAACATTACTTCGTGTGTCGTTGTTTAAATTTTTCAGCCAGGTACCCGGCTGAAAAATTTAAGCAATGACGCACAAAGTAATGTTTTAAGGTTTTATCTATGTTTTTAATTAAAGTTTATACTTCATTTTTATCTATATATTTAAAGTCCAAAGGTATAATTTTTAATATTTTGCGTATTAAAATCTAGAATCTTTCTTTAAGATTATCATTTTCTTATGTAATTTATAATATAGTGTAACCCAATTTTTGCACTTCCCAAAGACATAACATAAAAAGTGTAAATTTAAAGAAAATGTAAATGGCAGGAAATAATTTTGCCTTATACTGTTGACCAAAAAAAAAAAAAAAAAAAAAGGGCAACATTATAAGAAAGGTTTGTATTATTAGGACGGAGGACTATTAGTTTCAATCTGGAGTTTTTGTAGACTAGTTTTGTACAACACCAAAATAAATTAACATCAGTCCTATCGTTACAAATTCAGTACCAAATGGATTTTTCTAAATCCAGGGGTGCAAACAGTTTTACGATATGACAATTGGATTTTATAAATTTAACTAAAGTATAAAATTTAGGTGACAACACTTCATTTTAATTCATTTCAGTCATTTTAAAAAGTATGTGGCCCAGTTTTACAGTCAAAAAATGAAATAAAACATAAATTAAAAGTTAAAATATAAAAATTTTACAAATTGAAATTATTTTATTAGTCCTCTGTGCTAAACTAAATTCTGTCTTTGACAGAATTTTTAATTTTTTTTTTTTTTTTTTTTTTTTTTTTTTATTATTATTATTTAAAAACAGCTAATTGATGTGATAAAAGATTATTGAGTGTAAATATCTAGTCTCAGTATCCAACAAATGAAATAAAAATGCAAATATGTTATGTACAACATATGAATGCTATATTAAATAATTACTGTAAGATATACTTACATAAACTAAATACTGTAGTGTCTGTTTTTACAAGTAAAATTCCAAACTGCTGTGTTTTTCTATTTCATATAATGTAAATTATAAAACAGTGAGAAATTAGTATATGGGCATGGTTCATAGTTAAATATCTGCTTTCACACTGTCACTTTCAGTATATATTATTTTCACATTGCAATCTTGATACACTGTTTTATTTGTTCTAAAGCAGATGATAAAGAATATTATCTGTCTCGATTTAATCCATCTCTTAAATATTTTTATTTTATATATTTTTTAAGTAAATCAAAATATGCATTTTCTTTATACTCACTGTTAGAGCTGGGCGATATCAGAAATTAAATAATGCGATAATCACCAAGTTAATATTGATATTAATGATATATTGCAATATTTCTTTCAAGAGAAGGAACATTTGCAACTTTTTAAAGACAAATGAATGCCAGTGTCAATGCATACAAGCGTGGAATGTTTTCTATATATTTTCTGGTATATTATTTCCATAACTTTTTCATAAAAAGAAAAAATAATACTAATAATAATTAAAAAAAATATAAGAATGAATCTATGTTTTGTGTTTCTTTTAATTTATACCATTGCTTTTAAATATACTTGTGTATAGTTTGTCCTCCATTCTTCCCATTTTAAGCTTTAATATTTTAAGAAAAAATTTTAACAGGTTTAATATGTTATATGGGTTTTATTTACTCAAAATATATCATAAAAATTTGAAATTATAATAAAGATAAAGCTTAACAAAAATTTAACTGTCTTCGAATGTAGATGATTAATAAAATTTTGTGCAGAAATCATCCCTATAATATATTTATCAATGATTCATTTATATGCAGAATTTTTTTAAATACATATTAGCATGTGTTCTGCGCCACATTCCCATTCCTGAGTATAAAGGAAGCTTATTTACTAGTAGTCCTGCCAGTCATTGATAACGGTATGGTTATAATTAAATTAATTTCAATGAATAAGAAATGTACATTAGATATATTGTTTTTAACATTTTTCAGTATTACCACCGAATATTCTTTCTCAGTTGTCAAGTAATATTTTTAATTTGAAACCCTTATTACTCATATATATTCTAAAGGTCAGTTACCTGCCATTTTTAGTTTTTAATCTGCTTACCATACAATTTTTTTTTATGTACATATTGAGTTCACATTTGGTAATAGTTTTATAACAGTTGGAAATTTTAATTTATATATATATTGTCAGTATTTAAATAATATGTTGAAAAAAGGAAAGAAGAAAAAAAAATTACGTTGAAGTTTTATTTGTTATTTAAAATAAGTCATTTTGTATTTGAAACATTTTTTATTTTATTTATTTATGTAGTACGACAGGCCTATTTCTTTCACTCTGTGATTTTGCATTGTCACCCTTTTTAGTGTTCCATCTTACATATACCAAGATACCTACTAATATCCAATTTCACCATTCAATTTCCTAAACTATTTTAAAATATGTCAAATCAGTAAAAACCAATATATATATCTTTATATACATAAAAATTTCGTGTCACGATGTTTGTCCGCGATGAACTTCTAAACTAAGGAACCAATTTTAGTGAAATTTTGCACACTGTGTGCAGTTTGGTCCAATTTGAGAGATAGGATAGTTTTTATCTCAATTTATTGTCACAATATTTTTTTATTGCAAATTATTTCTTTATTACAGTAGAGCGCCAATTATCCAAACTCCAATTAACCGAACTTCCAATTATCTGAACAGCTTCCAGTAATCTGAGTTATTTATGTGATCGTATGAAGCAAAGAAGAATAATTGCGTGTGGGATGATATAACAGAGTAGATATTGTTCTAATTTCATTATTTTAAGTATTCCAGTAATCTGAGTTATTTATGTGATCGTATGAAGCAAAGAAGAATAATTGCGTGTGGGATGATTAAGGCATAACGCCAGGAACAGTTCGTCGAAATATCGCTGGAGTGCACATCGGTATCACGATCCTGAAAATTAAGAAATAACATGGAATAAGCTCACCAAAAAGAGACAGAGGCCAAAATCTTCTGTGTAGAAATTCTTTAATTACTCATAGGAGGGGAGATGGCATGTGGTACGGCGAGGCTGCTTCCACCATGTCTGGAAACGCAGTAGGATCACAATCTAATTCAATCTCAAGCTCTACGTACAGGTTGACTGCTAGAGGTTCGTCTTCTATGCATATTGAGAATATAGTCTCTAATTATATATTTATTTAAGTGACTATCTTAGAGTAATTATTATAGGAAGAACTTCAAAATTAGGGAAGGCGGAACGCACGCCATCACACGACCGCGTGACGGCCCGCCCGCGATCGGAGCTCATAAACTACCTTCCTTCCATCCTGACATCCAGTATCAAGTATTGAGAGAAAAACGCGCGCGCTACTCAAAACAGCGAGTCCGAAAAAACGTCACCGCACGGCACGACCAATCAGGAATAGGAAATTGCAGAGTGCGCCGGGATGACGAAACACCGACGTCAAAGACCCCGCGTGCTGACGGAGGGTGAAGGAAGAACCGATGGGGAAAGCGCGATGTACCGCTGGAAACCCGAATTACGGCGGAAAACGGGCGGGAGAATTCCGTGATAAATAATTTGGATAAGATTGAGTAAGTATTCTATGGTTTTGCCAAAATATTAAATAAAACGATGTCATGCTTGATGATCGCCAACGTATTAATTAAATTGATGTCATGCTTCATGACACTCTCCCGAAAAACGGAGAGAGAAAAAAAAATTTGCAACGGGAAAAGAGAAAAGCGAGCATCCAAACAGGTGGAGCAGACATCCCAAAACCAGCCGTCTACAAAGGGTTAACATGACAACACACATTGTGCTGATTAAGAGTGAACATAAGTTTACATTAGGTGCAAGAAATGTGGTAACGTGAGAAAATTTTACATGAACATGGAACAAATAGGTAAGTATACCTCAGAGTTATAACGAATAAAGACATTTTGTAATATCTTTGTGTCATTTTTTTCTTTTGAAAATCACATATAAAAACTTCATCTGATAAACATTTTCAAACAGTAAATTAACTGTAATAGGCACATAATAAAACAAACAAAAAATTTTTTGGACAAGTAGGTGAGTTACTATTGTTATACTGTGACAAAACTATTGTATTATTTCTAAAACAACAAAATCTGTATTCAATGAAGAAGCAGTAAACTATATCTGCGTTGCCTGAAAACAAATTGCAATGAAAGACAACTAAACTACAATCATGATAAGAAAAAAAAAATTTTTTTAATAAATAGTCTTTTTTGCTTGTCTACGTAAAATTTCGTGACAACAAGGTAAAATATGCCTATGATAAACAGGAAAAAAAAAAATACAAAAAAACTGAAATATATTAAAATCACGAAATGCATCTTTTCAACACAAGAGCAGTGACACTAGTATGATCCTGGGTTGAAAAGGAGAGGGAAAAAGAGGGAACAGCAACATCAGAATTTCATCCCTGCAGAAGATGAATTCCGACGCACTGAAGCACGGACAAAAAAAAAGGTGAGAAAGCTATTTTGTAAATTAAGTTTATCTCTGCACGAAAAAGAGATATGAAAAAAAATATAAAAAAAATTCTATTGAGCAAAATACATAAATATTACAGGTAATTGAAAATGTGTAAATACGTGAGGTGTGAAAGTGATTTACACTTGTAAACCAAACGTATACAATTACTTGTCCATATAGTCGAGCACCTAAAAGCCTGGTTTAAGAATATACATAAATGTTTTAAACCACTGAAAAAATTACCAGGTTTAATTTAACAACATGTATAAAAAGTCTACTATTTAGTATTTTAACCACTGAGAAGCAAAATGTAAACACAGAAAAAAAAATTAAGTATGAATTATTGTAAAACAAAATTGTAGCACATCTACTCTAGAATGGTAAATCTGGCGAATACCTAGATCATACCTGTTTAAAATGTCAGTATGTGTACATTATAAAGTATATAAACACAGTACAGGGAGAACATCAAAATATGTTAGTGAGATATAAATACACTAAAAAAAAATCAAGATTAGGTGAATATAATGTGTATGGGACGGTATGCACAACACTATAAAATTGAGGAGAGAGAAAAGGTACGCATGAAAATGAATACATACTATCTCGAATTTAACCTCCAAAAAAAGAAAAAAAGATAGTTTAAAGAGTAATACTATTGTGAAATGTATAGTTAATGCATGTTATACGCCACATAGATCACAAGTAGTGAAACAGCAAGTATGCAACACCACAGTTACAGACAGCGTGAAAGCCAATAAAAAAAACTATTGGAAACTAAAGAGTCATTGAGCCAGCAATGAAACAAGGGAAATGAATATAAATGTAGGTATGCATCAGCCCCTGCAACAGATACATAACCTACACCAGTCCATTTTAAGGTAATTGTATTAAACTTTAAAAAAAATTATAAATTGTGTAAATAACCACTGAAGATGAACACATAACTTTTTATGTATTTCCGGATAATATATGTAAATTAAATCAAATGTAAATCAAATTAACACATAAAACAAATGAAAGTGATGTATATATCTATATATAGTGTAGTAATGTCTAATGAGAGAAAAAAAAATAGCTATTGTATATGACTATTGATGAACACAAATAAAAGCACATCCTTTTCCTAATGTTCAAAGGTAATAGACACTGAAAATAAAAACTTCGAAGGCTAATTTGTGTTTTGATAAGTAAGATATATACATATAAGATACTCTTGAATAACTTGTAATGAAAGGTAGAAAAAAAAATATGTCACATATTAAAAATAATGGAAGCTATTGAGTATGAGAAAAATAAATTTGGGTTAGCTACACGTAAGGAGTTGTTACCCAAATACATAACTGAAGTGTGTAAGTGTAACTAAACATAGTATAGCTATTGAACATTTCATAACAGTAGAAAAATGAATTGAATAAGTTGACTCAACTGTGCAAATGCAATCTAACAAAAATGTAGAGTAAGTGTATCTACCGATTGAAAAGTGACCCCCTTGATGAAAATATGTGTGTAAACCACAAACAATACAAAAATGAACATTGCACTTCACATAAGAATCAAACAAGAAAAATTTTACTTGCCTATAGCAACTAAATAAATCAACTATTGAAATGTGTGAATAGTAATTGTATATAAAAAGGAATATAATTCCCTATTGCATAAAATGTAGACAAAAGCATATCAAGAGCCATGAGAGAAAAAAAAAAAAATCAGCCTGAAACAACATATGCAATCTCACCACCAAATGTCGCGCACCAAACGACTGGTGTATGTGAGTGAAATGAAAAGTTGGGAAAAGGTACAGACGTTTACACCTTGCCAAAATAAACGTTGTCCTGGAATGTGTGTGTACAACTATTGAAACATAGTTGAACAAGGTGAAATTCAAATCTAACACAGTACCAAAAATGCTTAAGGCTAAAATGTGTATTACAATGAAAACGAAAAAAAAAAAAATAACTAAAGGTAATTGAATGTAAATAAATGTGACTTAAAGTTTAAAGTAGGAACTCCTAACCAAATGTATTAGAATGTGCTGGTTAAATGGAGATTTTAAAAAAATGAAGTGAAGTTTTGCGAGAAAAAAAAAAAAACATATGTGACATTAACATAAAACTAAATAAAATAGCTTATCAATGTGTGAAAACCTAAAGATTATAGGACAACACATGTGTAAAAAATGATAAAAAAAAAAGGAATCCTATTGAGTCATTATATAATAATAAATCCGAATGAAAGTGAAAGACAATATTATGAAAAAAATCCAAGTGAAGACAAAAAAAAAATTAAATACATATTCAATAAGGTAAATAAAACACATTAAAAATGAAAATAACAACATTACAAATAAGTAAAGTTCCAAGAAGTGAGAGTAGTGAAAAATAAAAACCCATGATCAATGTGTAAAGAAGTACAGCGATTTGTCGACCCTAAAACAAAAAGGCTGTACATGTGAAAAATGTAAGTATATAAGTGAGTAATTGTATGAATGGATGAAAGCATTTACCCCCCAAAAATAAACGCTGCAAAGTAGTGTGTGTGAATGTGTGAGAAAATAAGTTCAGCAACTTGTCGATCGCCAAAGACAAAATCGCTGTGAACCCATAAATGTATGAACAGATGCAGGTATTTCCCATCACAAAAATAACGCTGCAAAAGAGTGTGTGTGAAAGTGTGTAAGTCAAGATTCAATTAAAAGAATAAAAGATTTATGATTCTATAACAGAGTTAATATTGTTCTAATTTCATTATTTTAAGTATTCCAGTAATCTGAGTTATTTATGTGATCGTATGAAGCAAAGAAGAATTGCGTGTGGGATGATTAAGGCATAACGCCAGGAACAGTTCGTCGAAATATCGCTGGAGTGCACATCGGTATCACGATCCTGAAAATTAAGAAATAACATGGAATAAGCTCACCAAAAAGAGACAGAGGCCAAAATCTTCTGTGTAGAAATTCTTTAATTACTCATAGGAGGGGAGATGGCATGTGGTACGGCGAGGCAGCTTCCACCATGTCTGGAAACGCAGTAGGATCACAATCTAATTCAATCTCAAGCTCTACGTACAGGTTGACTGCTAGAGGTTCGTCTTCTATGCATATTGAGAATATAGTCTCTAATTATATATTTATTTAAGTGACTATCTTAGAGTAATTATTATAGGAAGGACTTCAAAATTAGGGAAGGCGGAACGCACGCCATCACGCGACCGCGTGACGGCCCGCCCGCGATCGGAGCTCATAAACTACCTTCCTTCCATCCTGACATCCAGTATCAAGTGTTGAGAGAAAAACGCGCGCGCTACTCGAAACGGCGAGTCCGAAAAAACGTCACCGCACGGCACGACTAATCAGGAATCGGAAATTACGGAGTGTGCCGGGATGACGAAACACCGACGTCATGGACCCCGCGTGCTGACGGAGGGTTAAGGAAGAACCGATGGGGAAAGCGCAATGTACCGCTGGAAAGCCGAATTACGGCGGAAAACGGGCGGGAGAATTCCGTGATAAATAATTTGGATAAGATTGAGTAAATATTCTATGGTTTTGCCAAAATATTAAATAAAACGATGTCATGCTTGATGATCGCCAACATATTAATTAAATTGATGTCATGCTTCATGACATTCTAAATTAAGGTTTGATTACTTATGTGAAAAAGAGAGCAATAATTAATTGTATTGGCTAATTGGCAACTTTGGCGGGTTAAGGCTCCAAACTGTCTGGCAAAAATGAAAGTACAACCAATAAGACACAAAGAGAAGTTTTTGTTATTAAAGGGATAGCCAATTATAGAAAAGGGGATGGAATTAGAAATCTGCCAAATTACACCAAAAATTAAGGGTTTAAAAGATGGAACTCGCCAAAATTCGGGAGCTTGAACGAACTTTCAGCTGCTAAGAAGAACTAAGAAGCCAGTCTCGGGGCCCGGTCCTGAGGTCCGGAAAGACGTACTTAATAGCCGAACTGTCCATTGCCTTCATAGTCCTTATAATCTATGGATATTCAATAAAAAGAAGTGCCAGAAATAAAATCCGTTTACTTGGATCCACGACTGTACACCAGCAGTACATCCCAGCTATTCTGTTATTTTACAGAAGCCGGTATTGGATTATCTCACAGGATAATAAATAAAGAGCGAGTTGAACTTCATTTTTTAAAATTCCTCTTGTATCGGGACGCTGTTTTGCCAATGTAATTGTTTGAAGAAGAGAAGCAGATGAAACTATATTTTTTATCAGTGAAAAGAAAAGTTATTCGACGCCTATTTCTGTGCAGTTTTAACGATGTCTTGGGGAGGAGCGAAAATCTTGAACAGATTGCTCTTCCAAAGGCATTTTGCATCAATTTCAAAGTTACCAGTATCTTTGTAAATGGATCGTTAGCACTTTAGAAGAAGAAGTTAGAACTGAAAGATCACATATGAAGTAAAGGTTTTTGCACAGAAAGTCTGCTAGTGAGCTGCCAAAGAAAAATACCTGTACTTATTAAGTTACTTTAACGTGCAGATTCAATTCCAGTATCGGAAAATTTCAGTGAAAGTTGGGGCGTGGACATTGAGAAGGTGAGCAAAATGCAATTAAGATGTACAGATGGCAACGACAAACAAACTGTAATTTCTGATAAAAGAAAATTTATACTTATCTTTCCATCTGGTTACATAGGAACCAGAAAATTTTAGAAAGCTGTATTAATTTCAATGTTTAGAATCTTACTACAAATATTTTACTAGAACCAGTAGAGACAATCATGGACAAAGATATTTCTTCTTATGTGATATGATTAAAGCCAACACTTTACCTAGCTATTTATTTGTAATTAAAATTTTATAACTACAGTGCTTTGACTTATCTAATTAGATAAATGCAAATTTCTGATTAAAAATATGCTTACTGAATCTGGTTAACTCCCCCCCCCCCATAACTTATTGTGAAATTTTGCAGCAGATTATTTTCTAATGTATAAATAGCTGTTGCGGATTGAGAGAAAAAAATCTGCTACTGGGATAGCATGTGACTATGAAGCTTCTATTAATTATCTGTATTAATTCATTTGTATCAGAACAGCACATATTCATGGAAATATAAATGTTTTTTAAAACATTTTGTCCATTTCTTGCATATGCGTGACATGAGAGGGGGGGGGGGGGGTCTTTAAAAATATCACTTCCTCTGAAAAAGTATTCCACAGATTATTACAGAATTCTTCATTGGCAAATGTATAGCTTGGAACTCAATACAATTATTCACTTGAGTGTAAAATAGCCTACTTTTGTTTTCTTTGGTCAAAATTAATGGCAAAAAAGGATACATTGTACCAAAAGAATTAATTCCATTGAAATTAAGAAATAGCAACACTGATTTTGGATACACTGAAATAATTTTCTCCAAATATCGTCACTAATCTCGCCAAATTTTTCAACAGTGCAAATTTTAGTCTTGAGTCCATTTTGACGATTCGGCAAAAATTTGTAGTAGGACTGCTCAGATTTCCAATTTTTGGAATCTCTAACTTCAGTAAGAGTCGAGTTCTGGAATTAAAAAATAATTCATTTTTTTCTAGTGTAGAACTACCTTGAAAATTCTATACATTACTGACAAGACTCTTGATGAATTCAAATTCTGTGAACTTTGAACTGTGCGGTTGATAATTTTTCCTGAATTAGCAAAATGCCATCTCTGTAGTGTGTTTAACCCTGTTTACTTGAGTTCTGTAGTACGAATGACTGCTTTATTGGATTGTTTCAAGAATATTCATTTATTATTGTTTTTTGTGTTACAGTTTTATTGAACTGTTTCCAGTTTATTCATTAAATAAAGTGCATTTGTCCACTAGAACCTGCTTATGTCTTTACAAATTACTTTCTACACACAAAAGTGTCAGCAACTTTCATAACATCATTATGGGTCCTATAATTAACTTCTTTTGAAATCTCTATGATGGTAGATCATATATAATGGCCAAAACCTTCATATTTTTTGTCGTGAATATAATTTTCGTAAATATCTCCAAACGGAAAGTCACAGAAAGACCAAGGAGATGCACAACTAGATGTTATAACAAATCTATATACAGTAGAGTCTCTATAATTCGAGTCTCGATTGTTCGAGTTTCCCATAAATCCGAGTTAAATTCGACTCACCAAAAAAAAAAAAAAAAAAAAAAAAAAAAAAGACCAACACATGAAAAAATTACTTCTATCTTTTATTGTTATTTCACCGGTCTCATGCTATGAGAAGAAATCCTTCCACTCAAAGAAAACGCATTTTGTATTCTTTGCAGGTGCGCGTTTTGGAGGAGGGGGGAGGGAATCGTGCTATTTCAATTTGGAGAGAAAGTTGTGCAATCCGATTTCAGCCAATCACCTGTTTCCAACAAATGATTCCACACCACGTATGAGTCACAGCGAGGGTCTTGCTGCGCTAGAGGCTGCTATGAGATACGTAGAACAACAGCCTGAAGCGACTCCAGTCGACAATGTGATGCTCAGAAGATGGCGTGATATTGCCGCACGTAAAAGGAACAATGTATTTAAACAGAAAACAATTGACAATTACTTTAAGATGTAATTAACTTATCTTCAGAAATTAATGTAATAGCATTATGTAAGTACATTTTTTTTTAATTGAAATATACACTTAAATTTAAAAATTGTGTTTATATTATTTCTATTTTATTAATTTTGTCATTTTTGATAATTCGAGTTTTCACTAATTCGAGCTACGTCCGGTCCCGTCCACCTCGAATTACCGAGACTCTACTGTACCAATTTTCACCATTCTATATCCAACTGTTTTTGAGTTATGTGAGATACACACATACATACAGACGTCAAGAAAAATCATGTAAAATTATAGATATCTCTAAAACGGAAGCGTGTCAAGACCAAAGTTGGAGGGGGTACAATTAGGCATCATGACAATCACAAATATAAATTTACAACATTCTATGATCATTAGTTTTTGAGCTCTGCAAGATACAAAATCCATTTTGAAAATCGGGATTACTTATGCTACTCTCCTAATAGCATGCTACAGCTGCTATACATTTTGAGTATTATTTTGTAAAAGGTGATCCCAAATGTTTTCTCTGATTTATGACTGATCCATTTTCAGCTTTCAGGAACAAACCTTTGCTGAAATATATCTGGTATAACATGCTCTTTACATCCCTTAAGTTCCAAGGGAAACATTAAAGTGTTTCTTTTTAGATATTTGACAAAATGTGAAAATTCAAAAGCTTCTAAATATTATTGTCCATACATTGTGTATTCCTTAATCGCAGTCTTTTTTTTTTTTTTTTTTTTTTTAGCTGTTTTTTGTTTAAAATAAATAACATTTGTTTTGTAACAATGGAGATGAAAGCAAAAAATATCTCAAGGTGCTTATTAGATATTTTCAGTTTTCCCCCCAGGTTTAAAAAAAAGTTTTCTAGATTCATGAGGGCAGTTTTGGATTCTTAAGGGCACACTGAACATTTAAAATCCAGACACTTATTTTAAAATTTTAATTTTATGTATATATAGAAGAAAGTTTTAAATTTTAATTTTCTTTACAGCTTAATTTTGCTTGTTACTTATGTATGAATGAATGTTGATTGTTATGCACAATATATTTTTTTATATTTATATCATATCTTCAGTTTGAAAGTTTAAAATAAAAGGCAGTAAGAGCGCAACTTTTTTTTAGATTAAAGGCAAGAAGTGTGGTATTTTTTTTTTAAGTCATAGGGCAGACAGGGTGCTGCTCCCTCCTAAAACTATCTGGGGGAAACTGATGTTTGTTTTGTAATTAACATTTTCCAATTAACCTTTTTCAGTGCTGTACCCTTATTATCCACTTAGACAACATATTATATAAGAAAATAACATTGATTTTTATTTATTCATTCATTTATAAATATATGTAGATCGTATAAAATTAGCTTGGTAATTGAGATATGATTTCTTGTTACTAATTCTTGATTTCTTTTTCTTTCAGGCAGCAATCACTGTTTCAAGTGTTAACTGCTTACTCTATTTATAATGCTGTAAGTATGAGAGATTTGCTTTGATTTAATATTGTTTTATATAAACAAATTTTCCCCGCTATTTAAAAGATTTTTTTTTCTGCAGTCTGTATTCCACAGTTCTTAGAGAGTTTTGTGTAGACAAAACATTACTTGTTTTCGATGCAGTTCCTCTCTCAATATTTCACTATTAAACATACACACAAGAAAAGGCATTTTCTAGGATTTTTTCATTCCTTAATAAAAAAAAAATTTATCCATACTATTTAAAAAAAATAAAGATTAACCAGATTTTACATAATGTGGATTTTAAATAAAAATACTTTTAGTGTTAGTTTTTTAAATAAGTGACACCAGCATTTAGTTTTCTAAATAAGTGACATCAGCGTTTTACTCAACCAGAAATTTTAAATTGATATCTCCATTGCTAAAATGAAGTATTGGCTCTTCTGGAAAGTCCTGAGATTTTTCAAAGTGAATCGTTTCATCTAGTTATTTTGCTGCTGCTGATAGTGACTTTGATGTTGAATATTCTGTTTTTACTGTTTGCTTCATATAATTATTGTTCATGTTGTGAGGAAATTTTGCTTCAGTTCAGTACTGACAACAAAGAATTAAAAAGTTCATTTCATTCATGTTAGGTTATTTCAATTGAAAAAAGGTAAAAAATGGTAATCATAATGCTTATAAAATTTGGCAGTTTATGAATAAAATTCTGTTTCAGATGACACAGTTCAAAGAATGGTTTGAAAAGCTTAAACATAGAAATTTTAGTCTGCTTTAGACAACCATCATCTGAGAAGCCATCTTAAGAGAAGTTATCACTTAAAATCCACATGTAATTCTTTGCTGAAATGAAATTATATATATATATATATATATATATCTATATATTTCTTTTTCTAAAAGACTCATTACTTAGAATGAGAAGTGAATACTATGCAATAATATTACAAGGGAAAAAAATGGAGTAAGCCAAATTTACCTCACCAAATAGCATTGAGAGAGGAACTGCATCCAAAACAAGTAATGTTTTGTCTATGGTGGGACTACAAAGAAATTCTTTATTAAAAAGTTTTGCCACCAAATCAGATTATAAATTTTAAAAAATACTGCTCCCAAATGGCAGTTTTGAAAGTAAGAATAGTTGAAAAACAACCAGAACTGGCCAATGGTCAAGGTGTTGACTTCCAGTATGACAATGGTTAGTCCTGTATTGCAATGAGTAACAGGCAATGACTTACTGAGTGTGGTTGGAATGTTTTGTGTCACTCACTATATTCATTAGACCTGGCCATTCCAGGTTTTCACTTCTTCGTGTAACTATAAAATTCTTTGAAAAGCCAGGAGTTCACTTCTTTGAGCATTAAAAAACAGCACTTTTATGACTTCTTCATAAAGAAACCTGTTGAATTTTATTTAAAAAAAAAGGGTGGGGGGATTTTCCAGCTAGCAGAGCTATGGCCAAATGTTATAGAGGACAAAATGATGCTCATGCTATTCAGTAAAATTTTTTCATGTCCTTGTACTGCTTTATTTTTATTTGTCATGAAAAAAACTGCAGAAGTTTCTGGATGACCCAATATTTGTATGCTTAGGCAAATAATTTTAAGAGAAGGTAGATGAACTTGACTTTGAAAATATTATTAAAAGATTTTTCTTCAGTCCTTTTTATGATATGAATTTTTTGCCCCCCCCCCCCTTCTAAATATGACATCCATATAAAATAAATGCTTAATAATCTAAAATTATCTGCTAAAAATAGTAGCTTAACTATCAGCAAAAGTGGTAGTTTCAGTATAATATTAGATTCATTTTCATCAGTGACCATTAACAAACTTTGTCAGTATTCACCTAATTCTTAAGTAATATTATATTCTTCCTAATATTTCAAAGATTTGCACATATTTACAATGAGATTGCCGTTTTCTAATTGTTATTTTGTTTCTTCTGTTTCTGTAATTTATTTATGCCCATATCACCTGACAGATTTACATTTCGAATATCTCTTTTTCTATCTACCTAAATGTATGTACTAACAGGCTTTGCCTGCTTTGCTGGGCACTATATTTAAATGATTTCTTTTTAATTGAATAATTAAAACATTTAAATAAATATTTTGATTGGCGATTATTTTCGTCACAGCTTTAGTATGGGACCTCCTTGGCAATATCAAACATTTTTTGAACTTCTCGAATCTGCAGGGCCGAAACTAGAGGGGGGCGAGCGGGGCATTTGCCCCGGGCGCCAGATGGAGAAGGGCGCCGAAAAAGGCTGGTTTGTTGCCTTATTTACTCATTTAAAAAAAAAAGAAAAAGAAAAGAAGGAAAGAAAAGAAAGAAAAATAATAATAAAAGGCAAATTCTTTTACACAGGGCAATTTGAACAAAGAAAAAAAAAGTAGAAAGAAGATTAATAGATAACAGAATTCATTTACAAGGAAAAGCATGGTGGATAGAGTGTTCTCCAAGACTAACAATATTCTTTTAAGGTTAGTGAGTGTGGTAAAATAGTCTCGCAATCGAAGAAGAGTAATTTACAAGTGTATTTAATAGAAAAGCACCACAAAACTGGCGTTGTAAAAAATATTACTTACAAACTTTGAATAAACACCATAAAATGCAACGCTGGGTGCGTTGTCGCTTTGACTGCAGCACTCGTGCTTACTTTATTCGCCTGACGAAGGGTCGTGTGTTTTTTCGACCCGAAACAATTGTTGCGAGTTTATTATATATTAACAATTCTATACAGCTAATTGTTTGTCAAAGAGTGCAAAAGTAGGCTATCTGCACAGAAGCGAATTCTGTTGAACTCTAAGCTACGCATTTGCCTATGAGAGATTCTGTAAAAAGCTGTAGAATATTATTTCTGAACAAACGATATTCTTATTTTGTGGTGTATATAATCCTATTACCATGAAGTTAGTGGTTCTAATAATAGTCTTCTTGGATTGGTTCCGAGAATATCCATAGACTAGAACCTGCCTTTCTATTTTATTTCCTGAAAATGATTTTAAAAAAGATTATCTACAAATGGCACTGCTCTGCATGAAAATCGGCCCCAACACCATTTTTGCAAATTCTTATGTAAAATAACCTCCTGAATACGATTATGACGCCCATTTTGCCCTATCACCCACCATTATTTGGGGACGCTCCCCTATTTTTATCATTTTCCGGTATTTTTATGGCTATAAATTTGATTTGAAAGGGGTGAAGGGATTGTTTTAACTGTTAAATGTCTTTTGAGGGGCTACAGAAATGAAAAATTCTAAAACATGAACATTTGCAGCAAGTGGAAAACTTAGAGGAGGAGGGGATTTGCCACTGAAATTACAAATTACATTTTTTATATTTTATTAATCAATTATTACTATTATTTATTATAAATTATTTTTTTTTATTTCAAAGTATTAAAATAATTCTTTTCCATTCTCCAAATCAAATTTATGGCCAAACTACCAAACAGTAACAGAAAAGATGGCGTCCCGAGAAAACAGTGGGCGATTGGGCAAAATGGGGGGTCATATTCGGATTCAGGAGATCATTTTACATGAGAATCAGAAGGAATGGTATCAGGGCTCGAAATTTTATTATTATTATTTATTTATTTTTTATTTTATTTTATTTTATTTTTTTTTTTTTGCAGCGCAGTGTATTTAGTCAGCTAACGGTTAGTTCGTACTTGATGAATATGAGTAGTTTTTAGATACTTGTTCATATCTATTAATTTATGCATCTTAATTATATTAAAACTTAAATATTTGTCTGTTTATTTCTCTGCAGTATAGTTGATGTAACGACTATAATATTCAAAATATCATTTTAAATTCTCTCAAAATAATGATATTTTCAGTTTTAAAAGTAATTGAATATGAAATTTACCATCACTTGTTTTAGAATTGTCATTTATAAATACCATTAATTTAAGAGAGAGGGGGGGGGGAGAAACTATCATTAAACTAGTAAAAATAAATAAATAAATAAAAATAATAACTGTAGCTAAATTTAAATCTTTCTTTATAATGTGCTTTTCTTCCTCCCCCCCCCCTGCCCCCCAAAATAATGCTTTGATTCACAACTTCAATCTTTTTTTTTTTTTTTTTCAAGAAATATTATAAAGATATAAAACATATACGTTAAAATAAAAATCATAATAAAAATCGGCTGGTTGTAGCTTTACTTGTGCTTGTACATTTTTACGCCTGGCGAAGTGTCATGAAAAGTTTTTCGACACGAAACACATGTTGCGATTCTGTTTTGTTTTGTAAACTCTGTTTTTTGTAACAAGCATATAATGTACAAAGTTTGTTAAATTCCGTCCTGGAGATGCTGAGATATAGCTATAAGAAAACGTGGCATAAAAGTGCTGCAAGTCGAGCGATATATATCAAAAACTAGACACCACCAGTTTATGTCAGAATTCAACTTCACACTAGGTTTCATGGAATTCCGAACATGCACTTCATAAATTAGCTACAGTATTTGTGTCCCATACAGACACACACACACACATCCGTTAAATATAATCATAATACATTTCAAAATCTGTAAATTTATCAAAAATTTGAATTAAATTCAATATTTACTTCTTACGAATGCAGTTGGAAATAAAACGGCCATAAAAACTTCGTAAAATTTCCTTTGAAATTTTTATTCCTGGTTGGGGGGGGGGGGGGGGGGGGGGAGGGCGCCAAAATCTCTCCTTGCCCCGGGTGAAAAAAATCCTAGTTTCGGCCCTGCGAATCTGTACAACAAAACTATTATTAAAATGAATATTGTCGAAAACAGTCTAATTGTAGTTTTAATTCTTTGAATATTCTGGAAACAGTTGAAGCTGTTACTTGAACAGTGAAAGTCACTATTCGATGAATGTTCTAGAACGGTACAAAAAAAATAGTCACTTGTTCCACAGGAGTAAAGCAAATAACATCAAATATTCCAGAGCAGAAATTTTCGCTAGGTCACGAAAAATGTCCAGTTTCTTAGAGCTCAATCCCTAAAGTGCAATCACTCAGAATAGGACTCTGAACTGCAATGACTACATACTCTCTCCCAGAAATCAACTCACTCCTATTTATAGCTTTCGACGATGCGGCTTGGCAATGATTCCATTAAGAATCCTATGGAAAGCTTGAGATCTATGTTTCTGTGTGTCGAAAAGCTTCAAAACTTTGAAAACTTCTAAACTACCATTTTTCATCAAATTTTGTTGCCCACTCGCCAAGTTTGTCGCCAAGGCTGACCCCACTGGAAGTGAATGAACTGCCCTTTTATTTTCACTTTGCCTGTAAAGCTATTTTCATTGCGACAGTACAATTGATGCAGAAAAAAGACTTAATCCTTGTAACAATATGCTATGAGCACTATTTCTGCCGTCTTTTAGACAACTAATGTTTCAATGGTTATATATATATATTTCCCATTAAACATATTTTTATTTTGTTATTTAAATATTAATTTGAATTAATCAAATATTTCTGCCCAACAGTGTGCAAGTGCAGTCACACACAGCAGCTCATTTATTTGTATGTTAAATTAGCATAGTAATTGGTTATATAAAAAAATAAATATTGTGCTACACATCTTTATATCTCTCCCTTAGGGGCTTTTGAATTTTTGTCACCATATTAGTGATGGAACATTTTTTTTTTTTTTTCTTTTTTTGTGATTTCTCGAAAAAAGGGATGCCTATTTTGCTAATATTTTTATCAAACACCTTTTCATTAATATGTAAGAATCTTTCATATTCTATTTATATTTTTAATGGTTTTTAGGTTTAAAATAGTGCTTGCTGAAATAAATTTTCTATTTTTAAAACAGCATTTTTTTCTATAAAATTATCTACTCAGATAAAAATAGATCATTTGTGAATTTTTTTGATGGGAATTTCATTGATGAATTTTTTTTTTTTTTTTTTTTTTTTTTTTCTTTTTGTAACATTTTATAATTTATTTATATTTTTGATGAGTGACCCAGATTAAAATGGCTGTTGCTAAATTAAACTTCTTGGGGGAAAATGTTAGATTCACTTCAGCGTGAAAATTTAAAAAATCGCCCAGGAGGATCTGTAAATAAAACTGATAAAATAAATTTATGGTTCATAGAGTTTAGAGTAGTAAAGAAACACTAGGCAGTTGAATGTGACATCATGGGCAGTTTTACTAGCCGACCAACAACTCTTGAAGCTTTTGAATTGGTTGAATAACTTCGTTAAGACATCGCAATCATCGAAACAATGCTCTTACTGAATACTGACCATTCTTTTCCGCTTTCTTTCATTTAGTGTAAAGCCAAATTTCATTCATTGTTGCTAAAATGTCACTTTTGAGGTCAAACTCAAAATTTGCATACTCTGAAGTTTGAAAACCATAAAAATTTGTATTTGTGATCTTTTTCTTCAGTTTTCTGCAAAAAAATTTTCGCTTATACTATCATTTTATATAAGACTTACAATAACCTTTAATTGTTTTGAGCAGTGTACATCATTCCAAAGATATTTTAAAGCACTTTTATTGCAGATTTTAAAACTCATATAAGCCATTCAAATTCCATATGGGAGTTTTGGAAAAACTATGAAAAACCTAACACCTTTATTCTTTTATATTTTGCAGAGTTTCGAATTCCGATACTCCATTCCCATTTCGTACTAAGGATTTTTAACGGTATTTAGCCCAGAATTATGTAAGTTTTGGAGAAAACCGCAAAAAAATCAGACAAATCTTTTTAATACAGTGTTTATATTTCTTTTGTATCTCAGCTTCTAATTAACATAATTACATAAGTAATTTATCATTTTAAAACTTATTTCAATTGAAATTGAAGAGCAGATGCCGCAAATCTGTCGCCAGATATTTTAAAATTTTAATAACTCCAATTCTAATTATTATTAAATTACTCATTGGGATTGGGGGTAGATTAGGAGACCACCAGGCAGTTGGCACCACCAGGTTGGGGGTTTGCCATGATCATAATTTTCAAAGGTGGTTTACATGGTGAATGAACAGGCTGTTTCATATCATGAAATGTACAGGGGCACTGCAGTCGTAGAAATTTGCTGCAGTCAGAATTTTCAAAAGTATTTGCACTATGAGCAAGTAAGCTGTTATAGGTTATAAAATGGGGGAAAAGGTGCCACAAGCTCCACCGAGTGGCAGTTTAATATGGTGAGATTTTTCAAGGATCACGAATGAACTGGTTGCTGAAGGTGACTAGTAAACAGTATAGACAGCAAAAATTGTGCAGCTATTTCTGTGTGGCACTTGAACAAATGTACCAATTTGCAAGTTAATTGAGGAATTTTTTCGGCCGCTATTGTTGTATGTGCGAATTTTGTCCATAGGCCGTAATGATAAGAAAAACCTTTGTGTATCCCTGTACACAAACTGCAAATAGAATACACACCCAAAACTATACGGCTAATTCTGTGTGGCTCATGAGCATGTGTACCAATTTACAATTCAATAGGTGGGTTTTTGCGACCACTATCACAGAACATACGTACAGATAAAAACATTTTGAGTCACCACTTGGAGGTATCCACTGATGTTTCAACAATTTTAAGCAATTAATCAACTGTATTCCTCAAGATAAAACTTAATTTTTTTCTTTTCTAGGAAGTAGGATATTGTCAAGGAATGAACCAAATAGCTGGTCTGTTATTAATGTTCATGAATGATGAGGTAAATTTTACTTATGAATTTATATATTTTTTCTTTATACAATCAACTCCCATGAAGTTCTGAGAAATATAAGCTTTCCCATACTTTTTCTTTTTTTGGTTAGAAATTAAGCCTTGGATTGAATAGATATAAAAACATAGAACGATTTACAAATTATTTTTCAATTAGGTATATTCAATGTATGATTGGTGTATTCCCATTACATTGTCTCTCTGATTTGTTAGATAATCTTATATTTTCTTGTTTTTTATAATTCATTTTAAAATATGAAAGATAAACCATCCAAAAAATTTTCTTTAGGATACTTTTTGGGCATTATCTGTTTTGATGACTGACAAGAAGCATGCTATGCATGGTATGTATGTTAATAATATTTAAAAGAACATTATTTTGAATTTTATGGCTTACTAAGATCATTTTTCTTATTAGGTTTCTTTATTCCTAATTTCCCAAAGTTAAAAAGATTCCAGGAACATCATGATAGAATATTAACAAAATTTCTTCCTAAACTAAAGAAACACATGGATAAATTCAATATTCCCAGCAGTTTATATACACTGAAATGGTTTTTTCAATGCTTCTTAGATAGAGTAAGTTTTATTGTTAATTTTTATGTGCAACATATTTATCAAAATGTTTTATTTATTTTCTCTTACCCATATGTGATAAAGTATTTTTTTTTTTTTTTTTTTTTAAGGTTGAATTTTCAAAATTGAGTTTTTGCCGTATTTATACTTTTTGAGGTATCCTGAATCTGAAAATAAAGTCTGTGGCAGTTGGTTTCTGTGAGTCTATCAACACAATTGAAAAATAAATATTAGCAGAAAGTCCAAATTTGGCATCTTTATAATATGGAATTTGAAATTTTTACTAATTGGATTAGTCATATGATTTGTGTATAGGTAGAGTTTGTGTGCATATAAAAGCATTCAAATACACTATGTCTATGGGCAAAATTTCTTGTTGATACATTTGAACATATTTGGACTGCACTAAACAAAATATTTTAAATATAATATTTTATTCATAAAAGCATGTTTCACAGAATATAGTATGGAAATAATTCATTTTTGTTTACTGGATGATACAAAAGAATTCTGATATTTGGATATAATTTGCAATGGCTCAAAGTGCATTTCAAGTTTGTGTTATGAATTGTTTTGCTGTGCTAAGTTTAAGTGCAGTATTTGATTGATTCATATTCAATTTATAGCTACTCAAAATAAGTCACAAATTTGGATGAGGGTGTCAGTGGAAACACGCAAAATATTTTAATTTATTGTTTTATAAATTTAAATTTAGTAACAGCCTTAAATCTTTTTCAAATGTATCTGCAATATTTAAAAAAGAAAGAAAAGGGATGACCTCCCACCCTCCCAGTACAGAAATGTATGCCAAATAAAATTGTTTAAAAAAATTATTTCAAACTTTTTTAAATATGTTGCATACCTATTAACTCTGTTTTTACCAGTAGACTATTCTTTTTTTTTTTTTTTTTTTTTTAAGTATTTGTACTAGTCTGCTGAATTTTGTTAAAAATCTATTGGTTTTTAGGAAGTTAAAATATACATGTATATATATAATAATGATGATCTATTTAAGCATAGTAGAAGCCAAGCAACAGATACAAGATCACTGAAACAGCAATGACCAATAAGATTAAAAATTTCTTTGAGAAGTTGAGAAAAATGAAAAAAAAAAAATTTTTTTTCAGGGGATGAAATACACAAATTTAAAGAATCCAGATTTATTAATTAACAGCCTGCAAAACAAATGAATCTAACACAACAAATCTTAACTTAAAACCATAAACTATATAAAAATGTATGAAAAAAAAAAAAAATTAAGAAACTTAAGAAAGGACTCTCCCAGCCTGCCAAGACCAAAATAGGAGTCATGTGGATTTAAAAAAGCAAAAGTTCAAAGTAGATGAATAACAATGAAACCACAAAGCAACAATGAAATTCACTGACTGATTACAATGTGTTACAATGATGACTGATTACAGTGATTAACATTTTAAGAATAGTTGACAACTCAAAAAAGAAGAAACTGAAATTTTAATGGAAAAAGAAAGTTTGTGTAGTAATACAAAGTAAATACAACAAGCCTTCTGCTTTTTTTTTTTTTTTTTTTTTTTTTTATTTTAATTTCACAATCCCACTCAACCATCCAGCCTTATACCACCACCCCACCTCTGTAATCAAACATCTGCCCACCCAACCGCCACCTTTTTTATTGTCTTAAAATTAATATTTTATAATTTTTTGTTAATATACACTAAAGTGTACACAGTTTTTTTTTTTTTTTTTAATGTACTGACAGAGACATGGTTAAGAATATAAAATAGAAAATACAAAGTTTTTAGGAAAACCCATTTTAGCAGTGGCTGTGATCAGTTTATTAATATTCTTGTTTTTAAACTTCGCAGAGCATAAATTATTAATTCGAAATAAATGGTTAATGATGATGATTCTAAATACTGAAAGATGCAGACAGGAATTAAACTGTGTAAATAAGTTTACTTTAAAACTAAAATCTTGCCGTTTGTCATAGATATTTGTGTAAATTTTATTACCATCAATGATCATTTTGAGATCTAAAAAGTTAATTGATTTATTAGTGAGAGTATTTTGAGTTAACGTTAAATTAGGTGGATAATGTAAGGAAAAGTCATTTATAATGATTTATTAAGTGTAGTGGAAGCCAAGCAACAGATACAAGATCACTGAAACCACAAAGACCAATAAGAATGAAAAATTTCTTTACGTAGGAGAAGCTCAGAAAGGTGAAAAAAATTCATCAGTGGATGAAATACACATATTTAAAAAAATCAGATTTGTTAATTAACAGCCTGCAAAACAAACGAAACAATAAACTAACTCAACAAATAAATAACTTATTGAAAGAATTAGAGAAATAGTAAATAAAATATTGAATATATATATATATATATTTTTTTTGGAAAGTTTCTTATGAAGATATAAAGGGGTATCTACTGTTTATCAAAATCCTCAAAAAGTAAGTAAATTCGAAAACATATACCCAAAGTCCTCAAAAAGTAGTTAAATCGAAATAATGGTCCCCCTAGAAAATTAAATCTGCACATTCAGAACACAAAATTTCTTTTCTGTAGAAATTTTTGTTATCTAGCACAGTTTTCAAAATTTGTATGTTTAGATTCTCTATGATGCTAGCTTAAGAATTTATTCACATCTTCCCCTTTCTTTTTTTCACTGTATATTTTTTATAGACTATAACACATTCACAGCATCACTGGTCAGATTTTTTTTTTTTAAATAAAGAAGTCCCCAAAAAGTCATCATTGACTATCAATTACTAAGTAGACACTTCACTTGCATAAGAAAAATATCTAGCAGATAACGTACAAACGGTATAAAGCTTATTAGATGTACATCTAAAAAACAATAAATCTTGTAGCTTTTAATGTTAGCTCAAGCTTTTGAGGTTTTTAAATCATGTTTTTATATATTTGTTAATCTAAATAATAAACTTATTTTGCATAATCATGAGTGTTGCATGAAAGTGTATTACTGCTTTCGTGATGAGGTTTTCCTTATATCTTTCTTTCCCTGACGGGAAGTTTAATTATTTTTACCAGAAACAATTTTTGCATGTTTCGATTTAAGATTTTTTTTTATATCATTTAATCAAATACTTTACAAGCTCTGAGTTTGATAGTAGCTTTCAGACTGCAGATAAGGTCTTCCTCAGTATCACTGACCTCTGTTCAGTTTATCTATTGTCATCTGCTTTTTTTGCTGCACACGCTGTGTTCTTTCAGGAACTGTTGCCTTTTTTATTTATTGCAAAATGTTCAATGTCATTGCATGTATTTTAATTGCACCTCAACAGTAAACATAATTTTGGTTATTATAATTAGCAGGGGTGAAACTATCTAGCTTGCAAAACCCCTGAAAACTGTTCCTTGCATGCAGAGAAGAGAGATTTATTAATGATATATCACATGGCTACCTATATTAAGTGATATTTGTAAACTTCATACAACATTATAAGGCAAATTAAACATTCAAAATGAGAAATTTCTGTAAAAACAAAGTATTTTAACATGAAATTCAAAGACAGTAAAAATTTCAAAAACCCTGAATTCAGGGGTAGCCCCTGAAAAGTTTCACCCCTGAATTAGCCAGTTTTCAAATATCAAACATTTTTACAATAAATAAAAAATAGTAACAGCTTTTGAAAGAACAGAGCATGCACAGTAGGAAGAGCAGATAACTTATAAACAGAATGTAAGTTAGTGGTGGCTGAGGGGTCTATGTTGTTTGGACACCTCGGTACTTTGGGCTTATTTCATTCCCCCTCTCCCTTTAAAGAGTGAAAATAGAAAAAAGTTTCCATTAATCCTATCTTTTCTTTAAAACTACAATTTGTAATTGAAACCCTATTTGGTGAGTTTCTTTTACTAAAAAAGTGGGATTTACTCCTTAGATATATCTAAATAAGGAAATTCAATTGTGTTTGAATATTGTAAACAATGCAAACTTTTAAGTGCAAATTTTGAAAGATGGATTTTAGGAAACCAGATTGTGTTTTAAGTAAACATTTTAACAAGTTAATTAGATGCAGATTTCAATATACTTCGAATAAATTGTATGAATTATAAAATAAATGTAAACTCTTTTCTGTTATTTAAAAAAAAAAAAAAAATTAAAAAAAGGTGAAATTTACTTTTAAAAATTCAGATTTTTTTTAAAATTATAACAATGCAGATATGAATATATTTTTAAAATGGTTTTTAAACAGACAAATAAATTATATATATATATATCTTTCAAGAGTGTGGCATTAAAATGATATATAAACAAACAAAATTTTAATAAAGAACTTTAATTTTAGAAATTTAATTTTATAAGAATGCAATTTTATATAAAACTAATAGTTCTAAATTTGTTAAAATAAATTTTATTATATCATGGTATAATTTAATGCATTATTAATTATTTATTGTAAATATTATTATTTTTTATAAAATGTTAATCCAATTGGGGGTGGGGTGGGGGGTTGAAACCCCTCCCCCCCAACATCGAAATATAATCAAGAAATAAATGTCTTTCTAAAACTATTAGTATTCAAATGCAAGGTATGATAAAGTCGCGTGATTACCACATCAGATTAATTTTTATATTACTCCTATTATTATTGTTGTTGTTGTTGTTATTTTTCAAGTTGCAGTATAAAAATTAAAATCTAAAAGGAATATTTGTCTAATTATAGTGGATAAACTAGCAGGCTTTGCCCGCTTCGCTGGTCACTATATTTTAATGATTTCTTTTTAATTGAATAACTGAAGCATTTAAATATTTTAATTGATGACTTAAACATTTCTTCTGATTTGCAAAAAATTGACATCTTTCGACATTCAGTGATAATATAATTCTGTCAGATAAAAATCGTCTGCATTTATAATGGGAAATAATTTGATAATTTAATAAATAATTTGTATTGAATAAATTTTGTGTAAAATTATATAGAATAAATTCATGTGGTGGCCACATCATACTAGTTTTTACTAATTATACTAAAATTGTTAAGTTTGAACTACTTGTTGTTACTTTTTAATATTGTTAACTTTTTTTTTAATGGTTTTTTTTAATAAAGTTATTAATTCTCAAACAATTTGTATTTATTGAACTGCCAAACACATTAAGGGCCCTCTTCACTCACCACCGCAGGAAGCTGAAGCTAATGTTATTCTATGGGAAATTTTTCTTTACAAATAACTTATTAACTAATACATATTTTTAAATTCTGTTTTAACATTCTGAAAATTCCCAGCTGTTAAGTTGACGGACCTTTTTTAAAAAAAATATTTTTTAAATTTTTTATATTTTATTTTAAAACTGCAAAATACGAATTTTCAATGTGTGAATTTTTTTTCACTTTGCAATTTCAAAATAAAATATTAAAAATTGAAAAAATACATTTTTAAGAAAGGTCCATCAATTTAACAGTTGGGAATTTTCTGAATGTGAAAACAGAATTTAAAAATATGTAGTAGTTAATAAGTTATTTGTAAAGAAAATTTCTCCATAAAATAACATTGGCTTGTGCTTCCGGCGACGGTAAGTGAAGAGGGCCATTTATACTTTTTCAGCTAACTAAATGTGTGGTTCTACTGAGCATTAATTAAACTCTGCAAATATTTTAAAGCATTTTTGCTATCACTTAAGTATTGCGCTTCGGAAGCCTTGAATATAGGGCAGAGCGACGGGTCTTAACTTGTCAGAAATGTAATGGCTGGTATTCAGAGTGGCGGTAATGAAAACAAGAGTTGATAGAGACGTATATCCAATGGTTATGGTATCGCATACCATGACTCCAGGTGGTGACCCAGTATGAGACTACCAAAATTTTGATTACCCTCAAAACTGCATCACTGATATAGGCACCTTTTTAATGTGTGATCAACAATAAACCTGGACGCAGGAATGGTGCGAAGTCACCTTTCAGACAAATCACAATCCAGTTTACAGCATCAGGATTGCCTTATCCGTATTTAACGGCATTGTGAATAATGCACATTGTCAGCTGGGATTCGACACTGTCCATCATCCTATGGGGTCCTATTAGATACACGTCTTGATTACTTCTTGTTCACATTCCCGGCATTCGGAATAGCGGCCATTAAATTTCTGGTGAGTTAAGGCCCACCCATCTGCTCTATATTCAAAGCCTCCGTAGCGCAATATTTAAGCAAAATAATGCACGACGGCAAGTTGTCTGTATTGTCTGAACCTTCCTTGATACAGAATGTGTTCAACCATTGCTCCGGCCAGCATGTTCTCCTGATCCCGCACCAATAAAAATGACTGTTTAATCGTTGAAAAGCAAGTGGTTCGCCACTACTCACCAGCAACTACGATCGATGAATTGTGGCATCATGTTGAAGCTTCATGAAGTGCTGTACCCGAATATGTCATCCAATTGCTGTTCGATTCAATGCCTAGGCAGATAACTGTAGTTATTGCCCCTAGGGTTAGCTGCTTTATGTACTGTTTTCTCAGGATATAATACTCAAAACTTCCTGAAAATTTAATCAATCGTTCTTCCTACTATAATGTATGTGCCCAATAAATATCATTCTTATATTCGCATTCCTTCTTGGTCTTGCAATTTTCACAAACATGAGTGTATAATTTACTTATGAGTTTTAAAATCAGTTTAAAAATTTATTCATATTTGCATTGTCATAGTTCACAAAATTTGAATATCTTTAGGAAAAAAAACAGGGTGAAATTTATTATCATTCAAGAATTTTTTTTCTTATAATACAGGAGTTGTTACATTTCTAAATAAATAAGAAATAAATAAAAACATGCCAACATTCCCGAGAAAAATGATCAACGGGTAACTGGGAAATTCCTTTCCCTTGCTGGGAAAATTCTCATTCTCACAATGAATGTCACATGAGTGAAGTCAGGTGCCCAAACGTCTTGCTCTCGTGGCTAAGAAAAGCCTTGTCTGCACTATTAAATATAGAGCTTATGAAGGTATTTTATTGGTATTATTTTTGATTGATATAAAGGGTGCTCCGAATATTAAAATAAACCAGTGTGTTAACTTCAATAACTATTAATAAAGCCACAAATACATTAAAAAAAAAAAATGAAAACCTTACTTCAGCTTTATTGATTTAACTTAATGGTGGAGTACTTTCTTTTAGGGGGCCCCCTCATCTTCAGCACCAGTTACTCTGTGCTGTGTTGAGTCTATGAAATTTTTCTTTGGACTACTGGATCCTATTCTCTCCTCCAGGAGGTGACGCCAGATTGGATCAATACCTGTTGCTGATTCGTCCAGGTTGCATGCACCGTTATTTTTGTGAAACCATTGGAATAATCGACCAATCTGGTGCATGCAACCTGGACGAATCAGCAACAGATATTGATCCAACCTGGTGCCACCTCCTGGAGGAGAGAAGAGTATCCAGTAGGTCCAAAGAAAAATTTCAGACTCAGCACAGCACAGAGTAACTGGCACTGAAGATAAAGGGGAGCCCCTAAAAAAAAGTATTCCACCGTTAAGTTATGTCAATAAAGCTGAAGTAAGGTTTTCATTTTTTCTTTAAATAAACCAGTATGTTTTAATATTTTGTTTGTTTGGAAAACTTCTTATTCTTATGGAAAATTTAAAATATTTATTATAGCATTAAATCTAAATGCTAAACCTTTTTATTTCCTTACTATATATTTTTAATGATTTACTGTCAATTATTTTTAGGTTCCATTTACCTTAACATTGCGTCTTTGGGATGCTTATATACTGGATGGAGAAGTTATACTAACTGCCATGTCTTACACTTTGCTTAAGTTGCATCAGAGTGAGTATAAAAATAATTTTAATATTATGCATAATTCTCTTTAAAAAAAAAAGTGATTGTAGTAAAAATAAGTAAATTTATGATTTTTAATTATTCTATCGGCCCTATTTTTTACAATTAATATTTTTTAAAATTTGAGCATTTTAGTATTTTAGGCAAGTCACTAAGAACATTTCGAGAATTGAAATTATTTTTAATGCTGCTGAAGAATTGAAAAAATTTACTAATGAAATGTCCAGTTTTATTGATAAAAATTATTTATAATTTTATTTATGAATTGTAACTTTAATAGTACAGTTGTTCTTAATATATATGGTTATTAATAATTTTTAACAAGTTCTCAAAAAGAAAAAAAATAGGGAACTATTACTATTTCATGAGGAAACATTTTAGGAGCATAATAATTATACATGCTGATCATGATCAATCATAAACTTTAAAAATATAACTCCTCAAACTATTATGCTATTTAGTAGAATATGCCTAAATACTTCATGTAAATAGTCAGTAGATATTAATTAACAACTTAGTTTCTTTGAAGAAGCTTCCTGTTTAAAATAATGCTAGTGTGAATCTATTAAATTGTGAAAATATAGGACAATGCTATAAAATCCATACAATTAGAGACTGAAAACTTTGATAAATTATAAATTAATGTTTCTTTATAAACTTTGTTTTAGTCTGTATTTTGAAATAATATATTTGCATGAAAATACAAACACAAAAAGAAAATATAGTGCATCTGTATGTGTGTTTTCTCATTATTTCAAGAGTTCACTAGTTAGTTATGCACACAAGTTAAAATCAGAAAAACTGGGAGAGCTATTAATGTTTATTACACAATAGTCAAACATAAGTTCTAAATTGCAGATTATATTTTAAGAAATTCACATTTTAAATAGGAGTATTACAAATTTTCTATATTAAACAAGCTTTCAACTTGCCATACACATTACAAAGCGAAACAAGAAAACTAAACAAAAGTAATTATTTCAAGGTTTTTCTGCTGTTTGGCAAAGAGCCAACTTCAAAGTCAAGGAGGGAGAAAATGCAAGCAAATTCGACCTCCGAACAGCAACTGTAGTTTATATAAAAGCAAATTATGTGCATTTTTACAAATGTAATTTTTAAACTCTGGTGCAAAACTAATTTTAGTTTAATTAATAATTTTTGTAACTTGTGATTATTTCTTATTCTTTAATTTTCTGAGAAGAAATGAAATTGATAGCATCTAGAGATATGTAGAATGTGGAATATATGAACACTACAAATTTATTTAGAGCTGTGGAGTCAGAGCTAGAGTTGCTAAAAATATGTTGACTCTGATTCCAGCTTCTATGAAACAGTTTGTTTTATACATTTAAGATATTTTATTTCACTTGAAATTTTATTTTTAATAAATACATTAACAAATACTTAGTTATTTTAGAGTTCATTGACATGTCAATAAATAAATATAGGGAAAGAAGGATGGATCTGATATTTGCAAGGTTTGTACTGGTCAGTAAAAATCATCAAAAAACAAAATTGAGCTAAAAAATCAGAAGTAAGTCGGGAAAAAACAAATCTCAGTTAAACTAGTTGGCATAGGTGGACTCTGCTCAGTTCCCCATCATATTTATGTTCTTATAAACTTCTAGTGGGAGACATATTATAATCACGTTAAAAGAAATTAATTTGACCAAAGCTTGATATAGTGACAGAATGAAATCCCCCCCCCCCCCTCTAATAGGCTATCCACCGTTGACTTCGATATATTTATCTTATTCTAATCTATTAATTTATTTTATCAGGGTCAATTCTGTTGTTTAGTTTTCATGCTACTCTTTCCAATGCAATAATCCTCAAAATTCATATTTATATGAAAAATTTACAATTTCGCTATGTTGATAAAATCGTAAATTACGAATAATTTACGAAATTTTCCTATTAGAATATTTGTATTCAATCATGTTCAAACAAATATCATAAATGTAATTTTGAAGTTGTCTAATGTATTTAGGATCCTCAAAATGGAAGTTTATGCTCAATTTTGCCTTATTCTGCCATTTTAAGTAAATCGTAAATTCCAAATAACTTAAGAATTTTTTTAATTGGAAAAATTATAGTCTATGATATTCATGCCAGTATCCAAAATAATATTTAAAAAGTGGTTTGACATCTTTACGATGAAAATATCCCTCAAGATTGGCGTTTAATATGTGAAATTTTGCTCTATTCTGCCATGTTAAGAAATTCGTAAATTTCCAATAACTTACAAAATTTTTATATTGGAAAATTCATAGTCATTAATATTCATGACAGTGTCCTAAATAATATTTCAAAAGTAGTCTGACATCTTTACGATGAAAATATCTCTCAAAATTAATGTTTATGTGAAATTTTGCCCTATACTGCCATGTTAAGAAATTCGTAAATTTCCAATAACTTGCGAAATTTTCAAAGTAGCATATTTATAGTTACTGATGTTCATTCCGGCTTCAAAACTGATATTTTAAAACTGGTCCGACATTTTTACAGTAAAACGTTTCCATTTAATGCACGTTTAAGTGAAATTTTGTCCTATTCTCCCATGTTAAGAAAATCTTAAATTTCTCATAACTTACGAAGTTTTTTAATTCGAATGTTGCAAATGAATAGGGTTCTTGCCAGTATCGAAAGTAATATTTTAAAACTGATCTGACCTCTCTGCGATCATTTGTTCGTGAGATATCGTGTTAACAGACTAACAAACTAACGGACTAACACACTAACAGACACCCTACAGACAGACACCATACAAATTTTGTCATTTTCGGATTCCTCACACCTGAAAACGTATAAAAAAGTAAAAAAACCGAGGTTGAAATTTTTCACGATTACCTAAGTTCCCCATACCTATAGTATGATGGGGAACTAAAAATTGGAAAATAATAAAACTGAACTAAGTGAAGAAAAAAATCAATAGTTTTCTTAAAAAAAATAAATAAATGCAGAGAAGTTTATACTGGAGTTTCTAACTCATTCATCCCTCATCTATAGCAGTGTGTTACGTTTTTTTCTAGCTATTCAGTATCTAAACTTCATGTCACTGTCTTCAAACCAATCTTTTCCAGTAATTCAATAACAATAAGAACAAAATACTTGCTGATAATAGATTAATTTTGCTTGAATAAGACTTTGAGTATTAGTAGCCAGGGCTATGAAGAAAGAAGGGCCCTGATGAGAGGGTAAAAAGTTCCAACGGAAGTAACTGCCAATGATACAGAGGAGAATTCTACTCAGAAGAAAAGTATATAGGATAATAAGATTTTTAGAATCTCAAAATACATATGTATATATATTTTTTCCTTTTAAATCAATATCTGCTATTTTAATTTATTAGTGCTTCATAGATATTTTTGAATTTGTTGCAAAAAATAAGCTATTTCCTCCTCCCAATTTGAGGAATCATTGTTTTTACTTTTCCATATATCAATATGTTTACTTATGTATGTTAGAGAAAGTATTATTTTGAAGTTTAATTTTTGGATTTGCATTTTTTCTATAATTACACATTTTGAGGTGATTTGAATCCGAAAATCAGGTTTCGAACACTTGATTCTGTGTATATGTTTGTGTGTGTTTACAATCTATAAGTAATATATAGAACAATGCAAAATTATTCAAATGAATGGTGTATGCAGAAAATTTTCTGTAGAATTTAATTTATATATATAAATTTAAGTAAAAAAAGAAAAAAAAAATTTAACAGTAGAAGCTTTTCATTGTGAGCCCTGAAAAGCATAAAATAAAAATTTATTCTTGCAAAGACATGCTGTAAATAAATGAGTTTCAACAATAAGAAAATTTTAGAGAAAAATATAGATATTTCACTTTTGCCAGAGTTGAAAATTTTTTAAATATTCAAAATATTTTTAAAAGCTATTTTAAAAAAACTGAGTCTTTTAGAAAAGAAATTTTATTACTTTCTTAATAGAAGAGACTTTCTGAAGCATTATATTTAAAAATAACTAACTTTAAAAAAAATATGGTATGAGTTGTTGTAAATAAATAATAATAATAATAAATAAAAAAAAAACTTACTATTAAAAATATTATTTTATTAGAATTTGTAAATCCGATCATATTACTGATTTAAGCTTAATTTTTAACTATATAAAATTATATATGTATTTCAATAGGTACTTTTATTTCTGACAATTCCAGTAGATGGTGCCACTACACATATTCCATTACCCGAAATTTTCTAAACTCCGGAATCACCGAGGTCCGGATGGTTCCGGATTTCCGATGTCGTTGTAGTTACTTTGTGACAAAAAAGATATATATTAAGCAACATAAAAGAATGGTGCTTTATATTACAAATAAAAAAATTATTTAAAAAATTTCTAAATAAACCATAGTTTGTATATATGTCTGACTATCCAAAGTCTGTATGTATGGTAATCAATAATATTAATTTAACATAACTTAAAACAAAATAATTACACGTATAAAGGAATACTTCTACCTCTTTGTAAGTTTTAGAATCTAATAAAAAAAAGTTTATCATGAGCATTGACACTTATATGGATGGAGAAAGATTGAGCATTGCAGAGTTTCATCATGTTGTTTAATGGTTGATCGCTAGTTTTAAGTGGGGGGGGGGAGAGGACAAAAAAACTATGTACATGAAAAATATTGAGAAATTTTATCTTCTTAAAGGTTCTAGAATCTGATAAAGCAAGTTTAATATGAATATTGATATTTGTGTTGTGGATGGAGAAAGATCGGAAATTGCATGACTTTGATGACCTATCTGATCGCTGATCATTAGTTTAAAGGGAGGGGAGACAGAAAAAATTTATAAAAAAAAAAAGAAATCTGCTGTTCATTGGAAAAGTGACATATCTGAGATTTCAATAATTTTTTCATTTACTTTAAAGTTTATATTAAAGCTTTGTTTACTTTAAAGCTTTATTTTTACGATATTTAAAAAAAAAGCTTATTAAAATTCAAATTATAACTATTTAAAATTAAGGTGAGAACATAAAAGAACCTCCCTCATAAGTTACACACACAGTATCAATAGAAACAAAAAATTTTGTTTTACAGTAGAAAAGAAAAGTACTAAATTAAATACAGCCAAATATTTCTATGAAAATATTTATTTACACGGGAATTTGATTTTTTAAAAGTGTATTACTAATTTTTATAGCGTAACTAAGTTATTATTATTATTATTATTAGGCATGTGAAATTAAAAATATTTTGTTTCTTTTGGCATCAAATATTTCTTTCTGTTTAATCTTTTTTAAGTTAAAATGGGTTTTTATTTACTATATTTTAATCTAATTATCCAAATGAACTAAAAAAAATAAGGCATTAGCTAGATTTTATACCAATCAATAGGTATATAACTTTTTGAACAGTGTAGCTTTGTTATAGCAAACTAAAAGTCCAGATATATATATATATAGTATATATGAGGGAGAGAGATAGCCCTTATTTCTTTTTTTAAACTTGAAATTGAAAATTTCTTTGAGAGTCGTATCTTCTTTGAGTTTATAATCCTTATTAATGACATGTTCGTATGCCCCTTTATCTTTTAAATCTATTAACAGAGCCAAATTTTTCCAGGTAATATAATTGTAGTTATTTAACTTATCAATGTTTTCCCTTTTAACTGTCTTCTGTCTACAGCTCCCTTTATATACATAATGTAAATTTATTTTAAATTATCTGGTGTGTAACAACCACACAACTTCCATTACCTACTATTATTATATATATTATATGCACTTTTTGGAGCTAATGTGGTCAGAAGACATAAAATTGGCCTAACAAATTAGACACCTAATAATTTCCCCCTAAGAAAAAACTGATACATGTGTAAAGACTATATACACTCCTTCTCATATTTATAACTACACTTTATGTTTTGAAATAACTAATGTAAAAATAATTGTGAACAAGATTATACTGAGTGCACTTAATATATCTAGTGTTCTAAAAACCAAAACTGTTATAATTTTTTCAATATGAAACAAAATTAATAAAAAAACTGCAAGATATTTTTTTCTCTATGTTTTTAGATGTTCATAGTTATAGGGACAATCAAGATTTTTTTGTTTTATTTAATTTACTAGCGGATAAATTACAGTTGACATGCGAATTTGCTAACTACTGGGCTAGATTAATTCATATATAAGCCTTCAATTTTTCTTGGACGGAAATTACTGATAATTCCTTGAAAAAAAGAACGTTCATGTAGTGAAGTATGATAAATGTGTTTTTTAAGTGGAAGGATAATTTCAATCCGCCGAATTTCTAATGAAATTCGAAGATTTAAAATTACTGAAGGAAATGTGATCAAACGTTGAACTGCTGGTTTGATAGGAGAGAGATCTCATGCAAAATCAGAGTTGTTTTACAGAGATCGAAGATTCATAATTCGTCTTACTGTTCTACTCATAATGACTGCAGCTGAATTTGCTCGTAATTTTTAAAGAAAGGTTGGGGTCCACATTTATGCATGTTTAAAATAATTAAAAATAAGTTAAAATGAATAAAAAACCTGTAATAATCAATAAGCATTTAATGGGGAAAGAACGTCTGTGTTAAAGTTGAATAAAGACAATATTAAATGGTAAAATGTTACATTTTCGGATGAAAAACATTTTATTCTTGATTAACCAAATGGTTTTAATAGTTACTGGCACGATCTGAAGATAGCGAAAGACAGAGCAGATTTTTTAAAGGCAGATATGAGTCGGGCATTTTAAAGGTGGATCTATGGTGCTCGGGGAGCTGTTTCTACTGAAAGCAGAATGAATTTAGTAATTTTTTTCTATTATTATGAACATCAAGAGAACGTCCGCAAATTTTAAATGTGGAATTCTCAGATTTTTGTTAGATTTTGGGGGGTAATAATATTTTTTTCAACGAGACTTATATTTTTGCTCCACTTCTAGAGCAATAGGAAATAGTTTGAAGAAAGAAACTTCTGTATTATTGCCTTTCCCATGGCCTAAAAGTTGAAAAAACCTTAACTTATCATATTAGAAAAGTGCATGCAATTGTAAAGCAATTTTACATAGTTTAAATATATTCAGAATATCATCTATGCTGTATGAAATTGTATTGAAACTGAATATTTAAAAAAAAAAAAAAAAAAAAAAAAAAAAGTGTATCTACATATACCAGAGAGAATGTCTGACTGTTTCACCCTAAAAAGAGACCCCCATAAAATATTAATTTAAAGAATAACTGAAAAAAAATTTACTAAGATTCGAGCTGCCCTTATAATTGTGAACACCTGAAAAGTCATCTTTTTACTTTATAATAAATTAAACCATGAAGTTAACATCTTATTTAAAATTCAAAATATACAACCTTTTAATTTCTTCATGTTATATCGTCGACTAGTTTCGCTTGGGGCGCCCCAGCTTGGTCTCCAACAGCACGGTGCTTGAAGTTGTTCGAAACTGTTGTTTCACACCTCCTTTCGTCTCTTTTAAAAACTCGGCGCCATTGCTGGTTGAGTAGAGCCCCATCGTTGCCATTGCATTTGTTAAAACTTGATAAAATTTCTACGGATTCTCTGATAGCAGCGTAACCGTGGTTATGATAATTGGCCAACTTCTTTACTTGCTCGAATTTAATATTAATTTCATCGTTTTTGTTTACCTGAATTAATGCAGTAGTTATTTTTCTGGTGGTTATATCATGGCTATGTTCCTTAATACGCATTTTAATTTTTCTCTTTGTTTTTCCTATGTAACACATTTCCCTACCTTGACTATTACAGGGTTGCCACAGGCTACTAAAAGGCAACTATTTGCGACTATTTTTAGCCTGAGGAGACTATGGCTACTTTTTTGACCCAAAAAGCTTGAAAAAGCAACTATTTTCACAAAAAGGCAACTATTGGGAGACTATTTTTCACCTTTTGCAAAATTCTTCCAGAAATATCAGGAAAATCTTTCAGAAAGAAATACTTTCTCAGCATTTTATAAACAATCCCATATCTTAACCTTTTATTTATTTTATTTTTTTTCACCACCTTAAAATGCAGTATATCCCTGATGCTGACCTTGAAACAAGTAGAATATCCAATGAGAATGTAGAAATAGCGCCAGACATGACATATGTACCTATTAAGCTGGCCAATTTGCTTATTGCAAATGAGTACTAGTACACTCCTGTGACCTGTTATGTCCTTCCTCCCCCTGATTTCATGTAAGAAAAAATAACCAAATTATAAAAGAAAGCTCTTTTAGTAAATCAGAAAAGGATGGTTGGTGGTTGGGTTTTACGTCGCACTAGTGCTGCGCAGATGGGCGATTGGCGACGGTCTGGGACACACCCCTAGAGGTGGTCCGGAGACATGCCATCACAATTTTGATCCTCCACGGAAGGGATGGCTCTCCCGCTTCGGTGACCCCCAGAGGTATAATTTTTGATGGGAACATGGAGGACATTGCGGCCACGACAGATTTTACGTGCACCAGCCACCATTAGTGTACACGACGGTCTTTGGCCGGCTCGAGTACCGAACCCGCAATCTTCCAATTACGAGGCCGGCGCTCTACCGACTGGGCTACCGCGGCCCAAATCAGAAAAGGAAGAAAACAGCCAAAAAAAGAAAAAAACATAAGCTCTTAAGAGTGGGCAATACTTAACCTTTTCAACAACCAAACCCCGTGTTATTCTATGGAAAAATTTGCTTCCACAATGACTCATTGCCTAATGTTTTTTTTAAATTCAGTTTTAACATTCAGAAGTTTTTTTTTTTTAATTAGTATATTTATATTGAATAGTTAAGGAAATGCATTTGGTTTTTATCCTTTAATGATTGTTAGCATGTGATATTTAAGCTAGTATTTTGGTCGCTAGGCTACTATTTAGGCAACTATTTTAATGCATCTAGGCAGTGGCGGATTTAAGGGGGGGGGGCTAGGGGGCTGAAGACCCCCCAAAAACACTGACATTCACAATTGAATATTGCAATTGTAAAATTTTTATTGGTCTAGAATAACACTTTGAAAAATCTTAGCCCCCCCCAAAAGTCAAGTTCTGGATCCGCCACTGCATCTAGGCTACTAAAGCAACTATTTTTGTTCTATTTCTTTTGTGGCAACCCTGCTATTAGTATATGGTATTTTATATATTCCTGCGGTTTCCAAAGGGTCTATTTTATCTTTATCGCTCCTAATTAGCTGAAAAATATTGGGGTTTGTCTTGATGGGTATGTTTATATTGTGTTTTGTTGCAACTTTTTTTATTTTATTTGAAACTCCGCGATCATAAGGAATTGAAGTGGTGTATTTGAGTTGTGGCTTTTGGAAATTCGTAATTTGATTTAAACATTTTAATCGTTTTTTGAATAAATTGTCTATTAATTTATTTGAATAATCTGCTTTTTGGGTGAATTGTTTGATATTTTTTATTTCGTTTTTGAGGATTTTAGGGTCTTTACAAATTGTAATAGCATGGTTGATATGGGCTTGAATAGCATTAATTTTATATTTAAAGGGTGTTTTACTATTTTTATGGATTATTTCATTGCTGCTATTGGGTTTTCTGTAAACTTGGGTGGTTATTTTATTAGTATGGTGGTTAATGGTGACGTCTAAAAAATTCAGTTGTTTACTATTTTCTTCTTCGAGAGTGAACTTAATATCAGGGTCTATTTGATTTATGGTGTTTAAAATTTCTGTAGGGTCTGTTTTTTGATTGATTATTGCAAAAACGTCATCTACATAACGAAACCAATAAAAAATTTTGCTTTTAAGTTTTCAGACATGTTACTTTTCAGCCTTTTTAGGCTTGAAAATTATTATTCTTGGGATCAATGCAAATCTGCATTAAAACTTTTTGGACATGTGTAGGGCCAGCCTGAATTTGTGCAATATATTATTAGCAATTTATATGTGATTGGCTTTCAAGAAATGTCAAATTCAAACTTGGAGAAAATGAAAAAGAAATAGCACTTCAACTGCATTTTCAACTGCATTTGAACTACATTACTTTGCTAATGAATTGCCCCAGCAAACAATGCTCCTATAGAATAAACTTATTTTCAAGTATGTGTAATAATTTTGCCTGTTTTTTTAAGCACATACAACTATTTTAATTATAATTAATATGATATTTAATATAAGATTTTTCTGATTTTGTTTATTGTGTGTATATATATGTATGCAATCAGATTTAACATTATTTTTATTATTGTAAAATCGTGTCACTTGCCTGATACCACTTTTGAGAGGGGGAGGAGGATCGTGAAAAGTTCAGCCTTTTTTTCTGTAAGCTTGTACCATGTCTGAGTTTTCCATCAAAATTATTTTCAATTTTACGTAATTTGTATTCTGCTAGAAATCCCGAAATGGGAGATCCCATTGGGACTCCTTTGATTTGTTTATAGAATTTTTTATTAAAAGTGAAGTAATTTTCATTTAATAGGAAGTTGGAGGCAATGTTCAAAGTTTGGGCTATTAGCGGGTTCGTATATTGTTCATTTATTTTTTGATTTATTAATTTAGCAATATTTTTATAATGTCTATTGATGGATAAAGATTTACAACGTCAAAACTCACAAATTGAAAATTTTCCTGAACGTTAATTTCATAAATTTTGTGGATGAAGTCTTCTGTGGAATTTAACCCTTTGCGGCACAAGACAATTCGGATCATTTAAATTATACTGCCACCGGAATTCATGAACTAAATTAAACTAAAAGAAATTTTAAATTTTAAGATTTAAAAAACCGGCTGTTTGTGCTATGTTATAAACGTAAATTTTTGCAGCTGGTTCTTAAATTCTGCGTCCTCGCAGCGAGGACAGCGCGCGTTAAGGGGTTAAGCTGTGGGATGAGGGGGAAGCAAACTTTTATAAATTTCTGCCATATATTTTTCTAAAGACAGGCATGAGAATAACTCCAATAACGATCAGTGTTCAAACGCTCCACGAAAATCTTTAGATTCTCAATCTTTTTCCATCCAAAATATAAATGTCAATATTCATTTTAAACATGCTTTGATTCTATAACATATAAAAGAACAGAATTATTCAATATTTCTCACTCATGTAATTTTTTTTGTCCTCCCCCCCCCCCCCCCTTTTTTTATCTCTAACCATTGCTGATCAAACATTCTGCGGGAAGCCTTTTATTTTTGGTTATTTATCCATCCACAATATTAATTTTAAACTTACTTTATGATATTCTAGAACCCATAAAGAAGTAGAATTGTGTTTAATATTTCTCTCATGAACTACTTCCCCCCCCCCCCCTTCTTTTCCATTTTCCACCACCATCCAATGATTAAATGTTGATTGTTAGCTAACTTTTTTTTTTGTTGTTGTTTAAACACATGTTTTATTGTGTAATGTGCATTATTCTTTTAGTTTGTCTCTTTTAAAATATTTTGTATAGTTTTTTCCTGTGAGCATTATTTTTCATTTGAAATACATTTTATGAACGTACATTTGTGTAGTTTTCCCCGCGCGCGTTATTTTTCTTTTAAAATTAATTTTATGAACATGCATGTTTCCTCTTTTTTTAATTTTCTGCACTCTCATGCCTGTAAAGAGTAAGTAGGTCCTTCACTTTTACTAACAACGGGTCTGAATTTAGGGGGATCTTTATGGTCTTTATCTTTACAGAAAACCCAAATAGCAGCAATGAAATAATCCATAAAAATAGTGAAACACCCTTTAAATATAAAATTGCTATTCAAGCCCATATCAACCATGCTATTACAATTTGTAAAGACCTTAAAATCCTCAAAAACGAAATAAAAAGTATCAAATAATTCACCCAAAAAGCAGGTTATTCAAATAAATTAATAGACAATTTATTCAAAAAACGATTAAAATGTTTAAATCAAATTACAAATTTCCAAAAGCCACAACTCAAATACACCACTTCAATTCCTTATGATCGCGGAGTTTCAAATAAAATCAAAAAAGTTGCAATAAAACACAATATAAACATACCCATCAAGCCAAACCCCAATATTTTTCAGCTAATTAGGAGTGATAAAGATAAAATAGACCCTTTGGAAACCGCAGGAATATATAAAATACCATATACTAATAGTCAAGGTAGGGAAATGTGTAACATAGGAAAAACAAAAAGAAAAATTAAAACACGTATTAAGAAACAGAGCGACGATATAACCACCGGAAAAATAACTACTGCATTAACTCAGGTAAACAAAAACGATGAAATTAATATTAAATTCGAGCAAGTAAAGAAGTTGGCCAATTATCATAACCATGGTTACGCTGCTATCAGAGAATCCGTAGAAATTTTATCAAGTTTTAACAAATGCAATGGCAACGATGGGGCTCTACTCAACCAGCAATGGCGCCGAGTTTTTAAAAGAGAGGAAGGAGGCGTGAAACAAAGTTTCGAACAACTTCAAGCACCGTGCCATCAGAGACCAAGCTGGGGCGCCCCAAGCGAAACTAGTCGACAATATAACATGAAGAAATTAAAAAAATTGTATATTTTGAATTTTAAATAAGTCATCTTTTTGACCGTATTTAAAGTTTTTTAAGATAGATAAATGATAAAATTTTTTTAATATAGTCTATTAATGAAATTCAAATTAATAAAAAATATATTTGTTTAAATAATAATGTTCAGTGTTTAGTTAATATAGAATAACGGGTGTCCTTATAATTATGAGAACCAGTGTAAAACAAAATTTACATTGCGAGTTAAAGTCAGTAGACCTGTTTTTTGAAACACCAATATCTGAGATACAAAATTGACCCACTTAATCAAGATGACTGTTAATTTTTCTGTAATAACCACTTAACCCCTTGGGTACGGATTTATTTGAGAAAATATTTGCATGTGGAACGGATATAATTTTTGGTTGCTTGGAGTAGTATGTAAAAGCAGTACATTTTACGTAAGAATTTATTTATTTCTAAAATATTGGTGACATATGTAGTATTAAGATGTCATTTAGTAATTAGAATTGCAAAAGAAAAATTAAAAACAAAAAAAGTGAATGACGTGTCTTGGACGTCAAATGTATCTAAGGGGTTAATACATGCAAAGGATATCTGAAAAAAGTTTTTATGTAGCAATATTCAAGAAAGTTGTTACAGCCATTTTTGAGATACCTACTTTTACCAAAACTTGACAAACTCGATTGTTGACCAGAAAACAATTATATATGAAAGAATATCAGGGATGAGAGGGGAAAATGGACAAAAGGTCTAAAAATATGTGCAATACTCAAAGATAATTTAATTTTTGCAATACTGAAAGAAGTAACAGATACAAGAAATTGTACTTTCTAGAAGCAAATATGAGAATATATGAAAACTAACTGCTTAAGAACATGTTAAAACAAAGAAAATTAAACAAAAATAAGAGTATTTTGCAATAAAAAAGTCTGAAAATTACTTAATCTGAAATTCTTACTAAAGTCTGAAGAACTTCATCTCTGGAATATCTATAAAAGGGAGTTATTATGGTGAGTTTGAAAGAAAAAAAAAAAAAATCCATACAGCTGTTTAAAGGAACACACTTGCAAGATCTAAATTGATGTACTTATACAGGGTGCTTATCAATTTTCCTGAACTAACCAACTAATGCATAGAAAAGGACATCTAATAAGAGTGTTTATGTAGCAACCTTGAAGACATTAGATTCATTTTTCAGATGCAGACTTAGGTTTCACTTCCGATTTTTCAATTTTCACTAAAAGTTGGAAACAGTGTACAACAGCCCTGTTTAAATTCTAAAGTTTAGTCATTCTATCTTTATTAGTTTTGGAGATATGATAGTCAGACGATTCCCCATACACACAGTCTGACCAATTACCGAAAACCAGTTTTTTGAACTCAGGAGACCTTAAAACATGTAAATCAGGTGAAAAGTCTATCGATTTTTTTTTTTTTTTTTTTTTTTTTCTAAATAAAATACTCTCGTTACCTCCGGTAGTCGGATAATGGAATTAAAATAAATAAATAAATAAATAAATAAATAAATAAAAAATACAGCACATAAAAAATGAGAAAAAAACCACTTTAATACAACTATATTTTTCAACTCTCATCTGATAACTTAAACTATTGCTTTGGTCATTTTTATTTTTGGAGCAAAAACACGTTTTATTTGTTTTTCTGTGCAGTACTTATCTTTCAACTATTGACTTCTTACTTCATAATTTTTATAGTTGAAAGATATTAATGTGTTTATTAAATGAGGGAAAATTACCCAATCTGATTTATATTTGCTATTCAATAATAAAAAATGTATTGTATTATGCTATTATCTTATGACATTAAAACATCTTTGAATATTTCACAGAAACATTGTTGAAAATGGATATGGAAGATCTTATAGAATTTTTACAGATTAAATTAGAACAAGATTTTGGTTATAATGATGATGTTGCTGTTGAAGCTCTTCAAACTACGATTTTTGATTTACAGAAATATAGAATGCATATACCTGGTCGAGCTCTTCCAGATGAACTTCCCCAAAGACCATTTGGATTGATTCCTAGAGTAAGAATGTATTTTTAATATGCTATTTGAGGTTTTTTTTTTTTTTTTTTTTTTTTAACACTAGACTCTCAGAAAATCTTTATTTTTTGCATCTAAAATTTTAATAAATATATTTAAATACATCTGGAAAAATTGCACTTGATATTTTTCAAATCAGGCAGCAGCACACGTGAATATTTTTCTATAGGCTTATTGCTCTATTTTTCTAATTAAGGTCTTTCTGTGCAGGGGAGAGGGGACTTATAAACTTTTAAATAAAACATTGTAGAAGCATATTTTATAAGTTCATAGTAACTCTTAACCATAAGTTTTTTTTTTTTTTAACAAGGCTGACATGGGTCAGAGAGTAACCTACAAAAGACAGGGAACTTGAAACATGTGAAAAAAGTAAGGAAAAATTGCTTAAAATTTTGGGGGAAATGTTATAAACCTGGAAAATGCTTTTTAAACAAGCAATTTAAAATATACAGATGAAGTGCATTTGCATTTTTGCTAGACCTGTACCTTGCATAATTGAAATGAATCAGACAAAAAAGAATGAGTTGTATTGTTTGAATGTTTGTGAAAAGGCAAATGAGGTTAAACATTTTTAATCCTATCATTGTAGAGATCAATTTAAGTGATCATATACAGTGTCTAAGAAAGCACTTGTGTGACTCAAGTAAAATGATGTATTTATGTTGGCAGCAGTAAGAGTTTTTGTGTTTGTAATATTAAATCAACTTTGAATTGATAAACAATGAACAAATTTTTTTAAATGTCTAATGCATGAATAAACACTTGAAACTTCCACAATTTTTACTATGGATTGAAAATGTTGCGACCAAACTGAATTGTATCTCAATTTTGTTGAAAATCTTTTTCTTTAATATGGACTAACAGTCAATCTTTAGTCACAAAAGAGTAAAAAGTATTTCATTAGCATTTTAAAAGAATAATTTCGGTTCATTTTAAAGTATTTATAGATATACTAAATACTTATGATTAATAAATTTTAGTCATCAATAAAATTAATCAAAAAAAAAAAAAAAAAAAAAAAAAAAAATTACATTTATTATAAGATACAAACTATCTTTTATATTGTGAATAAAATTTTGTGACCTAGAATTTTATAAAAATAGACTTGGAAAAGTCAGGGAATTTTATTTTTGAAATTGAATGGATATCCTGTTTTACATAATTACCTTGAATTAACATATAAACATTCTTGTTTACATATCAATTTAAACAGGAAAAAAAAAATAATGGATTTGATATTTTTCTTTCTTATCAAAACTGAAATTAAAAGAAATATTTAGTTTCTACTTCATAAATTTATAAACAAATGCTGAGACTTTGTTTTTCTTTTAACTAGAATGCTTCTCCAGATTTCTAAAGTTGCCTAAAAATTTCATGATTGAGACAGATTTATTGCCGATCTGGCACTGAAATTAAGTCAGAAATACTGTCGAAAGAAAAAAAAAAATTGCTAATATCATCCAACAAAATATATGGACTGCTTTAAGCTTTATAAAGCAAGTGATGTGTATAATTATTAACAATTCGCAATTATGATGAAGATAGAAGGAACATAAGGAAGATATAAAATTATTTGGGTTATTAAAATTTAGACACACTCAATAGTGTGTCTACTCACTACCTATATAAAGTTATTTTTAGATATCTCATTTATTACATTTTATTTTTTCATATTCACATAGTAAGAAATTACAAATGATTTTTCAGTGCTTTTGTACTATTAATTAAAAAGATTTTTAGTATATTGCACATAATTTTAATATTTGATTAATCTTTTTGAATTTCTATCTAATTTAATCAGGTAAATTCACAGAGCAGCAAATCCCTCAGCAGGTTGCCTACTTCTAGATCGGATTCTGTAGATAAAGTTCAAGCATTTAGTTCCTTGCCAAGACATACGACCAGATTCTCCAATAATTCTATTGCATCAGAATTATCAAGCCCATCACTAGCTTCAATTGGTTTTCCTTTACACCGTAGTGTTTCAGTGTATGATAATGTTGATTTAGAAGAAAGTTATCAAGCAGCTCTCAAGCAATCGCCTCTGTCATCTACAAAAAATTTTCCGGACAATGAATGTGTTTTTGTGCCTTATGAGAATGCTTTAAAGACTGATTTTGTTACAAAAAATGGTAATTTGTAAATTAGCCATGTGAACAAGTACTTTTATACATTCCTTGAAAACAAAAATGTATTTTAAAAGGTATTTTTTACTTTTGTACATAATTCTAATTCTGTCCATTTGCACAGGGTGGTGCAATAAAAATAAAGGCTGATTATTCATTTTTAAATGTTTTGTAATGTTATTTTTCTCAATATATTCTCAGTTTTCTTTATTTTCCTGTGTATAACTTGTGGGCACTATTTTTAGATTTTCCCACCCCTAAAGTAAAAAAAAAAAGTGAGTTGAAACAATATATAAAGACTTACCGTATATGTTATTCATGCTGCATTCTCATGCAAGACATTTTGTAATTTTTAATTCCCCATTTGAGGGGAAAATATTACAAGAAAAATGTTTTAAAAAAATATTACAAAATAAGAATTTAATTGTCAGAGCTAAAATAGCATAGCAGTGCTTATTAATTTCATAAGTTTAAATACAAAATAAGCAACTATTTTTTTTAGGCTTATAGCTAGTCCTGAAATTCTGGCCTGTGCAGTTCTGATATAATTCATAGTAAATAAATAATAATAATAATAATAATATGAAATAATATTACTGTTCTTGAATAATAATAAACATCAAATTCAGTAGTAAATATGTAAACAAATAATTTGGATTTTGTAAGTCAAAAGAAACTAATATGCTGTGTGCCTTCACAAAACTTCCTTGTAAATCATTCTGTATAACAGCAACATCTGTTGATTAAAATGCATAAAAATTTAACCCTCTCACAATCAACATTTTATGTATGCTATTTGGTGCAATTTTGACCGACAGATGCTGAAATATAGTAATCTGAAAATCGCAGCAAGTAATTAGTGTCACCTTCCAGTCAAATATACAACCAAACTGAATTAGTATAATTTTTTTCTCATAATATATCAGGTTGTCAAGAATGAAACTTGTAGTAAATAATATTGCTATCATTAACAACTTATTTGACATTGGCTTAATATTTTAACATCTTACTTTTTTGTTGGAAAATTATGCATCTTGCCTATTTAAAGAAATCATTGTAAGCTCTAAAAAGTTTTAATAATAATTCATTTTTAACAAAAGAAAGCTTCCCCCCCCCCCCTTAAATATTGTCTATAGGGCACAAAATGGACTATTTCGACATTTAGTTTTATATTTTTAGGAGATAAAAAACATCCGCATTCATCTTTTCCCCCCCCTTAATATTACGTTGCTAGCGTCAGGGTTCATGCTTTGAGGGACGATCTGGCAAAACCATTCCTGAAGGTACTGCATTGTTGGGTATGGTCATCTACTCTGCGAGTAGGGGCATTATTATCCATGCATCCCACTGTGCTTGGGGGAGGAGTATTAATGCACAATGAATTTTCCCGAGCAGCTCCTTCCTTTGATGAAATAGATAAATAATAAGTTAAACTGTGTGAATATCTATAGAAAAATATAGCGGAAATTTTTGTTTTTACCACAACATAACTATTTTAATTAATTAATATGTGATTGTATAATTAAAATCAGATTTGTTTTCAAATCCACTTTAACTTGTATTTTAAAAATTATGAGCTGTTAATCTTGCAATTCATTTTAGATAATGAGTTATATGATTTTTGAATAAAGTATGAAATATTTCTTTTTAAAATTCATGATTTTTCATCCAATTTTGAAAAAATAAATAAATAAATAAATAAATAAATATAAATAAAAATTGGCTATAAATAATTATTATTAATTCACAGTTCTAAAATATCTAAATTTGGTTGAAAATTATAAATTTATAAAGTGCTTTTTTTTTTAAAAATAAAATTAGAAAAACCTTACTTCCGCTTCAGAAAGTGGCTTTAAACAGTGAAGTACTTTCAAATAGGGGGCTGCCCTCATTGTCAACACCAGTTACTCTTGTGCTGCTAATTTCTTGTGAATGTTTATTTGAAGTGATGGGCTTTCTTCTCTCCTCCAGGAGGTGGCACCAGGTGGAATCAATGCCAATCTTTGATTTGTCGTGGTTGCATGCTTTTGGTTGGTCCAAAAACTTTCTTTTAGATTAGTTTGCACTAGGGCTGCAGCGCAAAGTGTTGTAGTATTTTTGAAAAAATACTAGAGCCCTAGCACAAACTCATCTAAAAGAAAGTATCGAAATCGATATTAATAATATTAAGAAAATAGCCCATTACAATAACACCCATTATGCATTATTCTGTGAAACAGTAGAAATTTTGGACCAACAAAAAGCATGCAACTATGATGAATCAAAGACCAGCATTGATTCCACCTGGCAGCACCTCCTGGAGGAGAGAAGGAAGCCCATCAGATCAAGTAAAAATTCACAAGAAATTAGCACCGCAAGAGTGACTGGTGTTGACAATGAGGGGTATCCCTCTATTTGAAAGTACTTCACCGTTTAAAGCCACTTCCTGAAGCTGAAGTAAGTTTTTTTTTCCTTCTAATTTTATTAATATATTTATAGCTTCAGTAAAAATTAAACTTAAAATGATTTTTTTTTATACATTAAAAACATTTAAAACCGTTCAAAATTACCTCACAAGCACTTTCGACTGCCTCTGCAGTCTTCTTCAGGTGTGCTCTGGTGAACTCATTCGTTGGGCGTATCTTTTGTTTTCTTTCTACCTTTCTCCTCTAGAATAGGGTGCTACCCGGCGTCAATTTCCATTGGCTCAGTGTTGCAAGCGTCGTGATTCGCAATAATTTCGACGTTTTCTCTTTTTGTGGCATAATGATAATTGTTATAGTGAGCTATTTTGCTGACGTTTTTAAAGTCTATTTTAATATTTTCTTTTTGGTTTATTTTTGTTAGTGCTGTTGTTATTTTTCCGTATTTTATATCATTTTCGTGTTCTTTAATCCACGTTTTTATCTTCCATTTTGTCATGCCAATATAGCACCTGTTGTTTTATCTTCTTTGATGTAATTAATTTTGTAAATTCCTACAGTTTCTGAAAATTGGATTTGGTCTTTGTCATTTCTAATTCTTTGGACAATATTACTATTGGGTTTTATCGGTATATTTATGTTTAATTTCGCGGCTTCGTTTTTTATTTTATTGCTTACACCTTTATTATATGGAATTGGGGGGGATGTATTTACTTTCTTCTGTATGTAATATAGAGAAAGTATTGGATTCGCGAAAATTTTCGACCTCCGTTTTTTGATGGATCTACACGTTTTGGGATGTCCTGAACACGAATTGATAGTTTTTAAAAAATGTCTGTCAGTCTGTGGTTTAGTGTTTTCACCGTATCTCACGAACCAATGAATGAAATTCAACCAAACTTGGTATATAGTTGGACCCTGGCGGGGCATTGTGCTGATTAGATTCGGGGATCAATAGCCCATCAGGTGGCGCTGTGATCGCATTTTATGTAAATTTTTAACATGGCAGTATAGGACAAATTTTCTTATTTTTCACCGTATCTCACGAACCAATGAATGAAATTCAACCAAACTTGGTATATAGTTGGAACCTAACGGGGCATGGAGCTGATTAGATTTGGGGATCAATCGTCCAGCAGGTGGCGCTGTGATCGCAAAATTTCGTATGTTTCACCGTATCTCACGAACCGATGAATGAAATTGAACCAAACTTGGTGTATAGTTGGACCCTGACATGGAAAGGGTCTGATTAGATTTTGGGATCAATTGTCCAGCAGATGGCGCTGTGATCGCATTTTATGTAAACTTTTAACATGGCAGCATAGGACAAAATTTCGTATAAATGTACATAATGAGCGTTATTTTAAACTTGTGATTGTAAAATTAATATGAATTATTGATAATAGTAGTAGTTAACTATGAAAAAAATTTTGTGCATGTGGGGGCACCGGTTCCCCCCCTGCGGTGTAAGTACCCCCCCCCCCCCCCCCCCCCCCCCCATGGTTGAACTATAAATCTGTGACAATTTGAAACAAAGTTATCGATTTTTTTACTTTTAACAAAAAAAAACTTGGGAAAAAAATCTTAATTTTTTTTTTTTTTTTTTTTTTTTTTTAACGAAACTTAACCAAACTTGGTATTTAGTTGGCCCCGACATAAACTGGTGCTGATTACATTTGGGGATCAATAGCTCAACAGGTGGCGCTGTGATCGCATTTTTTTCTAAATTTTTAACATGGCAGTATAGGACAAAATTTTGTATAAATGTGCATAATGAGTTATTTTTAACTTGTTACTGTAAAATTAATATGAGTTATTGATAATAGTAATAGTTAACTAGGAAAAAATTTCTGTACATGTGGGGGCATCGCTTCCCCCCCTGGGGGGGGGGGGTAAATTTTCAAGATGGGTATATTTCGAAAGATCTCGTCAATACCTTTAAAACGAATGGTTGAACTATAAATCTGTGATAATTTAAAACAAAGTTATCGATTTTTTTTACTTTTAAGAAAAAAAGAAAAAAAAACTTTTTTATTTTATTTATTCATTTATTTATTTTTTAATATTGTTACTGGTTGAATATGTATTACTTTTAACAAAAAAAACAAAAAAAAAAAAAAAAAACTTAGAAAAAATCGTATTTTTTTTTTTTTTTAAATATTGTTACTGATTGAATATGTATATAGGAAAATATAGAAGAAAGTCTTGTGGTGGCCACAACATACTAGTTTTGTTTTGGTTTTTGTGCGTTGTTAATATCGTCCAGTTTTTTAAGTCTATTTCTATATAGTTTATTTATTGTGTGCTTTTTGTAACCTGCATTCTGACATATTTCTGTAATTTTTGGAATTTCCTGTTTTAGTAAGGTTTCGTTGGAGCATATATTTATTGCACGATTTATGTAATATTGTATGGCCGCGATCTTATATCTGTAAGAGATCTTATATCTAATGAGTTCACCAGAGCATACCTGAAGAAGACTGCGGTAGGCAGTCGAAAGCGCTTGTGAGGTAATTTTAAACGGTTTTAAATGTTTTTAATGTATTTTAAACTTTACCTTTTATTTGATTTTAAATGATTTTTTTTTAATTTATTTTATTAAATGTATTTATTATTAATAATAATAATTAAAATGATTTTTTTTTATTATTATTTTAGTCATTGAATTTGAATCAATCTTTCAACTCATTGTAGATAAGTCACATGATTTTTTGTATTGGAATATAAAAATTATTTTAAAAACTTGTGAAACACTGAATTAAATTTTGTATCAATTTTTCCATATTCAACCCATTGTTGATAAGCCATATGATTTTTAAATTGGAAAAAAAAAAAAAAAGAATATTGTGAATTTTCAACTGATTTTGAAAAAAATTAATAATTGGCTATAAATATTGGTTATAAGTTTACAATCCAAGAATTCTTAAATTTGGCTAAAAATTAAAGATTTTGTAAAAAAATATTTCATTAAATTTAAGAGGTTAGCTATGTTTTGACATTATAATTTATGAGCTAGAGTTCTTCCAACTGAAAATTATACATTCTATTGATAAATAATATTTAATTTAATTCAAGATCGCGGGTTTTTTAAAGTCTACTTTTACACTTGTTTATTTTTATAAATGTTACATTTTCTTAAAATTTGCTTAATCTTAGTAAATAAAATTCGATTGACCCAGTAATTATTTTTTCTCATCATAGGGGATTTCTGTATTTCTGATTTCCCCCAAAATACATACAGTTCATGCTACAATAATTTATAACATACGAACTGTCAGCTCATTTGAACAAAGTGTTTTGATGCTATTGTGTTCATTCACACAAATACATTCATATATCATCGTAAAAATAGCAAAAATGAGTTCAGGGGACCTTAAAACGTATAGATACATCAAAAATCTCAAATTCGAATTTTGGTCATGATTATAGTAGGGGGGGGGGGGTACATTGGGACACGGGGCACATTGGGACAAAGGCTTTTATCCCTTTATAATTGCAAAATAAAATTTGTAAAAAATCACAATAGATGGCACTTACTAGTACATCTTCATATTTGTGATTTCAACTCAATCATTCAAGTCTGCTGCCTGTGAACAAGGTTAGTTTATTTTATCATATGAAAAGTAATTTTTTTCAAGTAAACTAATGTTGATTTTTTAGGTAATAGGAAATAAATATTTTAATTTTTAAAAGTACTATGTGTTTTTATAAACATTAAGCTTTCATTTCCACTATAGATCATTAGCCCATGTGCTCTAGAAAATTAGACCTAAGCATTTGTTTTGAAAATGACCTGTACATTGGGACAACAATGCATGGGGCACATTGGGACTGCTCCAATGGCCCATTCATTTCTAACACCAATATATTTTTATTTATTTACTTATTTTTTGCACATATAAGCTAATTGTATTAATTTTTTTTTTTAGGTATTCTATATCATTATATAAAGCGCAAAAAATTGTTTGTTTGTGGAGGGTAATCTCTGAAACTACTGAACCGATTTAAAAACTTCTTTCACTGACCGAAAGCTACAGTATGCCATATTGTTATAGGCTATATTTAATTTTGATAAAATAAATTTTAGTTTAAAATCTGAGCATTTTAATTAAAATCCCCATAGAAGCCGTAATAGAAATGGAAATAATGAAATATTAAAAAAATTAGCTGCTGCCAACATAAAAGAAACATTTACATATTCATTTCATTTTTAAAATATCTTGACGTGAAAAGAAAAGAAATATATTTGCACGTGCATTAAATTCATATAAAGCTTTCTTAATTGTTAAACTTACACGTTAAATCTGACGTCATTATAGAATTAAAAGTGTTTATTTTTCTAATAATTTAATTTGATATGATATGATATAATATCTAAGCATCAATGTTTAAACCACGGAGTCTTTATTATTCCGTGGTTTAAACTGATGTGTGTAAACGAAATTGGAATTCAAAAATAAATAAATAAATAAAATAAAATAAAATAAGAAATTCTATTTTATAATATTATTTATTTTAATTTATAATTGTTGCCAAAAAGATTTACGAATTATTTTATTTTTAGACATATAATAAAATATATTTTCACGCGAACAATATAAAAAGTGAACTGGATTTTTCGTAAAAAAATAATAAAGATCGAGGAAAATTATTTCCCCATTTTAATCCCCATATTTTGATATAGATATGTATTAGTTATCATGTGCATCCGCCGTTAGATTAAATTGTTTTTGTTGTAAAATTGATAAAATTGGAATTTTAAATTTCAAAACTCTAGAAAAAAAATGGCAAATTTCCATATTCGATTGAAAACATAAACATTTCATTTCAAAGGATGATATTTACACAATAAACATCCAACTAATAAACTAATTAAAAGGGAAAGGATAAATATTCTATCATAATTTGAAGTCAAATTTGTTTTCAAATGTCTAAATAAAGTATCTGATATAATATACTAATATGTTGCAGCGGAATAGATTTGATATCCGTCATCCTTGGCAGAAAAAAAAAAAAATATCGCCAAATTATCTGGCGAATATAATTTAATTCCTTTCAAAAATCATGGTTATTTTAAAAACTTACATTAAGAGTGTAACGAATAATATGAAACAATATTTCGTACAATACATATTACGAAAATATACATCTGGCATGTATATTTTCGTATTACGTTTTTGATCGCCAAATACAAAAAACGCCAAGGGTGACAGTTTTGAAATTTAAAATTAAAATTTTGTCAATTTGACAGCAAAATAACTCAATCTAAGGCATGCATACAATAACTAATACATATCTATACCCAAATATGAGGATTAAAATCGGGAAATAATTCTAATAGAATTTTAATTAAAAAAAAAAAAAAAAAAATCCAATGAGCGATTAACATGGAAAATCTTTTTCTTGCATCCACGGGCGGTCAGTGATGTCATACTTCGCTTGCGTATTGAGATGTTTAAATTTATTTGGCGACTATTTTTAGCAACTAACAGTTATGGCAAGTAGCTCAATATACATAGCGCATACAGCCATTACTGAAATGTAAATAGCATTTAATTATTTAAGTTACATTATGTTGACTGGAAACCTATTTAATATACCTATGCTCTATAGCTATACTAATATAAAAAAAAAAGAAAGGTTTATATGCATATGTAGAGAACGATCGCTAGAACTAAAAAGCCGATTGCTTTTTTTTTTTTTTTTTCTTTCAATAATCAAAAGTTACACTGTCTCTCTCTAAGTGCTAGAAGCTATAATAAATTTTGGTAAAATAAATTTTTAATTAAAATTTTCAATATTTTAATTGAAAACAAAGCATAGATTTGATATCTATCGTCATTGGCGATTTTTGTATTTGGCGATCGAAAACGTAATACGAAAATCTGTATATTATCGTAGTAAATACGAGATGTATGTGTTTACTTCAATTACCCTACTACCGTAGGTAGTGGAAGTATTGTATAGGTTTTGGCAATTGGTCAGTGTGTGTGTATATGTGCACGTGTGTGTGTGTAATCTTCTGGCTGTCATATCTCCAAAACTAATAAAAATAGAACTACTAAACTTCACAAGTGATTCAGGTCTGGTGTACAGATAAATTTTCCAAATTTTCGTGAAAATTGAAAAACCGGAATTGGGTCATCGAAAACCAGAAATGGGACCCTAAGCCCATATTCAAAAACACCTCTAATGATTTTCTTCAAAGTTGCTATATAAATAATATATTAGATGCCCTTTCGATTGAAAAGTTGCTTAGTTCAGGAAAATTGATAGGCGTCCTCTATAAACAGCTCAATTTCAGACTTCGCAAGTGCGTTCCTTTAAAAACGCCTCTACGGATTTTTTTCAAACTCGCCATGTTAACTTCCTATTAAATATCCTTTTGTATGTAATTATTGTTTTCAGGTCAATAATTAAGTATGTTAAGTTTTGGTAAAAGTTGGTATCTCAAAAACGGCTCTAACGTATTCTTGAAAATTTTTTCTTTAATCCAATTTAGATAACCTTTCTCAAGTATTACGTGCTTATTACATGAATATTAACGGTCATCCTGATTAGGTAGTTCAGTTTTAGATCTCGGAAATTCGTGTTTAAAAAAATAACTATCTATTTTTTTCCCCTTATTTTTTAACTCGCTATGCAAACTCTGTTGTATGTGTCTTTATACGTGTATCAAGTTTCTCTTACTCGAAAATCTCAAAAAATGCAAGTAATATCTCCAAAAAATTGTATATATTACGTGTAATAGTGGGTAATGGAAGTCGTGTGGTTGTTTCACACCAGATTCTGTAATAGTATATATTGTACGAATATTGTTTCATATTATTGATTTTTCCTTTAATATACATTACTAGCAGGCTTTGCCCGCTTCGCTGGACATTAAACTTAAATGAGTTGTCAAAATGCCATATCTTTATTAATAACCTAAGCTCTCCCTGTGATTGGTAGAGGTTTTCTCGCTCCCAATGTGAGGAGAATCTGGGTCCCCACTGTCTTCGGCACAACTTACCCACTTCTTACTTCCCACCCTCAGCGAGTGAGAGAAACGCCCGAGGTACGTCGGTGCCGAATTTCAAATTTTGCCAAAGGGATCCAATACTAAAGCTGTTCCATACGAATCTGGGTTGAAAAAGGAAAAAGGGTAAAATAAATTAGAAATATCAGACCTATATTTATAAATTTGATACCTAATGAAAGGGGAGATTTTGCTAAATCCAGGGGTGCAAACAGTTTTTCGATGCGACAATTAAATTTTAAAAAATAACTAAAGTATGAAATTTAAGTGGCAACGGAAAAACGGAAAAAGAGAAAAATAAATTAGAAATATCAGACCTATCGTTACAAATTCAGTACCAAATGAAAGAGGTGATTTTTCTGAATTCTGGGGTGTAAACAGTTTTTCGATACGACAATTAGATTTTTTAAAATTAACTAAAATATGAAACTTAGATGGCAACACTTCATTTCAATCTTTTCATAATTTGCAGTGCGAATCACGCGAATACAAAAGTCTTTAACTTAAAAATTTATTTGTATATTTTATTTTTCCATTCAAAGCATTTTAGTGAAAAAAATATTTATGGCGCATGCGCAGGCGTTTTTTACCCACAATTTAAACACGAATCATAATTTTGAAAATTTCTATAGATATAATTTCAAGTTGGGTGAAGACCTAAGTTTCTGCCAAGCGCCGTTGAATTCCGTCCAGCCGTTCTCGAGTGATGCCCGGACAAACGCGTTTTAGTCTTTTACTCCCTAGGGGAGGAACGGGGGGGTGGGAATTCCTGAAAAGTTGATAGATATAATTTCAAGTTGGGTGAAGACCTAAGTTTCTGCCAAGCGCCGTTGAATTCCGTCCAGCCGTTCTCGAGTGATGCCCGGACAAAAAAAGCGACATTCGGACACGATGACACACACACAGACACACACACACACACACACACACAGGCAAAATTTTCTGAAGCCATTTTCGGCTTTCATGTGGTGTGAAACGTGAAGATATCGCAAAATTTTTCGATTCCGACAAATTTACAGACAAAACTCTGATTTTATTAATATAGATTAAAATAATAATCTATTATGGAAAAAATTAAATATATTTGCGAAATGAAAAAATAAATAATAATTAAAGCTATTATGACGTCAATTTTATCAAAAACATTTTCATGTCATAGGTTTATTTTTCAATATTTTTTATAGAGCATTTCCTCGTGACGTCTGGTGGTTGGCAAAAGAGCATGCTCGACTTTCCCGCGCCCCGCCCACCATTGATTTTCCGTTGGTAGTAATCAAGTAATCTCCATCGCTATGCTTTTCCCAAGCCTTTTTGCCAACCACTCATAAAAGTTGAGATGTTTGTTTACAAACAAGGAACTGCCCTATTCATGAGTAAAGAAATGTTTCTTTTTATGAAATAAATAAATAAATAAATAAATAAATAGCATTAAGTAAAAATTGCCAACATTTAACAACTAATTAAAAAAAAATAATTGTAAAATTATATTTTGACTTTCCAGTTAATAATATTGCCTGACTATAACATATAAACTGATATATTTCTTGATTTTTTACATATCAATCCATCTTTAACTAAAATTTGTTCATCAGTGCGAAGCCGGACGGGTCAGCTAGTCTTTAAATAAATAGAAAATGATTAGAAATTATAAGCCGAAAACTGAAAAAACTAAAATTTCAGAAGAAAATATAGAAAAGGCAATAAATGAAATAATCAAAGATAAACTTTCTGTGAGGGAAGTTGCAATTAAATATTATATACCAAAATCTACATTATTTAATAGATTGAAAAACATGAGAGAAAATAAGATTGAGTGTGTACTACAAATATAAATTATAAGTTTCAATCCAAATATACATCTCAACAAATGTTCACAGCTGAACAAGAACTCTTGTTGAAAGATTATTTAATATCATGTTCTCAACTTAACTATGCCATCAACACGATCCTACATAACATTAAAGTTTTGAGTAGACTTGCAGGGTTTGGATGTGTGTTAAGATATGAATATGCAGTAATGCTTCATAACAATTTCATTTTTTCATAATTACCTACTTTATTATTATTTGTTATTGTATCAAATTCATTGTTTTGAAAGCCTTTCATTTACTTTAGCAAAATATTTTGCAATATTGTAATTAGATAAATAAAAAGATGGTTGTCCCAAAGTGCCCCATCATTAAAACAGTGTTGTCCCAATCTGCCCCTGCACGGGGAACATTGGGACACTTTTGCATAAGTTATGTTTTAATTATTTCTGTTTGCAAAACACATTAAACAATGCTCATTACACATTTAAAAGGTGACCAATAACACAAGTATTTAAATAAAAATGCACAAAAGCATTAAAACTTTTATAAATTGGAAAATAATATACTTTTATAAAAAGTGTCCCAATGTCCCCCCTCTTCCCCTACTTCCCTTACATATGTATATTCGAAAAGTAAAAAAAAAAAAAATGATCTATTAGAAAAATTGAATTTGTGTCATGAGTGGCCTCTGGTCCCATAAATAGAGTGCAATTTCACATTATTGTGTGTATATCATAGAATGGAATTTCATTATTTTAACGGCCCTCTTCACTTACTGTTGCTGGTAGTCCAAGCCAGTGTTATTCTATTGAAAAATTTTGTTTACTTAACTGATGAGAGCAGGAAACAGACAAAAAGTCTGAAAGTATGTGCAAAGATAATTTAGTTTAAACATAATAAATAAAAACGAAGTATTAACTTTAATTAATATATATAGAAAAAACTTTTGACGTTACTTCGTGCATCGTCGTTTAAATTTTTCAGGCTCTCCTCAGAACGACATTCTCTGTGGAGGACTTGAGCTTGACTGATGGGAAACACAGCGGAAGGTATATGCAAAAGAAACATTTTATAAATCTTTGATAATTTAAATATAACACTGTAACAGCATTTGTATTACTTTGCATATAATAAGTGATGCAAGCGTATCTTATTGCACAACAAAAGTCAAACATGTTCGTTCGACTTCATTACCAACAGGTGACATCACCTTTATATTGGATAACTGCAGCAAGACTATTCGTCTTGGACGACACTAAATGGCTTAATGTGGCTGTAGGAATTTTTTCCCATTCCTGCCACAGATAATCCTTCAATTGTATATTGCGGGGACGACACTGGGCCACCTTCCTCTTAAGGGCCCTCTTCACTCAGCATTTCCTTTTCTAAAATCCAATGTTATCCTATGTAAAACTTTCTTTGCACTTAAAACAGTGACATATTAATTGATTGAGATGCGGTTTTTTTTATTGGATTACTCTCATTTCGTAAACTGACGCAGCTTTTGTAGATTTTATGAAAAAATAAGTTGTTTTTTAAGAAAGCTGTTTTATTGCAATATTTGGGTTGATGCATTAAATGGCTTATAAAAAACTCTTTCAATTTTTTAAAACAGAATTTAAAAAGCTGCGTCAATCTCAAAGAGTTTAATTCAATGCGGAAAAAAATCCTGTACTTTAATAAAATTTTAAATCAATTAAATTTGCAAAGAAAGTCCAAAAATTTTACAAATTTGTGCCGATTTTCCTCTTTGACACACCCTTTATCTGGCTACGCCTCTCGTTCGTGGTTTCGAAGAAAAGATGTTTACATTTCTGTGGTGAAGATACGTCTAGGCGTTGTGGTTTTTTATTCAGTTATTTTTTTTTTTTTTTAATATTATTATTATTATAGATTTCACCTGTATTACGGATGTGAGTAACATAACAATTTAGAAGACAATCGTTCAGAGACTTATTTATAGGACATATATGATCACATTTTATTTTAAATAGTTTTTCATTGCGCGTAATACTAATATTATATGAATACTTTGTACATAAATCTGATATTTTACTGATAATGCCACTATTGACAATATACAATTTTTTTTTTTTTTAACAAGTTATATAAAACTTTTTACTAAATTAAGCAGATTTTCAATAATAAATTTTATTTTAAAGTATATAATCTGGTGTGGCACCCACACGACTTTTTATTACCCTACATTTAAATTTTATAAAGAGAAATTCAGATTGAGGAATAAAATATCAAGTACTGTATAAAATTCTATAGTAAAAAGAATTTAAGCTAGCTTTACGAATAATTTAATTTGACAAATAATTTTCTGTGGGAAGGGCGGAGGGGAGTACCACCATTCTCAACCCACATTTGAAACTAATATCTACATTTCTATAGAATTCACGCCTAATATTAAATTTAAAATTATGTTCAACAATAACTTTCAATCACATTTATTGACAACTTTAATCCGTATCACTCGTTGAAACTTATCAATATTGATCAAACTGTTCAAGTATGAATTTCATATGAACTTTAAAATATAACGCTTGAGTTCCCTGCCGGTATTTAGTTTTTAAAGTTACACTGATAACAGACTCACAAAGAACAACTGTTAAAAACTTTGTTTAATTATTCACGGAATCTCAAAATACGTAGTTATTAAAAATAATCTGGTGTGTCACTCACACGACTTTCTCTTACCCTGAAATTTAATACTATAAATACAGGTTGCAGATTAATAGGTAAGATAACGAGTACTGTTATGTAAACCTATGTTAAACAATTCATATTAAGCTTCTGAAGAGTTTTATATGATAATTAGTTCTGTGTGAGAGGGGTGGTAGCCCCCCTCAACCCCCCGTTTCATTAATGCACCTGCATTTATATAGAATTTTATTTGGTTATTAAAAAATAATTTATTAAAATTATTATTTAAAAAAATTGTCTTTTATGATAAGGCAGACGATTTCCATATTAGAGAAGTAGTATAACACCAAATATCCAAAAAAGTCCATTTTATTCTCAATAAAAAAAAAAAAAAAAAAAAAAAATCGATAACTTTGTTTTAAATTATCGCAGATCGATGGTTCAACCATTCGTTTTAAAGGTATTGGCGAGCTCTTTTGAAAGATACCCATCATGAAAATTTACTCCCCTCGAGGGGGGACTTCCCCCCCAGGGGGGGAGGCGAGGCTCCTACATACACAATTTTTTTCCCCAGTTAACTGTCTCTATTACAAAATATATATATTTGTTTCATTTGGTTTAGTGCAGTCTATAGACGTTAAACTCTATTTTCCTGCAATCTCCCCCATAGACGTAATGTATTAGAATTATCTTGATTGTCCCTGTACACGAACAATTTGCTTGATATTAACGAAAATCTTAGTGTAGCATCCCTATATGATACACATTTAGAATACCAAGTTTGAACTTTCTGCCATAATTTGTTTTTGAGATATGCTGATAACAGACAGACACACAGACCATTTGCTAAAAACATGATTTTCGTATTCAGGGGACCTCAAAACGTGTAAATATAACAAAATCTCGCGTTCGAAAATTTGACCCAAAAACAATACTTTCTCTACCTTATGGGTAAGAGAAAGTAAAAAAAAAAAAAAAACAAGACTTCAAATTAAACTAAATATTTTATTTACTCTTAGGTATGAAGGATTAATTGAAAACAGCCATGGGTCTTCTTTAAGACATTTTCAAAACACATTTTTTTTTTTTTTTTTTTTTTTTTTTTAAGGGGGGGTGGGGGTGGGGGGATAGGTATGTGTTACAAAGGGCAAATTCGAGTCACCAATTTTAGCGCTAAATTTGTCCTGCGAAATTTATGAGAGCTGTGGTCAGGGTCAGAAAGTTTGATGCTTGGATTGCTTATATATGCATCTAAGTAACGGAACCCCTAAAGTAACGGAATTTATCGAAATCTCCCCCCTTTCACCCTGGGGGGTAAGAAGTAAAAAAAAAAAAGTTTGTAAGCATAACTCGGCCCCAAATTACTTCACGCTGAAGAAATTGCACATGAGGAAACAAGATTTGAGTATAAATAAAATATTATTGCCGAAACGTCAGTGGAGGCCCTCTGTTGAGACTCAAATCGGTTTTGGGCTGTGTCTGTCTGTCGCGCGATAGCGGCCGCAAAATTAGCGCTATTGACTTGAAATTTGGTACACATGTTCATGAACCCCACGAAATTAGCTGTATAGTTTCATATAAATTTAATGAAAAGCAAACTAATTTTATTTCATTTAAAATATACCTTATATAGGCTTTTCAATTTTGGCTGATCAATTTCGATCACAATCGTGATCATCTTCAGAGCCACTTGTTACGTCTTCGTCCTTCGTTTTATAGTTTCGCGGTTTGTTGTCAGAGTTCCTTCGCTTCACTTCGGATTCTTGTAAGAGGTGTTGCCATGCAGCTGGGATAATGGAATGTTCTCTATTGTTTACTGTGTTGGGGTTAGTGATAATTTCAAGGGCCTCCCGTTTTAGAGCGTAGTTATGGTTATTGTAGGGAGCTATTTTTTGGATGTTAATAGAGTTAATGCTTATTGGGTTATTATTATGGGTAGTGGAGAAAGCGGTAGAGGTTTTTCCTAGTTTAAGATCTGCACGGTGTTCTTTTTCACGATCGGCTATTTTTCGTTTAGTCATCCCGATGTAGCAAGCTTTTTTACTATTGATATGTTCGAAGTTTATTTTATAAATTCCGGAGGTGTGGTTTTGTGGGATGGGGTCTTTTTCGTTCCGGATGTGTTGAAAGATATTTTTGTCAGGTTTTATTGGAATGTTTACGTTATTATTTTTAGCTTCATTTTTTATTTTAATGCTGGCGCCGTTACAAAAAGGGATTGCGGTGGTAAAATTAGGTTTAGGTTTCTGGGCGTTATTGATTTTGTTAAGAGATTTTAGGCGTTTTTTGTATAATTTATTTATAAGATTTTTAGAGTAGTTAGCTTTTGCGGCGATTTTTTTGATATTGTTAAGTTCTTTATTTAGTAATTGTTTGTTAGAGCAGATTAAAATAGCCCGGTTGATATAAGATTGAATGGCGGATAATTTGTAAGTGATGGGGGTTTTACAATTTTTGTTTATAATTTCAGTGTTAGTAGTGGGTTTTCTGTAAACGGTAGTGTCGATGGTGTTATTAGGGTTTTTTATGATTTTTATATCAAGAAAGTTTAGAGTATTGTTTGTTTCTTTTTCAATTGTGAATTTAATGTTATTATCTAAGGAATTGAGGTTTGTTAGAAGGTTATCTGGATTTTCAGTGTCGGGAATGATGGCAAAGATGTCGTCCACATATCTAGTCCAAAGTTTACAATTTTTGATTATATGGTTGGCTGAATTTTCAATAAGGCGGAGTTTCAATTCGGCAATGATACCTGAGATAGGGCTCCCCATAGGGACGCCTTGATTTTGATGGTAAGTATTATTATTAAAATTAAAGTATGATTCATTAAGGAGGAGGTTATTTGCTCTAATTAAAGTTTCACTGGTTTTATTGTCTCCAAATATGTTGGTTAATTTAGTATTAATAATTGCCGTGATTTCTGAAATATTGATGGAGGGGTAGAGATCTTTTACATCAAAACTAACGAGTTTATCGGTATAATTTATATTTGTATTACGGAGTTTATCTAGAAACATTTCATTTGAGTTTATTGAGTAGTTAGAGGGAGGGAGAAGGGCTATGTAAATGTTTTTCATGTATTTTTCGAGATGGTAGGTTGGGCCTTCAGCTTTATTTACTATAGGGCGGAGAGAGGGGGGGTTTTTGTGATCTTTATATTTAGCAAAGAGACGTGGTATTGTGGAGGCATGGTTATTGAATGTTGGTTTGTTATTGTTGGGCCATTGGCCTGTTTTTATAAGATCTTTTGTTTTACTTATGAGTTTATTAAGAGGTGAGGGGTGGGTTTTTGTAGCTTTTAGTTTTTCAATGGTTTCTTGCATCATTTCATTATAATGGGATCGGTTCATAATGGTAATAAGATTTGTTTTGTCTGACATAAGAAAAGTTAAATCACGATTGTTTTTTAAGTTTTTAAGACATTTGATATCTTCGGAGTCATTATAGGATTTATTTACTTTAGAGATGGATTTTATAGCGGTGTTCCGGATTGTTTGTTGTTTGAAAGCTGGAATGTAGTCAATGGCGGTTTCTATGTGAGCTATTGTGTCTTTTAAGTTTGGTTTGTCATTTAGGATATATTTAGCGCCTAATTTTAATAGGGAGTCTTGATGTGAGTTTAGTTTAAAAGTAGAAAGATTATTATATGGGTGAGTTGTAGGGGTATGGGTTTTTATAAGGTTAGGGTTTTCTTTTATGATTAAGTTATGCAACCACCTAACCAACAAAATTAACCATTTCACAGAAATCGAACAAAGTATTATACAAAAGCGGCACCAGAAAAACTTCAAAACTATTCCTAAATTTATAAAAACAAATTCAAACTTCATAAATAAACATTATAAACACCTTGCCAAACAATTTGAAATTTCAATTTTAAAGAAAATTATTAAACAAAAATCCGTTCTCATCTTCAAATTAAAAATAGAAAACAGTAAACTCAAACACGATCTAAAATTGAAAACTAAACCTGAAGACTTCAACCACCTAACCAACAAAATTAACCATTTCACAGAAATCGAACAAAGTATTATACAAAAGCGGCACCAGAAAAAATTGCATAACTTAATCATAAAAGAAAACCCTAACCTTATAAAAACCCATACCCCTACAACTCACCCATATAATAATCTTTCTACTTTTAAACTAAACTCACATCAAGACTCCCTATTAAAATTAGGCGCTAAATATATCCTAAATGACAAACCAAACTTAAAAGACACAATAGCTCACATAGAAACCGCCATTGACTACATTCCAGCTTTCAAACAACAAACAATCCGGAACACCGCTATAAAATCCATCTCTAAAGTAAATAAATCCTATAATGACTCCGAAGATATCAAATGTCTTAAAAACTTAAAAAACAATCGTGATTTAACTTTTCTTATGTCAGACAAAACAAATCTTATTACCATTATGAACCGATCCCATTATAATGAAATGATGCAAGAAACCATTGAAAAACTAAAAGCTACAAAAACCCACCCCTCACCTCTTAATAAACTCATAAGTAAAACAAAAGATCTTATAAAAACAGGCCAATGGCCCAACAATAACAAACCAACATTCAATAACCATGCCTCCACAATACCACGTCTCTTTGCTAAATATAAAGATCACAAAAACCCTCCCTCTCTCCGCCCTATAGTAAATAAAGCTGAAGGCCCAACCTACCATCTCGAAAAATACATGAAAAACATTTACATAGCCCTTCTCCCTCCCTCTAACTACTCAATAAACTCAAATGAAATGTTTCTAGATAAACTCCGTAATACAAATATAAATTATACCGATAAACTCGTTAGTTTTGATGTAAAAGATCTCTACCCCTCCATCAATATTTCAGAAATCACTGCAATTATTAATACTAAATTAACCAACATATTTGGAGACAATAAAACCAGTGAAACTTTAATTAGAGCAAATAACCTCCTCCTTAATGAATCATACTTTAATTTTAATAATAATACTTACCATCAAAATCAAGGCGTCCCTATGGGGAGCCCTATCTCAGGTATCATTGCCGAATTGAAACTCCGCCTTATTGAAAATTCAGCCAACCATATAATCAAAAATTGTAAACTTTGGACTAGATATGTGGACGACATCTTTGCCATCATTCCCGACACTGAAAATCCAGATAACCTTCTAACAAACCTTAATTCCTTAGATAATAACATTAAATTCACAATTGAAAAAGAAACAAACAATACTCTAAACTTTCTTGATATAAAAATCATAAAAAACCCTAATAACACCATCGACACTACCGTTTACAGAAAACCCACTACTAACACTGAAATTATAAACAAAAATTGTAAAACCCCCATCACTTACAAATTATCCGCCATTCAATCTTATATCAACCGGGCTATTTTAATCTGCTCTAACAAACAATTACTAAATAAAGAACTTAACAATATCAAAAAAATCGCCGCAAAAGCTAACTACTCTAAAAATCTTATAAATAAATTATACAAAAAACGCCTAAAATCTCTTAACAAAATCAATAACGCCCAGAAACCTAAACCTAATTTTACCACCGCAATCCCTTTTTGTAACGGCGCCAGCATTAAAATAAAAAATGAAGCTAAAAATAATAACGTAAACATTCCAATAAAACCTGACAAAAATATCTTTCAACACATCCGGAACGAAAAAGACCCCATCCCACAAAACCACACCTCCGGAATTTATAAAATAAACTTCGAACATATCAATAGTAAAAAAGCTTGCTACATCGGGATGACTAAACGAAAAATAGCCGATCGTGAAAAAGAACACCGTGCAGATCTTAAACTAGGAAAAACCTCTACCGCTTTCTCCACTACCCATAATAATAACCCAATAAGCATTAACTCTATTAACATCCAAAAAATAGCTCCCTACAATAACCATAACTACGCTCTAAAACAGGAGGCCCTTGAAATTATCACTAACCCCAACACAGTAAACAATAGAGAACATTCCATTATCCCAGCTGCATGGCAACACCTCTTACAAAAATCCGAAGTGAAGCGAAGGAACTCTGACAACAAACCGCGAAACTATAAAACGAAGGACGAAGACGTAACAAGTGGCTCTGAAGATGATCACGATTGTGATCGAAATTGATCAGCCAAAATTGAAAAGCCTATATAAGGTATATTTTAAATGAAATAAAATTAGCTGTATAGTTTTTGGTATGTATTCCATTTGTAGTTCGTATACAGGGACACGGCAAAATTTTTTTTATCATTACGGCCTATGGGAGGAATTTGCACGTATCGCGATAGCGGCCGCAAAATTAGCGCTATTGACTTGAAATTTGGTACACATGTTCATGAGCCCCACGAAATTAGCTGTATAGTTTTTGGTATGTATTCCATTTGTAGTTCGTATACAGGGACACGCCAAAATTTTTCTTATTACGGCCTATGGGAGGAATTTGTACGTATCGCGATAGCGGCCGCAAAAATCGCGCTATTGACTTGAAATTTGGTACACATGTTCATGAGCCCCACGAAATTAGCTGTATAGTTTTTGGAATGTATTCCATTTGTAGTTCGTATACAGGGACACGCCAAAGTTTTTCTTATCATTACGGTTTATGCGAGGAATTTGTATGTATCGCGATAGCGGCCACAAAAATCACGCTATTGACTTGCAATTTGGTACACATATTCATGAGCCCAACGGAATTAACTGTATAGTTTTAGGTGTATATTCCATTTGTAGTTCGTGTACAGGGACACGCCAAAGTTTTTCTTATCATTACGGCTTATGGGAGGAATTTGTATGTATCGCGATAGCGGCCACAAAAATCACGCTATTGACTTGCAATTTGGTACACATATTCATGAGCCCAACGGAATTAGCTGTATAGTTTTAGGTGTGTATTCCATTTGTAGTTCGTGTACAGGAACACGCCAAAGTCATTCTATTATTACGGCCTATGGGAAGAATCTGTATGTACCGCGATAGCCACCGCAAAAATCAAGCTATTCACTTCGAATTTTTACCGAAATGTCAGTGGAGGGCCTCTGTTGAGACTCAACAGGATTTTGTGTTCCGTCTGTCCGTCTGTCTGTCGTGCAATAGCGGCCGCAAATATCACGCTATTGACTTGAAATTTGGTACACATGTTCATGATCTCCACGAAATTAGCTGTATAGTTTTGGGTGTGCATTCCATTTGTAGTTCGTGTACAGGGACACGCCAAATTTTTTTTATCATTACGGCCTATGGGAAGAATTCGTATGTACCGCAATAGCGGCCGCAAAAATTCTCCGATTGATTTGCAAATTGACACATATATTCAGGCTCGGTATAGAAATAGCTATTTATTTTTTTAGGCCTATGCTTTTTATGGATTGTATACAGGGACACGCCAAAATACTTCACATTACGGCGTGTGAGGTGAATTGCGTATAAACGCATTTTAACATCTTTACTTTGCAATCAAGAAAATTAAACTAGCGTACATGAGTAAGATGTTTAACTTATGTTGTTTGAAGAAAATATGTGCTTTTAAGCTTTCTAATTAATGTACAGGACCTTACAAAATTGTTCTGACAATGTCACGTAGTCATCCAAACGATGTTAAATTTGGAACAATTATCAATTTTAAACGCAAAGTAAGCTGAATAGTTTTTACAGGTGTATAGAAAGTTTATGGTTTGTTTACAGAGACACGCAAAAGAATTTCGTAGCATTAGAGCCTATGGACAAACTTTTATTTAAGAGCGCACTTTAATGCGTTTATGCTGCATTGAACTTAATAAAATTAACATACATTATAAAGATGCTTAAAATTATGTTTACTCTTAAAAAAGGTTATGTATAGACTAAATAATTTATGGGACCACACAAAATAATTCCGAGTATGTACTGTAATCATCCAAATGATGTCAAATTAGTTTGAAAAATTAATGAGTTATAATTAATTAAGTTTATTCTTAGTATTGGCGTTTATATTGACTGTGGCTACTTTTCCGGGATATATAAAATAATTTCGTACTATTACGGTCTATAGCCGATATTTCTTAAAAGTTTATTTTAACATGGTTACACCCCATCAAATATAATGAATTTATGTTAGAATTTTAAAAGCATGTTTTCTTGTTGATAATTGTGGGCATAGAATTGGAAATTAGTTTAAAGGTTACGCAAAATATTTCCGATATGCTATGTAATTTTTTTTGTATGAAATTTGGTAACTATGAAATTTGGTATTTATGAATTTCAGGGAAATAATACAAGACCGTCGTTTATTAAGAATACATATTGTTGCGTACTTGGGGGTCCGTAAGTTGTCCGAGAATGAAAGGCAAAACTTGCAAAAATTCAGTGATGTATTCACAGGAAGTTCAAGAAAAATACAGGTCTATAAACCAAGTATCAGCTTCAATTCAACCAGTAAACACAGCTTAAACAACAGCCGTTAACAGCAAAACAACGGTAAAAACTATTTAGCAATAACACATAAAGAAAGTCTCATCTAAAGAGGCTCAAAGCAAAGCAAGCATATCACGAAACTGACACAGATCTGAGACTGACTGCCCTGGCGAAAAAATGCTCCTTTTATACTTTTCTATTGAACACAGACTGTTCTGGAAAATTCTCGTATCTCATGATGAGATTAGAGCTTCCATATTTGGTATATCCCTAATAAGGATTTTCTTGCAAAGGTCGCCAAAAAAATCGCCAAGGAAGGAAACAGTCGCCAAATTTGGCGCCAAATCCATTTCTTCCCTTATTGGAGCTTTTTTAAATGTTTTTAAGGGAAAATTAGGCTATTTTAACGCTAAAACGACTAAAAATGCACAAAGTTAGCATTTTATTAACTTTACTAAACTTCTTTGAAAGAATCGATACAAAAATAAATGCAATTATTTACAATTCCGTAACACTTTATAAGATATGCAAATAGAGACATAGCGGGGGGTTGAGGGGGGCGGCAGCCCTCCTCAGGAATGTATCTGATTATGGTAACAAGTCGATCGAATCAATATATACGATTATATAATAAGGAATAAATAAAAATGATCTATTGAATAATGTCTGATGAAAATAGGACGTTGAGGCTCCTGATCTGCAGATCCACTAGTGTACGATTTTGTAATTCTTGACAGGAGGGAGGAAAGAAATCGTTTTTTGGGGGAAAATTTCAGAAATTCCGGATTTTTTAGTAGAGCTCTACTGAAATGGTACAAATGTATTGAAAAAAGCTATGTGTCTTATTTAGGATATTTCCAAAAACACATTTTCTTTTTCTGTGTGTGTGTGTGTGTAAAATTTTCGATTTTTTTTTTTTTTTTTTTTTTTTTGGGGGGGGGGGGGGGGGGGGGCGTTACGACGGAGCTTATTCGAGACCCTCCCTTTTAGCGCTAAATTTGTCTTGGGAAATCCACGGGATTAATGGTCGCTAAATTTGGCGCGTAAATTTTTTATATGTATCCGACACTTATTGTAACGTGATTTTACTAAATTCCTCCTTTACCCTACCACCCGGGGGGGACAAGAAACACGTGTAAAATCTCGTTTTTCCTTTTGAATTTGCTTTAAATTATCTTAGATTGGCGAATTTTGGTGTATGGATGTGGATCAAGTGTACGCATTATTTACTTTGGTGGAATTTCACATAATTTCGAACTTACCCGCTGGGGAAGCGATAAGAAGTGGGTAAGTCGCTGCCGAAGGCAGTGTGGACCCGGACTTCTCACGTTGCGATTATGGAAAAAAACCGAACAACCCTGTATCAACATAACTTAAATAACTTCAGGAAATTCAAATTTGGTATTTTGAAATTGACATGTGGCTGCTACTTGTAAAGTTGATCAAGACTGGCAAGTTTCAAGACACATTAATAAGAGTCTTGTATTTTATTTATTTTTACTTCCATTACCCGACTACCATAGGTAATGGAAGTATTGTATTCGGTCCGAAAATTCGATATCGAGATTTCACCTGATTTACATGTTTTAAGGTCTCCTGAGTTCAAAAAATTGGTTTTTAGCAATTGGTCTCTGTGCTAACTCTGTTTTATGTTTTTACACGTGTATTAACTTTCCCTTACCGTAAAATATTTAGGTGTCTATTTCATTAGGACAATTCCATGTCTTCTGTTAACATTATCTTCAAAAATTGCATATAATACGTGTAATAGTGGGTAATGGAAGTCGTGTGGTTGTTTCACACCAGATTTTTAAATAAATGTAGGCACTATAATTCAACACTATTTATATATTATACTACTTATAAAAAATTTGACTTGTATAAAGAAACACGTATAAATAACAACACAAGTACACTTTCTTTAGAAAACAGAGCTGGAGGACTTGTGCGACCGCACCTGTCCGTGATCTTCGAAATACGATCCCGAAGGTCACGACCTGTCGCACACCCCGTCCAGCTCTGCGTTCAGTAGTCTGAGCTCCAGAGTGCAGATAACCCATCTCTATATATCAGTAATGTTATATATCTTTGTTATTTTTTAGTTAAATTAATTATATCAAACCGCAAGTTTAATCATAAAAATATTTTCTTTTGTTAAATTTCATTGTTACAGAATTCGCCGATATAACTACTGAAAGCCTAAAACGGGCTGAATATAGAATAAAATACTTCGTCGGGTCGGGCTACGTTATTAAAATACATATAAATAGACTAGCAGGCTACGCCCGCTTCGCTGGTCACTATTTTTAAATGAATCATTATAATTAATGAATTCTCAAAATTGCATTAATTTTTATCATGTGGGAAAAAAAAAAAAAAAAAACTCTGATCGGGAAAAATGTCGCACCGGGTCCCCACTGCCTTCGGCAGCGTAGACCCGTGCGCGATTGCATATATATGAGCGCCCTAATAATTTTACAAATTCGAAAATATCCGCAATCGATTTGAAAGTATCAAAAACCTCTATGCACCAGTTTTGAACGATCTATCTCTATTTTTATTTTTTTGCCCCTCCGCTTTCTCCTCCCTTCCAGCCCCTCCCAATAATTTTAAAAATTCAAAAATATCCGCAATCGATTTGTAGGTATCGAAAACCTCGATGTACCAATTTTGAATGATCTTGATTGATATATTTTTTTTTTTGCCCCTCTGCCCCCCACCCTTCCCGGCCCTTCTAATAACTTTACGCTTTCGAAAATATCCCCATTCGATTTGCAGGCCTCTAAAACCTATCTGTACCAATTTTGAATGGCCTAACTGTATTTCTATTTGTTTTTGCCCATAGCCCCCCTTTACACCCCCCCCCCCACCGCCCCTGCTAATAATTTTACAAATTCGAAAATATCCGCAATTGATTTGTAAGTATCGAAAACCTCAATGTACCAATTTTGAACGATCTGGCACTATTTTTATTTTTTTGCCCCCCTCCCCTCCTTGACCCTCCTAATAACTTTACACAATCGAAAATATCCCCATTTGACTTGCAGGCCTCTTAAACCTATCTGTATATATTTTGAACGGCCTAACTGTATTTCTATTTGTTTTTGCCCCATAGCCCCCCTACCCGCCCTCCTAATAATTTTACAAATTCAAAAATATCCGCAATCGATTTGTAAGTATCGAAAACCTCTACGTACCAATTTTGAACGACCTGACACAATTTTTATTTTTTTTGCCCCCCCCCCTCCCCTCCCCGCTTCTTGCCCCTCCTAATAACTTTACACAATCGAAAATATCCCAATTCGACTTGCAGGCCTTTAAAACCTATTTGTACCAATTTTGAACGGCCTAACTGTACTTCTATTTGTTTTTGCTCCATAGCCCCCCCCCTTGCTGCCCCACCTGGGGGCTGAATTTCTAAAATTCCAGAAATTGGTTTTTAGATAGTTGCATTAGCTATATTTTAGAGCAAAAATTTCACGTATATCTATTTTTTTTTTGTTTGAGATATATAGGATTGTGCGAAATCACGTTTTACGCATGTGAAATCATGTTTTGACCCCCCCCCCGCCCCCTTGGGGACCGAATTTGAAAAATTCCAGAAACCGATTTTTAGACATTTGTATTAGCTATATTTAAAAGCAAAAATTTTTGGGATATCTGTTTTTTTGCTTGAGATATGAAGGATTTTGTGAAATTACGTTTTGCCCCCCCCCCTCCCCCCATATCAGAAAAGTAGTATAACTGTAAATATCCAAAAAAAAGTATTTTATTCTCATAATAATAATAATAATAATTACGATTTTTTTTTTCAAAGTTTTTTTTTTCATTAAAAGTAAAAAAAAAAAAATCGATAACTTTCTTTTACATTATCACAAATCTATAGTTCAACCATTCGTTTTAAAGGTATTGACGAGACCTTCCGAAAAATACCCATCTTGAAAATTTACTCCGCCCGGGGGAGGGCGAAGCCCCAACATGCACAATTTCCCCCCCCCCTAGTTAACTACTACTTTTATCAATAATTCATATTAATTTTACAATCAAAAGTTAAAAATAACTCTCATTATGTACATTTATACGAAATTTTGTCCTATACTGTCATGTTAAAAATGTAGAAAAAATGCTATCACAGCGCCACCTATTGTGCGATATATCCCTAAATCTAATCAGCACCAGTTTATGTCAGGGTCCAACTAAATACCAAGTTTGGTTAAATTTCGTTCATTGGTTCGTGAGATACAGCCTCCAAAAATTCGTGACACACACACACACACACACAGAGACAGACATTTTCTAAAAACGATCAAATCATGTTCAGCACATCCCAAAACGTGCAAATCCATCGAAAACCGGAGTTCGAAAATTTTCACGAATCCAATACTTTCTCTATATTACATATAGAAGAAAGCCCCCCCCCCCCCCCGGGAGGGATAAATTTTCAAGATAGGTATCTTTCGAAAGATCTCGTCAATACATTTAAAACGAATGGTTGAATTGTAGATCTATGATAATTTAAAACAAAGTTATCGGTTTTTTTTTTTTTTGTTGTTGTTACTTTTAACAAAAAAAAAAACTTTTGAAAAAAAAAAAAAAAAAAAAAAACGTAATTTTTTATTATTATTATTATTATTATTATTATTATTATTTTTTTTGAGAATAAATGGAACTACTTTTCTAATATGGAAATCGTCTGCATTATCATGGAAGAAAATTTTTTTTTATAATAATTTTAATAAATTATTTTTACTGAGGGAATTTGTATAGGAAAATATAGAAGAAAGTCATGTGGTGGCCACAACATACTAGTTTAGTTAAATTAATTATATCAGACTTCAAGTATAATTATAAAGTATATATATATATATTTTAAATTTCACTGTTACGTAATTCGCCGGTATAACTAAAGAAAGCCTGAACCGAGCTGAAAATAGTATAAAGTACTTGGTCGGATCTAGCTACTCTATTAAAATACATATAAATAGATTAGAATAAATGAGGAAAGTTATTTTATGTCATGTGAAAATGGAAAAAAAAAAAAAATAAAGAAAATAAAAAAAGAAGTAGAAAAATAAAAATGAAAGAAAGAATCAAAACAAAACAAAACTTCGGCGAAACCGCAATATGGACGTGGCTGATTTTTGATTTATTCTTCCAAAAAGTCAATGATTCGTCAGTGAATCTGTCAATCTTCTCCACCTCCTGTCAAAACCACGTGGGACACTTTTTATCTGCTTTCAGCCGGCATCGAAATTTTTTTCAAGTGAAGAGGGCCGTTAAGAATTTTCCAAATATTATATATAGGCGAGAGATCTGGATGCTGCTAGCCACTCTAAAATAGGGTCCTACTTCGACCTTAGCTGTATTTGTGTTAACTTTGTTATATGTGGCCAAGCATTATCTTGTTTAAATAAATATCGTTTTCTACCAAATAGTCGCTGTACTGATGCTGTAAATTCATGTCAAGAATTTGTATATAGTCCTGAGCCTTTATAGCAAAGCTTTACAAATTAAACTCGTTCACATAATGTTAAAAAATGTCGCAACGTAAACTCGACGTTAGCGCTTCTTGTGCAGTGGCTGTGGTACCCAAATAAAAGCTGTAAAAAACCCGCCCCTATTGTGCTTTCTTTAAAAATGTTATCTCTTATGGTTTTAATATAAACAAGAATTAATTCTAGCCCTAAATGAACATTATAGATGTAATTATTAGCATACATTTGAGTTTAAATACAAAATATGTTAAATGTTAGCTAATAAACAATCACATTGTTATTAGTTAACATCTAACATATTTTGTACTTAAAGTCAAATGTACGCTAATAACTTCAAGTAAATAATCACATCTATAGTGTTCACTTAGAGCTAGAATTAATTAGTGTAAAATATAATTTTTTAAATCGATCTTTTAATGTTATAAATTGTATTGTAAATATGAAAAAATTCATGTATTAGTAATTTAAGAAGAAAATGTTAATCTATGCAATTTTCAAAATTAAAATTTTTGAAAAGAAATCGCTTTTAAAATATGACTTTATCATTATCTCTTTTATTAAAAAAAGCATTATGTCATGTTCCATAAAATCAATCGGATGCAGACGAAACCATTCGCAAAAATTTTATCTTCTAAACAAAATATACTTGTAATTGCTTTATAACCAAATCTATAACTAAAATAACATTTAGGAATGATAAAATAAGATTTAGGAATGAACAAATATAATAAAAACTAACTTGTTCTAACCTCATAACAAACCAAACAACCGAATCTAAAATTCCAGATTATCTCTTGATCCATAATGAATGAAAATTCATGAGATTAAGGTTTCAATAATTTTATAAATTGTAAGAAGTATTCAAAAAATATTTTTTAAGAATTGATCTAAAATATATTACTTATCTTAAAATATGGGAAAATATGCAAAATATGAATATTCTAAAAATACATGAATTTTTTCGTGTAGATGTGCATTCGTTCAAACACTGTTCTATTTTAATTTTAAATACGGAGCATCGCGCAAATAAACAAATTCTATTCGAGTATGCGCAGTTTCAGCCTGAGTAGTTCAGGTACCTCCAACACGGGATGGTTTTGTCATCGATCAGTGACGTAACTATGACATAGTACGCTACCCATTTCTCCATTGTAGTGAGTACGCTTACTTTGTAAAGCTTTGCTTTATAGTATGTGCGAAAATGCAAATTCCCAACCCCATTTGCTGCTATGCAACCCCACATCACAGAACTTGGTTTAGAAACCACGCGATTGTAACAGAATGGATTGTTTGCTTCATAACTTTCTTTTTAATAACTTTTCGACCAACTATTCCATATGAAATCTGAAAAATGGATTCATCTGTCCACAATAACTTTCCCCACTGCAATGGAGTCCAGCTGAGGTGAGATTTGGCCCACACAACACACCGACGTTTATTTGCTGTAGTGAGGAGTGGCTTATGCCTAGTTTTGTAGAATACGTAGCCACATCTTTTGATATATCAACGCATAGATGTTTCGGATATAATTTTTCCAAAGTTTTGTCTTGCCCATCTAACTAGGTCTGCGACTGCCAAGTGCCTATTTATAGAAATACAGTGGAGCACCTTTTATACGTTTCTCGTTTATACGTTTTTCGACTTCGGTCCCAAATCATTCCATTGAATTCTAATGTTAAAATATTTCGTTTATACGACACAAGTAAATTCTTAATTTCACTTATACGTTTTTTTTCCTCCTTGTAGAATCCCAAGTTTGAGTTTCATTCCAGGATTAAAAAAAAAAAAAAAAAAAGATGAATGCTCTTATGTTTTATTCTTTTTTTTTCGATTATTTTTTCTTAGAACTATGGTAACAAAGTGCGGCTATAGAAAAAAGTGCGACTTGCATCGATAGCCTGGAGGGAAGGGGGGTTACAGAAATTTTTAGCGATAAGCCAAGTAGCCAGTGACCACGTGAAGACCTCCCACTTTCTCTTTTAATTGATTCCAGGAATAGGGTATGAAAGGAAAAAAAAAACCCACAATTTTATAGGCATTATGTAAATTTGAAGATTTATTACTCTCTTCCGTTGGGCAACTTGAAAGATTTCTTATCGTGTTTATTTGACATTACAGTTGGAGAAACATTTGTTTTTTCTTTCCTTCCTTTTAATCGTTTGCAAAAATGTCATCTCCGTTGTGAACAAAAGGTTAAAATCGAAATCTTGAAAAAATTTTCTGAATTTCTATATTTTTAATTATTATTTAATTTTTATTTAACCTTTTAAAAATATTTTAAATATAATTAAAATGTATCTTATTCGAATAAATGTAAAGGAAATCATGAAAATTGAGTAGACTTTTATTATTAATATGATTACTTTATTGTGTATTATTGTTAAAAAGAATTTTCAGTTGTACGTTTTTTTCAGTTATACGTTTTCTAGGAATGGTCCCTTGAAAAACGTATAAACGGTGCTCCACTGTATGTCGATGAAATAGGCACACTTCCCGATCCGTCAACTTTAGATTCCGACCGGTAGCTTTTCCAGGACAGCTTTTTCCAGTTGTAGTGAAACATTTTATAATACCACACACTGTAGACTGTGCCAAATGGAATGTTCGGCTAATTTGATGCTGTGAAATACTATTTTGGTGGTGTTGTATAATTTGTTGTTGTACCACAAGATCCATAGCTCATCCCCTTGCCATGCGTCTGCTTTGCACAGATAACTGATAACTATCAATGTCCTCACATATAAAAATTTGTTAATTTTCAGACAGATAAACATGTTTATTTTTCAAGAAATAACTTTAACTTACCTTTTCTTTTCAAGTTAATATATATTTACTTAATTTATCTTAGTTGAAATTCTTTTTACCGGTTTATTATGCATCATGTATTAACTATCAATGTTTGTTTACATTTCAGCCGTTGCCACTTTGAATCTGCATAATTTTTCTATTTTTGCTGTTGAAATAATTATTATAAATTATATTTTGGCTTTGACCGTTGAGTGGCAATAGCGATGTTTGTTTATATGCAGATTTGATGTTTCTGGTTAGTATAAAAGATTGCGGCGAACTGTGTAACGTTGCAGTTTTCATTTCAATCAGCTATGCAGTCTTAAGCAGCTATACAGTGTTAGGCAGTCAGGCAGCTTCAAGCTGTTGATAAGCTAAGCATCTGAGCAATATGCTTTTAGTATTTGACAGCTAGATAAGTTCTAATATGGCTGTTGCATTTAAGCCTTGATGGCTGCCATTGTTGTTGTTAAATTTTTACCGTTGTTAAGTTTAAAAATGAGTTTAATCTCGTAATTTTTCGTCATCCGTGGATGTTGAAATCTTAAAATAAATTTGCTGAAATCGATAAGTGAACTGCTGTTACGTTTGATTTTTGATAATGTTAGAGTTGTTTTTCAGCTTTTGAGCTGTACTGTTAAGTTTTTACAAATGAATTAAATTAAAATCTTAATTAAATTAAAATGAATTAAGTTAAAATTATTATAAGTTTTTACAGTTTGAGGAATGTTAGTCAGAGTGATAATAGCACATTTTTTATGATGAACTTCAAATTGTTATGATACATATTCTTCAAATGTTTTTTCTCGTTGTTCAACACGGCGACCGTGGGATGTAAAGTGTGCGTCTTCCTTATTCCTCGTTGGTAAACGTGGCGACCACGAGATGTTATGTCTACATTTGTATCAGTCACAATGTTTTTTTTAATGTTGTCAAGAAGATTTTTGTGTCTACAGATTTTCCAATATTGTATGGTATAAGCTCAATAGGATGTGTCTATCATCTAAAAGGTAATTTAACCTTGTCATTATTTTAAATTATCTGCTATCTATATATATATTTGTTTATGAATAAAATCAATTTGTTAATGTTAAAAATTTTGTTCTTATTGAGTTATAAAAATGTTTTCATTTACACTGGTCAAGTTATCTCTACTGAAACCCTTAAACTTAAATTTAAATACAGTTTTCACTGTTGCTTAAATAATATTCTTAATAGATTGACCTTTTTGGTCTTTATCAATAACAATCGTGCATTGCTCGACCATATGTTGTTTTGCTCCCTCTGACGTCACTGACTCAGAATTGTGTTCGAAACGGCTGGAATTTTCTCGTCCTTTCTACTGAACGAACTTTATTGCAAAGCGTTGGGATTCAGAAAGCAGCTTCAGACCATCTTTCAGTTGTTTTTTTAACTTTTATTTTCTTCAGTTGTAATAGTTGAACACAGTCTACGCCTACATAAAACTACGGATTTTAAAACGTTTCTACAATCCCATAATTTTTTAACAAAAATCTTAGTGAACGAACTTCATTGACGTTAACGTTGTATTTTATTTTATTGAAATCTTATTGGTAAAAATTTCATGAGATTTATTTATTTATTTTCTTTTATCAGTTGCATTGCCAATTCTTTTTGATGAATAACGTGAATTGATAAATAATCACATTTATCTGTTTTATTTTTTTTTACTCTTTCTGATGGATTAAAGTGTATGAAATATAAATTGAATATTGTTCTCTTTTTTTAAGAAAAAACAAAAAGAGGGAATGGAATAGAATAAGACATACCGAACTGTTCTGATTATTTATTTTGTGTTTCATGAGTGGTTGATAATAAAAATAAGAAAGAAAGATATATTTTTTTACTAACAAGGAAACATTCAAAAGGTGTCATCTTCAAAAAGTATTGAAAAAAATATGTGATTCTACTCTTCATAAAACACTAGAAAATGAAAAAATTATCGGCTGAAATTAATTACAGCGACCGCAAAAAATTATCAAAATTAAGCATATTTGGCGATTTAGCGCTGTTAGGCTATACGTTTTCTAGCACCGAGATTGCCGTGTATGAACAGAGCCGTGTTTTGCTTTTCCGCCAAGTATTCAAAATCAATCGCCTAGCAGTATGAAATCGCCAAATATGCTTAATTTTGATAATTTTTTGTGGTCGCTGTAATTAATTTCAGCCGATAATTTTTTCATTTTCTGGTGCTTTATGAAGAGTAGAATCGCATATATTTTTTTCAATATTTTTTTGAAGGTGACACCTTTTGAATGTTTCCTTGTAAGTTGTTTTATGTTTCTTTTTATACTACAAGAGAAATGTGTGGTTTTTTAACAAGCTGCCTTCATTTTTTCTTCTTTTAATTGAAACATACATGTTGAATTGATATATTTTTTTTTATGAATAAATGCATATGCCATTACTTTATTTTATTTTGTTTTATTTTATAAAATATTGGCATAGTTACATATACATCCAGTGAAGGCAAATACTTAATCTTATTTATTTGCTTCCTGAGTTTTACACATTAATCATAAATTGCTTTTCAAGTATAGATTTTTTTTTTCTTTTTTGTAATATCAGCAGTATATACATATATTTGTTTAGTTTTGTTTTACATTTAATGCTAAAATTGCTTTACTTACTTTCATACAAGTAATTTATTTAACTCTTTAATGATATATTGAGGGTAAAGATAGAAAGATTGAATTTTAGAATTATCTGTTCTATTTTATTAATTTTATAATTACATTTGGTAATTCTTTTTTTTTTTTTTTTTTTTTTTTAAACTGTTTTCAGAGTTCATTAAAATAAGTAATTGAATAAATAGCAAACATTTTTTATCAACTAATTTATTATTTTTTTTTAATTAAAAATGGTTCAACTATATAATAAATATATACTACTTACTTGGATTAATTCTAAAATTTTTATTATTCTGAAACTTTAATTGAACTGCCATAAATATTTATTTGATATTTTGTATTTACCTTTTTTTAAACAAAAGTTTTGAAAGTAAACAAAATTATGGCTTTCTTGGGAAAAGGCAGGAAAGTCAATCTTATTAATTTGGGCCAAGAAATAGACATCTGAATTACTCTTGATGCAAAACTCTATGAAATAAGAGTTTATTCTCAATTCTGCCAATTATGATGAAGATTTTGTTCGGAACTGTCTGACAAATATAATCAATGAGCTTTTGCAAACAGAAGAACAAATGAAGCATGCTCGTGATAAGGCTGACATAGAATAGAAATTGGCACATGAAAATGAGGAACTCGAATGCCAAAAAGTTTTAATTAGGAAAACTCAGTCTCCAAATTAAAGCAAATAAACTCACACCATCATCTACTGATGCTCAACCTATTTTAAGTCCCACTCAGCGCTTTCAGTTTAAGAAATTGCTTCCAAATTTCAACCCCAAGGAGGACAATTTCTCATTTTTCATGAACCTATTTGAAAGACAAAGAAAAAAAGATTCTACTACTAAAAATCTAATTTTGCAGCATAGATCATATAAGGCATTTCGTCTGTGATCATCTTTTGAAGAAGTTATAGTGAACTATTGCTCAAGATTTTATTTCCTTTACTATCTTCTGTGTACAAATTTTGAAGTTTTACAATTCACTTATCATAGTTTTAAAGAAATGGACAATTTAGAGATGAACCCTCAACTTCTACAGCTTCATGTAAAAGGTAATGTTGCAACCCATTTGAAAAGTCAAGTCAGAATTGCTGTAAGAAAAACTTAAGAAATGTAAGCAAGAACTTGGTGAAAAAATTTACTTTTTTGAAACAAGATTACAAAATTTGTGATACTTGCCGTAAAGAATTAAAAGCATGTACTGAGAAGCAATTACTAGTTAAAAAGAAAAAAATAGAATCTAGTTCTGATAATGAATTTGGGTAAACGGATTCATTGTGTACCCCAGAAAAGGAAGAAGCTTTAAGTTCATTGAACAAAACTTTAATTGCTTTAAGTGAGTCACCTCTACGGAAAAAACGATTATATCCGAAGAAATATCCCCAGGAAAAAATTAAGAAAACAGCAGCAGTATTCAAAAGCAGAATATTGAATATACATTCAGATTTTGAAAAAGATGCTGTTCCTCTCTCCTCTGATCATGAAATTATTGGACAACTAAAGGAAAAATTTAACTCTACAAAAGATAAAAGCATTAGAATGCAAATATTGACTACTCTCCCAAAAAGCTGGACTTAAAGAAAAAGGCGTCATATCATCTCCTGATCCTAAACCTGGTAAAACTTTAGATCCTGAAACAGCAAAAAAAGTAATTGATCTGTATGAGAGTGAGGAAATAAGTCGAATGATGCCAGGAAAAAAAGATTTCATTTCACATAAGATGAATGGAAAACGAGAGCATATCCAAAAAAAATTAATTTTGTGTAACTTACGTGAAGTTTATGCTTTGTTCAAACAGCGATATCCACTATGAAAATAGGATTTTCAAAGTTTTGTGAACTCAGACCTAAATATTGTGTTCTTGCTGGTGCAAGTGGAACTCACAGTGTTTGTGTGTGTACAACACACCAAAATGTCAAACTCATGATTATCCAATGTAGGATGAAAGAACTGATAGAAGCAGGGGATAAACCAATTCAATCTTGCAAAGATATTATGAAATATGCATTGTGTGATAATCCAACTGAAGCTTGCTACTTTGGAAACTGTAAAAATTGTCCTGGGTTTGAAGGAGTTAAGGAGAGGATTGAAGAAGCTTTGGAACTTAACTGCATTGAAAGCATCACCTATAAACAATGGATACAGGTGGAAAAAAGAATGTCTCTTGAAACATTAGTCAAACCTACTGAAGAATTCATCAGTATACTTTTTGAAAATCTTCCAAAACTTCTAATTCACTCATTTCTTGCTAGTCAACAATCCAGTTATCTTACCCATTTGAAGAAACTCTGAAAGAAAGTGAATATCTTGTAATTTGTGACTTTGCTGAGAATTATTCATTCATTCTCCAGGATGCAGCTCAAGGTTTCCACTGGAATAATGCACAGGCCACAATTCATCCCTTCACAATTTATTTTCAGGATACAACAACAAAAACATTGGTGAATACATCTCTAGTAATAATCTCTGACTGCCTCGTACATGACACAATTGCTGTGCACCTTTTCCAGAAACATTTAATTTGTTTCATTCAGTGTCATTTTAACATAAAACCAAGCCTGATCTATTATTATAGTGATGGTGCTCCCTCTCAGTACAAGAATTGGCTGAATTTTCTGAATCTCTGTTGCCATGAACCAGACTTTGGGATCAAAGCAGAGTGGCACTTTTTTGCAACATCACATGGCAAAAGTACATGTGATGGTGTAGGCGGCACAGTTAAAAGACTTGCAGCTAGAGCTAGCCTTCAAATGATTTATGATAACCAAATCATGACTCCACGACAGTTGTATGACTGGGCAAAAGAGCATATTGAGTCCATACATTTTCAGTACAGTACAACTGAACAACATGAAGAAAAGACTTTGAAACAAAGGATAATGACAGCAAGAAGAATACCAGGTACTCAGAAACTCCACTCGTTTGTTCCACTGAACAAAAATCATGTGCAAGTCAAACCATTTTCATTTTCTAAGAACTCAAGAATAGAAAGCGTAACAACTTTTGGGGATAATCTTGAATTTACTGAAATGGTTGGGTTCTTGATATGCAGATATGATGGACAATGGTGGTTAGGTTGTGTTTTAGACTCTAATGAGGAAAATCAAACACTGAAGATAAAGTTCTTACATCCACACAGACCTTCACCTTCTTTCTACTATCCAGCAATTGAGGATGTACTGAATTTACCTGTAAGTGATGTAATTTCAAAAGTTGACCCCAAGATAAATCCAACTGGAAGAGTTTATAACCTGTCAAACCAAGAAATGGACAATGCTAACCAGAAGTTGTAAAAAATATTGTATCCTTAACTGTAACTATCTTCAGAAGAAAAAAAAAATGTATGAAGTGAGTAGAAAGTTCATTATTTTATTTCACTATGATCCCATTCTGAAATTTTCAGCACACGTAAAACAAATTATCAAGAGAAATATATATTTTTTTCAGATTTAAAAAAAAAAAATGTGCTTTTTTAGTTATTGAAGGTCAAAGGTGAAAATGTTTGACCTTGAAATGAAAAATATGTGCACGTGATATATTATTTGAAAGTCTGTATTATAAGCTTTCTAATGATACCAAATTTATACCTCTAAGTCAATTAGGAAAGAACATATGGGCACATTTGTAATACAAGAATTTTGAAAATTTGCATTTTTGATGCAGACTTTTTATTCAGTATTATTTTTTTTTTTTATTAGGCTCAGATATTAGGTTTATATAGAAATTAATTAAGAGGATCATGTTAAGAATGTTACTTTTTTTCGTTGATTTGGCTTGGAATGACCCTGATATTAGTATGAATACACTGATAGATGTTACATTTTAATTTATAACTCAGCATCCCATGGCAATCCCATTCTGAAAATCACATTAATTATCGATAATAAATGCAGAAACAACATATATTTTTTAAAAGAAAATAAAAAATGCACTTTTTCAGTTATTGAAGGTCAAAGGTCAAAAAGTTTGACCTTGAAATGAAAAATTTTAAAAATGTGTGCATGCGATATATCCTTTGAAAGCCTGTATTATAAGCTTTCTAATGATACCAAATGTATACCTCTGAGTCAATTAGAGAAGGACATATGGGCACATTTGTAAAACAAGAATTTTGAAAATTTGCATTTTTGCAGCCCTGTATATCAAAAACTAAAAGAGGTAGAGACTTATTAATTGGTACAGATTCATTTCTCTATAGAACAAATAAATGAGCCAAGTTTCATAGAAATCTGAGGGGGTCAGGTGTTTTGCTTCGTTGATTTGATATGGAAAATGATCCATAACTACATACTAACTATTTGTGCAATGTTATAATATTGTAACTATATTTTTGGGGGGGATTTGAAAATTGTCATTTATTTTCCTTGCATTAAGGAGAGGAATATATGTAATTTTTTTTTTTTCAAATCAACAAACATTTTTTTTTTCCATGAAAAGACTAAGAATAGAATTATTAAACTAAAGTCAGAGATGAGAGTGGGAAATAGACAAAAAGTCTGAAAGTATCAGCAAAACTCAAAGATAATTTAATTTTAGTAATAAAAGAAGAAACAGTTACACAAAATCATACTTTCTATAAGCAAAAAATGGAGAATATATGAAAATAAGTTTGTTTAGAAACAGTCAAAAGAAAGAAAATTTAACAAAAATAAGAATATTTAGAACAAAAAACCTGAAAATTGTTTTAAAAAAGTTAAGGAAAGTCTGAAATTTCTCATCCCTATAAAGTATATAACTATACATCCCAAACTTTGCATTTCAATGTCTTTCCTATACTTCAAAACAGAATACATTCTGAATTAGAAAAAAAGTAGTTCATTCAGTTATACATTAATACTTTTTTGATTAACAAAATATTTTAAGCAGGGCCCGAAATTTAAACTTAGACTACACTTGCTGGAAAAAAAGTTACTCGCCACAAAATATGATTAACTTACTTTATTTTTAACGTATATATATATATAAAGGTGACCAGAACTTTTTATTGGAAAAAGAGGAGAAGTTACGCTATGTCTTTTTTTTTTTTTTTCTAAATAAGAAAATAGAAGACATTAAATTTTTAAAAAGAGGTCATTTTGGAGGACACAAAATTGAATGAAAATGATTATAAAAACCGATTCAAAAGCTACTTCACGCAAGTGGTGGATAATTTTTTTTATCTCATATGATGCATTTGGATCAGTACACCTTAATTTAAATTAATAATATACTGATACGAGAGGAAAAATCCCTAACTTTTATAGGTGTCACTGCACAATATAGATTTGCTTTTTAATTATATTATTCTTTGCTATAGACAAAAACTTAGACATTTCTTTTTTTAAATTATAATCATAAAAGAAAAAATTAAATTAATATTCAGCAGATAAAACGATTTGTTTTAACGAACAGTCATTCTTTATTAACATTTTATAAAAGTTCTCACAAGTATAACCTAAATTAGTCTTAGTAGTTAATAAGTTTTTAAAGTAGGTATATAAAGGGGATTTTTTTCACATGTCTACATTTTGTTCATTGAAGAAAAAAGTCGCTTCGTGGAAGCGTTTTTGCCAGGAGGACATAAAATGAATTCAGTTTAACTTTTCATATTTTTGTGAGGTGGTGGTTGTGTTATCATTAATGCCAATTGTCTGCACTAGGGCTCTTGGCCTGAGTAGGAGAGTCCTCCACGGGATCTTTCCAAGAGGTTATCCATATTTATTACTCACAAACTTTGAATAAACACCATAAAATGCAATAAACTCGCAACAATTGTTTCGGGTCGAAAAACACACGACCCTTCATCAGGCGAATAAAGTAAGCACGAGTGCTGCAGTCAAAGCGGCAACGCACAAAATCGTTTAAAATGAAAAGAAAAGCTTTATAAAGTAGAAAATAAATATAACTACTGGTGTGAGTAGAATTATACAAGAAAAACAAGAAAATAAATAAATGAGTGAGATTAAACATATAACAATCTAAGGATATCAAAAATTAAACGAAAATCTAAGTTACGTGAGTAATTTCCAAGCATCAGAGAAGAATGGAGTGGAAGAAATATCATTAACAAGATTATTCGAATTTTTTAATATGTAAAATGCTTCATGAATATCCAAATGTGAGGAACAGACAGGAGATGAAATTATGTAAGTTTTGGAAAAATCAAAACTATGACCTTGAGACCAGCAGTGGGGAGCAATAGAAGATTTGGTAATCTCTTCATTACGAACATTCCGACGGTGCTCATTTATTCTGTATTTCAAACGCCTCCTAGTTTGACCAATATAACCTAAGTTGCAGGACGAACACGGAATTAAATAAATTCCAGAACTGTTTTCGGTGGGAATGGGATCCTTAAGAGAAGATAATTTAATTTTATTGACGGGTTTGTAAATAACTTTGAAACCAAACGGTGAAAGAATTTTTTTCGGTGAAGACATAATTTCATCTCCTGTCTGTTCCTCACATTTGGATATTCATGAAGCATTTTACTTATTTAAAAATTCGAATAATCTTGTTAATGATATTTCTTCCACTCCATTCTTCTCTGATGCTTGGAAATTACTCACGTAACTTAGATTTTCGTTTAATTGCTTACTTTATTCGCCTGATGAAGGGTCGTGTGTTTTTCGACCCAAAACAATTGTTGCGAGTTTATTGCATTTTATGGCGTTTATTCAAAGTTTGTGAGTAATACTTTTTACAATGCCAGTTTTGTGGTGCTTTTTTATTAAATCCATATTTACTCTAGTTTCTGAAAAAACCCCGGAAACGCCTAACTGCTAAGCCAACGAGCACGATCAGGTATCGAACCCAGCACCTCACGTATACCAGCTTCGAGGACAGAACCTCTCACTATGATGGGTCTATTTTTATGAGGAATATTATTCATGCAAAAATGAGAACACACGTCAACCCACCGTGTATCAACTGTAGCACCACCTTAATGATTTCATGACAATTTCAATAGTGATGCCGTGTTCTGGATCAAAGAACTGTACAAATATGGGGAATAATTTTATTTCTTTGTGATTTGAACAATCTGAATAGACATAAACCATAATATGCTTTGGCAAGTTTATTAGAAAGTTGTTCTTTTGCAAACCTAATGCAGGAAAAAGTTAGTGTTCACCGTTGGATATAGCCAACAGTCGATTGAGCTTCCCCAGTTTTGCGAAATTTTTGAAATTAGGGACTTAAATCCTTTTCATTTGAAAAAGAGGATAGAGGATGAAAAAAAGAATTTTTAGTCCTGTAATGTTTTTTTTAGGAGGGCAGCGCATTGATGAAGAAGACTGTCCTCTTTAAAAGAGGGTGTCTGGTCATCTTACCTAAGATTAGCAAAATTTTATATTTTAAATATATATATATTTTGTAGCACCGTATACTGTAAGAATTCTATCTACATTTAGACCGAAATTTTACTCACCACAGTAAAATTTCCACTCGCCGACGGCGAGCTGAAATTTTGCGCCCTGGTTTTGAGCATACATATATTTTAGAAAATTTAAAAATTATTATTACACTATTTTATTTATTTTTTTTTTCAGGGGGGGGGGGGGGGGGCAACAAAAGTTAGAATGCCTGTAGATTTTCATAGAAGACAATATTGTTTTTTAAAGATATAAATGACTATACCAGGTTTATAATCATGCTTATATATTTACAATACTAAATAATAAGGATTGCATTCTTATACACATTAGCATGAAATCTTGCCCTTCCTCAAATACAGAATAGAATCTTAAAACCAATAATGAATTGCAAATTACAGACGACAGTGAGACGTATCTTAGGAAACTAAGGGGAGACAGACGGTGAAACAATAATAAATCCAAGTATTTTAACTATTAGTTTTTTGGGGGATTTGAAAACTGTCATTTATTTTTCTTGCATTAAGGAGAGGAATATAAGTATTAAATTTTTTTCAAATTTGCAAACATTCTTTTTTTTCACAAAAAGACTAAGAATAGAATTATGTAGCTTCTGTCACAATTACTTCGGATAATCGAGGTTCTACTGTATTTCTCATTCGTGTAAATTTTTGTGTCCCTCCTCACCCCCCACCCCACCCTCTAACGATCGGCTAACAAACGCACACCTTCGGATTCCTAATCTTTTTCCATCTGCAACATAAATGTCAATGTTCTTTTTAAATTTACTTTATTGGATGCTAGAACCTGTAAAGAAGTAGAATTGTTCAATATTTCTCATTCTTTTTTACCTTCCCCGCCCCTAACAATCGATGATCAAATGCCTGCTTCCTTTGAATATGTATAATATTTATATTTAACATTTTAAAAATAATTATCCCAATGCTAAGATTATAATTTTTTGCAATAATTTTATATATTTTTTAATTATACACATACGCCCAACAAAAATATTTATTGATTGTCTAGCATTTTTGCTGAATTTTAATAACTGGTTGAATACAGTTTAAAAAGAGCAAGTCTGAATTTTGAATAAAATTATTTTATACCTGGCTTTATAAATTGTGTTTGTTTCTTAAACAGTACAGTCTTTCATTATATGAACACTAATGCAAATTATTTTGATAAAAATAATCTTTAAAAATATTTAATCTGAGAGGGGGGGGGGGTAAAAAAAAAACATAACATAATGTGGCCAGATTTCTGTACCAAATAAAAGCCGGATGTCTGGCATCCGGCAGTGCGTATTATCTGTGGAAAATTTTTCATCAAGGCTGAAAATAGTACCCCATGGATTATATGCAAGAAAATACGGTAATATACGTACATTTATTTGTTTAGGATTCATGTGTTGCATACTTGCCAACTTTTCCGGTTTTCCCGGAAGACTTCTGGTTTTTTAACGTATCTTCCGGACAGATGATGAAATCTTCCGTTTTTAAAACAATCGCGGATATCGTTCGTTTTAAAAAGAAAACCCAAATGTTCAACGAAAACTCCTGATTCCCAATCTTTTTCCATCCATAACATAAATGTCAATATTCATTTCAAATTTGCTTTATGAGATTCTAGAACATGTAAAGAAATAGAATTGTTAAATATTTCTTGCTGATGTAATTATTTTTTGCCTCTCCCTCCCTCCTTTCATTTATCTCAAACTAGTGATCAGCAATCAAATGTTCTGCAGAAGTCTTTTGTTTCCTAATCTTTATTCATCTGCAACATAAATGATAATATTAATATTAAACTTATTTCATTAGATTCTAGAAGTAGAGTTGAAAGAGTTTAATATTTCTTACTCTGTAATTATTTTTGTACCCCCCCCCCTTCCCCAGATTGTGATCAATGATCAATTCTAGAAACAATAAAGTAATGGAAGTGCTCAATATTTCTCATGTATGTAATTATTTTTAGATCTTTATTGCTGAATTTAATGAATCTGTTTACTTTTCCTCAATTAAATATTTGTATGTCATAATTTCTACCAAATGTGTAAATATGGGGGGGGGGATGAATTTTTTCAGGTAAGAAAATTTTTTCCAAATCAATTGAAGAAAATTAATGCTCAGTTGGTTTTATGCACGTTTGAAACTGATAATTAGCTACTGCTACTTTTTTTTATATGCATGATTAATGTACATACACAAAAAATTTAACTTAACTAAGTTTTTTGTCTATTGTTAAAAAAATTTCTTACAGATTCTGTTTTGTAGATATTTATATGTTGAAGAGGAATAACTTCATTTAAAACTTTTATATATTTAGTATAATCAATCTATAGTATAACGTTTTTATAGATTGCTTCTAAATATTAAAATTGTAAAACTGTATTGTTTATTACGTCAAATGGGGGGGGGGGGAAAATCTTCACTTTTTTTTATAAAATCTTCTGGTTTTTCAACAGAAATCTTCTCTTTTTTTCTTAAAATTGGTTGGCAAGTATGGTGTTGCATGATAAAAGTGAACCAACCAACCATCCAATCCATTTTTTAAATTGGTGTGCTACTAATTGTCATTTTCAAATGATGGCAGGTATGTTTATTATAGCCTTCATACCACCTAACTCTACATAGGAAACAAAGATTTATACACAGTAACATACCTAATTTCTTTTGTTTGTCCATGTGTGCAAACTGGTAGTGACAGGCATACTATTTTGAATAGGAAACCATCTAATACTAACTACTTTAAATAAAATATATTAATTTTGAGACATGCTAAAAATCAGATTGCGAACAGACAGACTAATAGACAATTAAATATAAGTTTTAACAAAACATTTTTTAACAAAATAAAATTTTATGTGACATACCAGCTTGTAAAATTACGTAAAATAAATGACTGAAGAAATATTTTCTTTTTCTTTGATTGAGTAAATGATTACGGCCGACACAGCCTGGAAAAACTTTTTATTGAGGCCCGGACCAGCCCGAGCATACACAAAAAAATTGAGCCCGAGCCTGCAAAAAGATTTTGAGCCCAAATCTGGCCCAGCCCGTGCAGATTCCTAATTAGAGCAGTTGGCAACATGATTGAAGAAGTACAAAGGAAACTAATTAAGTGCTCAAAGCTGGTAGACAGGAAGTGCTGTATTCGATCACAGGCTGAACTTGCCAACTTAGCTGTTTGGAGTTTTACATGGGAGTTTTACTCACATAAACACTAGCTATGACTCCGTATAAAGACCTCCACACTCCACAGAGGGTATTCCACCGATAGGCATATGACTCTAGAGTAATCAATTGGCCTTAATTCACAAACCAAACTATTTTATCCATTGGACTACTTCTGTGCCAACACTTTATGAATACACCTTTGCAAGTAATATCTTATATATATATATATAAATAAACTCGCATAGACATAAGGTGCATCTCTTCAAATGTGAACTTATTGCTATATATATTAAAATGTTTTATTAGGTATTGTACAGAAATAAATATTTTGACAAAAGACATTTGTCCTTTAAAAAATTTTTTGAATAGACAGCAGCACCGCAGTTTACATGCTATAGCACGTAAATTACGTGAAAAATCAGAGGCAGGACGCGAAACATTTATTGTGCTGGGTCTTAGGGAATGCGTATTTTTCGTTAAAAAAAAAATATATATCTTTTCGGCAAGCTTAAAGGCAAAGGTAGATTCTTTACGTTAATGTTACAAAAGTAAAGAAATATTACATATGCATTAACACATACTTAGTCAATGGCTTTGTTCCCACACATTGCATTATTAACATCGCTATTCTGTTTTTAAGAAATTTAATTATCAACTACTACTATTCATTCTACTTAAAATTTTAGGCTAGATTTATTGGTCAGTAAATGACTCAATTTTTTAAAATCCAAGTTCATAATCATTCAACAAATAGAAGCCATAAAGATATACAATTTGGTGACAAAACTTGCAACTTAGCAATGAAATTTGTGATTTGGCAGCAAAATTTCATAGTTGGTGACGAAATTTATTATTTGATGACAAAGTTTGGCGATGAAAAATGGCAGCTTTGACGCTATTGTATTTTCTTCCCATGCAAAAACCTCATATCTCTTCACAGACCAATGTCTTGTTTCAACAAGATAAAACTAGTTGGCATATTTGGACTGCTCAGTTCCCCATCATATATATATGTTTTCATAAATTTCTAGAACAGGACATTCTCTTAACATAGTTATAATGTTAAGAGAAATGAATTTGACCAAACGCTTGACACAGTGACAAAATGAAATTCCCGCTTAATAGGCTATCCACCATTTACTTTGATATATTTATCGTATTCTAACCTATTAATTTATTTTTTCAGGGTCAATTCTGTTTAGTTTTCATGCTACTATTTCCAATGCAATAATCCTCAAAATTCCTATTTGTATGAAAAATTTTCAATTTCGCTATATTGATAAAATCTTAAAATACGAAATTTTCCTATTAGAATACTTGAAGTCAATAATATTCATACAAGTATCATAAATGTTATTTTGAAGTTGTCTGATATATTTATGGTCTTCAAAATGGACATTTATGCTCAATTTAGTAGCCATTTTAAGTAGATCGTAAGTTCAAAATAACTCATGAATTTCTTAAATCAGAAAATTCATACTCTATGGTATTCATGTCAGTATCCTAAATAATACTTTAAAAGTGGTCCGACACCTTTACGATGAAAATATCTCTTAAGATTGACGTTTGCGTGAAATTTTGCCATATTCTGCCATGTTAAGAAATTCGTAAATTTCTAATAACTTATGAAATTTTTATATTGGAAAATTCATAGTCTATGATATTCATGCCAGTATCCTAAATAATATTTCAAAAGTAGTCTGACCTGAAAAGTAGTATCCCTCAAAATTGATGTTTATCTGAAATTTTGCCCTATACCATCATGTTAAGAAATTCTTAAATTTCCAATAACTTGCGAAATTTTCAAAGTAGCATATTTATAGTTACTGATGTTCATTCTGGCATCAAAACTGATATTTTAAAACTGGTCTGACATTTTTACAGTAAGAATTTTCCATTTAATGGAGTGAAATTTTTCAGTTTTCTCCCATGTTAAGAAAATCGTAAATTTCTAATAACTTACTAAGTTTTTAAATTCGAATGTTGTAAATTAATAGGGTTCTTGCCAGTATCAAAAGTAATATTTTAAAACTGATCTGACTTCTCTCTGACAATTTGTTCTTGAGATATCGTGTATGGACTAACAAACTAACAGACACCCTACAGATGGACATCATACAAATTTCGTCATTTTCGGATTCCTCACACCTGAAAACGTGTAAAAAAGTAAAAAAAAAAAAAAACAAGGGCGAAAATTTTCATGATTACCTAAGTTCTCCATACCTATAGAATGATGGGGAACTAAAATCAAAGGAAGCTGTAACGTATTACTCTCAATTTCAATTGTACATTTTAAATTCTTGAGTAAACCGGCGTTCTAATCTATTCCCCACAAACGATATTTTTACCACGACTTAAGACTAACGTATTATTTTAATTTTATAATGATTAATTAAAGCTGTTACCACGGTTTTTATATTTTCAGTGATTTTTTTCATTATTGTTTGCACGTGACGTAAGCATCAGATTATAAATTTAAGCAATTAAAGCTATAGAAAAAATCTGTTTCATCACAATTGACGAAAAATCACTTTTTAACTTGTAACTTTTAAGCAATTGAAGTTATCAAAAAAGTTTAAATACAAAAGTTGTTCTTTAGGGTAAGGCGGTAATTCGCCTGATTTGAAGTATTTTCCTATTTTCAATATTAAAGAAATTATGGGCAAATGAAAATTTCCACCCCCTTTGAGCTGAATGCCCCATATACAAACTCGACAGAGATTTTTACTGTCTTGACAACATATCCCAAGCTGGTTAAATCTAAATAAAAATTACTCCAGTTATCGTGTTCACAACTTAACATGGGGAAAAGCATTATACATATATATATACCTATATATAATAATGATGATCTATAAAGCATAGTAGAAGCCAAGCAACAGATACAAGATCACAAACACCAATGACCAGTAAGATTAAAATTTCTTTGAATTTAAGAGGAATGTAACTAAATTTTGTAATCAATCTGCTTATCAAATAACTCCGCACTTCTTCCCCCCCCCCAAAAAAAAAAAAAAATAAAATAAAAAAGAAAAATTATCATTTTGTTCTGTTAATGCTAATAATTTCCAGGAATTATTAAAAATGTTTTTACTTTAAAATTAAAATAATAACTAGTTATTATACTATATTTTTTTCTCTCTCTCTTTCATAAAAAAAAAAAAAGCTGAAAAATCTCATCCCTGTTTAAAATAACCTTATTTCCTGACAGTGAGCACATTCAGCATCTACCTCGATATTATAGCAAAGATATTATCGCAGACTCTTGGGTGTCTGTCCCTATTGCCTGTGACAATAGCTAACCAGTGGGCTTCCATTTGGGTCATCAGATGACAATTTCGAAAAAATTGAAGTAGCCATTTTATATTTGAATCTCAAGTTATATATGAACAACACTATACGGGGTATACATAATATTTTCTTTTACGTTATTTTCTATATTTGATTTATTCGATCAACCATAAAATGATAGCAATTTCACACCAAATATAATACTACAATGTTCTATGATCGGCTACGTCTATTGCATGAGACAATTTTTGTGGTTATAATAGTAGTTGAGTTAGTTAATAGTAGTTGGTATATAGAAAAATAATGAAATGTATGTAAACCTGATCATGGTACAGCCTTAATTTAGCTTCCCTTGGCGACTTTTGAATTTTTATTGTTACTTACATATATATTTTTTATTCCATTTTCATATTTTCATGTGCAGGAGCAAAATTTTATTATTATTATTATTTTTTGGCAACAATAAAAAATTTAAATGCCCATTTTTAAAGCTTTTACAAGGTTATCATTTTCACATTTTAATTAATTTTAAAAAATCTAATCAAAATTTCGTTACAAATAAGGTACCAAATGCAAGGGGGCATTTTTCTGAAAACTTATCAATTGGACAATTAATTTTTTTTTTAATTAAGTAAAGTATGAAAAGCTAGTGCCAATTTTTTAAATTAACTAAAGTATTAAAAGCTAGTGGCAACTTGTGTCGACAAACAGAAGAAAATCTCTCTTAGCCAATCAACTTGTGCCAACACACAGATAAAAAGGAAGAAAACTCTTAGCCATTTATATATAGAGAGATGAATATTGGGATTTTAATGTGATATAATTAGTTCTCTACATCTGATTAGTTGTTAAAAATACCAGGTGATCCAAAACTCAGAAAAAATAAAACATTCAAAAAGCATTTACAGTAGCCCTATGAGTTTCCACTGAAATGCACAGACATGGATTTTTTTTTTTTTTTGGGTAACAAAAAATCTATTGCCAAATTAGTTTAATTTTTCTCCGTGATTGGGGTAGGGAGGGTAATTTTTTTTTTTTTTTTAACAGTGGCACGGTACATTCAACAATCCAACTAGGATTATAAATGTTAAATGTGAAAGTTGTTATTCATGAGAATGGGTGTCAGACATTTTGAGAATTTTCATGATAAGGCTGAACTAATAATTCTTTATCTCTTAACAATATCATGATTTTCTTTTTAGAATGATTAACAGCAAAAATAAAATGTTTAAATTTAAATAGCTAACATTTGAAACCATGTGGAACATACAAAAGTCAGATTAATCAGTATTTGAAATATAGCGACATTTCAGAAGGCAGATAAATGTGACAGGATACTGAGAATACAGCACCATAAAAAAATAACTAATATATATATATTTTTTTTATTATTAAAATATATATATATATATATCACATGCTTTTCTCCATATTTCTTTGAAAACCACATAGCATTAAGGTTGATACTTTTTGAATAATTATTTTTCATTTTTATCTGACTTATGGATCATTCAGTATAAATAATAAGCAGTGTGCAACTGAATGCAGTTAAATCCAAGGTGTTGTATACACCGACAGTCTATCTAGCAACATGTATCACTAAACTAATAATAATAAAAAAAAAAAAAAAAAAAAAGGAATACAAACGTGCAAGAAGTTACCTTTTTTTTTTTTTTTTTTTTAACTATGTATAGTCATAAAAAAAAAAAAAACTTTATTGTTTAACTCAAAAAAAAGTTTATTACAATAACCGAAAACAATGATATTAACTTAGTACAGAGAATTATTCAAGAGATTGCATTTATATGTTTTTTTTTTTTTTGAATATCAAGTACTAAAAACTAAAGCAATTTATTTAATTTCAACTTAAAATCACTTTAAACTTCATTGAAATTAGGCTTATCTATAATTCAATCATTTAAAGCGAGGAAAGAAGAAATTAGAAAAACCACTGTTTGCAGAAAAAACTAATTGCAGCAGCTACCAGGCATGCAAAAAATGTTTTAGCTCCTAGAATTTCCCAAAATAAAACAAGAATCCATTTAACTATTCTGTTAATCATTTATTGCAGTACAATAAGTAAATACTGTAACATATATATTTTTTAAGAAAACAAAAATTACACACATTAACACATTGGCTGCACTTTGCTTTTAAGGATTGTAATTTAAAAAGCCAATTTAATGTAATCATTATTATTATTAAAAGCTAATTATAGTACATACTAGCAAGGGTCACAGTGTTCTTATAACTCTACATATGTTTATTTTATTGTAACTGCACTATCTATGAAGTTTTTTTTTTTTTTTTTTTTTAAATAGTATAAATTTTTACAAAAAAAGAAAAAAATTAAAATTTTCACAAAAAATTTCTTTTCTTAAATAGTGGTGACAATATAATAAAACACATAGGAACATTGTGACCCTGCATACTAATCATTAAAAAGCATATACTTTTTTTTAAAGTAAATTATCTAGTAAAATGGCTTCGTAACAAATATTATTTTGCTTGTTGATTCGGAATAAACTTTGCAATATTTTATGCAAGCCAAACCTTAATTGCTTAGTTTTTTTCCCTAAGAATTTTCTTGTTCACCTCTCCCACACCCCCTCAATACTTATTCCTATTTACACTGGTATACTACAAGTTTCCTGGTAGCTGCAGAAATATGGCAAGCAAACAAGCTATCAGATAAATCAGAGTTGGCAGCCTAGGCAAGTAAACGTTTACTTCTTATAGTTGCAGTCAATGTGTTAATGTATCTCTCAACAAACACAATTGACTGAAGTATTACAGTATGTACATATTAAAATTTGGCTTATTTGTAAAAAGTGATTCACTTATTTAATGATTCCATGCAATTCAATCTTCCTTAAATTTATTTTAAAAAGGTAATTCATGATATTTATTTTTATAAGCATCAACCCCCCCCCCCCCCAAAAAAAAAAAAAAAAAATCAGATTTTTATTTACTTTCTCCTCACTGAGAAAATATTTGAAATTTCTCTCAAAACAATGTTCAGACATTTGCACATATTCTGCATCCCTGGTAGTTACTTATAATGGAAGTCACTGGAAAAATCATATACAAGAAACTTTTTAAATAATTACTAAGTTTTTACTATTTTAGTAGAAAACTAAACAATATTTTTTCTTCCTTGGCTTTATTAAAAAAAAACATTTGCAAGGTAGTACCTTTTTCTTTTTTCAAATGATTAAGGGGAAAAAAAAAATGAATAGCAAAGCAATTAATTACACTTAAATGAATTAAGAGACCATTAAAACCAAGCTGGTTTATTCCAGACATGTTTTACATGTTTTTTTATTTATTTTTTATTTTTTTGTTTATTTTCCACATAAGGACCACCAGTATCAGGGGGGATTCAAACAGCTCAAAAAAGTTTCAACATTAGAAAAAACAATTTTTTTAAAAAAATATTGCCAGAATACAACAGCTACAAGAGAAAAGCTGGCGAAATGCAGGACTAGAAAAACTATATAAAAAAAAAATATAAAGTGAACAATTAAAAACATTCCATGATGCAAAGAGCATGATTATTTATAACATTTTAGAATACTTGTTTCATATAAAAACAATTCCTCAAAAAGATTTTAAAATATTTTCAAAGCTGTAATCTGCACAGCATAACCATTGGATATAAAATAAATGCATAACCGGGATTAAAAAATAAAATTGCACATAAAATAAAATTTTAAAAGAAAATACAATGTGTAAGGAAAAATAATCATATAGCTATTTTGGCTCCAAATCACAAGTATCTTGCATGGTTAAGAAAATAAATTTATCATCAAAAACCCTCAATATATGAACATGAGTACATGATTTTCTGAAAATAAAACCATGCAAGATTTTGTAAACCCTGCAACACTATAATTGTTAACAAGTCTTTCTCCTTATTTATTATCTTTCAAAATACTATTTATCCCATTTCTGTGAGCCAAAATAGATTCTTTTTTAAAAAAATATCTAATTTTCAATCAATTAATGTGCACAAACACCATAGGACAAAATTTTAAAGCACACCAAGAAATGAAAGTCTGTGCCATAATGGCAATCATTTTCACCATAAGAGGTACCTAATGACGACCATCAACTAGATCTCTTAGTGCATCAAGATTTTGAGAATTTTTATAATTAAAGCTTACACATGCATACATGATACAAGCATTTATAAAAACATACAACAATCTAATCAGAGTTTTAGTTTAAAAATTTTACACCACAAAACCACACATTGAAAGAGGGAGTTCAGATTTCTTGGCTATTTTCATTTCACACGACAAATAGGATTTAAAACTAACAATTTACTGCCACCATTAAAGCAAAAAATTTACGAAAGCCAAAAATATTAACAATAAAAAACCATATAATATGACAAGAAGAGTAAAGATACTACGATTGAAAAATTGATAACACAGAATGTATACTTTAAAAATACTATACATGGAGAAAAAGGTTCATTGGAATTTTTTCAGATTTAATTTCTGATTTTATAATTGCACATTTTAAAAATTTAGATCTATTATTTGCATTAAAAATGTGATTAAAATTTTAAAGAAAAAATAAACAAGATTTTTGCGATTTGTAATAATGTGGCAATTTTCCTAAGCATGATTTAAACTATAATTAAACCTTTTTCCCCATTAATTAATAAGGTATTATGAAGAACAAATTTGTATTCTCTTTAAATTACACCTAAAAACACAAATTCACCAATTTTTAAACATTCAAAATTACTTTTTGTTTAGTAATTTTTCAACTCTTGCAATAAAATCCAGTCCAATACAAGAGAGAAATGTATTGTTGCTCTCATTTTAAACTTCTATAGTCTGGTCATTTTAAATTTCCAGATATATTTCCTTTAAAAATAGTCCAGATATATGTCTTCAGAAGATGAGTGTCTTGTTTTTATGATCAAACCAGTTGCAAATAAGCATGAGAACAGTAATTTGATCAAGCTCTGATTTCATTTTCAATGGGTAGTACTTTATATTATTACATTTTACAAGTGCAGACAAAACCTAAATTCAGCATGTCTTAGGTGCCTGTGCGAAAACAATTAGTCACAAACCTAAAAGCTTGATAATTCTGGTCTGCAATCTTGCAATTAAAGTCTTTCAACATGGAAGATAAGACAAAAAATGTCATCATTTAATATAGTTGATCAGCTGCCTTTCTCGAAAAAATTTGGTGCTTACTTTTATTTAATACTGCACCTTCATATAACAATCCAGTATATTATTTTCTGCATTTACAGAAAAAAAATTTCCAAATTTTTGACACTGGATATAATAAAATATCGCTCTTATATCAATTAATATTTCTCTCACAAGTATTTTTTATTTTTTTTTACTCTTAGTAAACATCCTCTCTTAAGCTATTAGATATAAAAAACAAACTTCTGATCTTAAAAAAGATATGCAGTCTTATTTGGATGTGTAAGTGCTAAAAAGTCACAAATCTTGTATAATAAATCATCCAAAAAACATGGACAAAAACGCACAATTAGTAACACATTATATAAAATGAATACTAATAACTGCACCATGAATGAAGATCCTTTCATCTCCTTAGATATAAAAGAAGTGACTAAATATACTTCCACAATTTTTAATATATACATAGAAAATTGGTGGGTAAGAAACTTCCACATATAAATATTCAGAGGTTTTTAAAAATTCTACAGAAATTAAGTCAATTTGTAGGGAAATATAAACCTCTCTCCTTTGAAGCGTCAACCATGAAAAATCGAAGCTCGCCCAACATTCTAAAAACCTACTAACAATAAAATTTTCCCCAAAATTCTTTAAAAAACAAAACAAAATACCAGAAAACGTACCTTACAATTTAATAGAAATCGAAATATAGAAAGTAAGTTAGTAATGATGATGCATTATCAAAACCGAAATTGTTAGAAAACATTTTCAATTCGTACACCATCCAAATCAATTTCTTTTGTTTTCAATATCTAATGTTGCTTTGCTTTTTATTATATTTTTTAGACAAACTAGGGAGTTACTGTATTAGGTCACAACTGGGCCAGCAAAAAAATTACCATATTTTGGGCCCATTTAGGAAGACTTTTTGAAACTGTATAGATTCCTATAAATTTAAGTCAATGAGCTTCAAAATGCATCAAAGAACTTGTCGAGTCATTTTCTTCAAGGAATTATTATTATTATTATTTTTTTTTTTTTTTTTTTGCAAGTCATTATAGTGTGCATTGATATATTAATTTCTTTTCTTCTTCACAGCTGCACAAGGAAATGGTATTGCATACTAAGACAATATATATATTTGCTTACTTGTATAACAATTACCAGTCCATTTATTTATTTTTTTGTAAAGGAAATTTGTAATTCCTATAGAGCATTCAAATAAGGAAAAAAACTTTCTCATATTTGTGGCATATATAAATGCATTTAGATATTTTGACACTATTCCAGTAATCACAACTACTAAACTACCACATGAAAACCAATAACTGCACATTCTGAGTCAGAGACACAAATGTGCTCTTTAGAATCCTTGGTGTAATAAAAATGATGCAAGTTGAAATTTAAGTCTAAATTACCATAATATATAAAAAATGAAGCATATACTTTTGCAACAACAAATACAATATCTAACATAATGTATACAAGTTCATTTTAAATGAAGAACAACATTTTCTTTTTGTTTTTAATCAGTAGTAACATGCACAAAGCTAAAAAGAACATCAGTAAATTTACTGGGAAGCAACAGCACTAACATCAACTACTACTAAAATTCACAATTTCCCCAAAAATTCAAATTCTCTAACAACTACATTCCAATGATTCATTTTAAATCAAAAATCATTCAAAAATGTAAAGCTTTTTTTTTTTTTTTTTCATAAAAATATTTACAAAAACCATTATTCCAAATCATAAACAAAAATCAAAAAACCAAATTTACACAAATACATAACAGATTACGTGATACTTATTGTTCTGAAAGAAATTCAGTCATCGACCAATGATATATATTGTCCAAAACAAAAAAAGAAAAGGGTACTGCTTTTTACCCCTAAAATTTTTATGTAACAATAAGACTGTCACAAGCTAAAATGTTATCACAGTCTAGCCATTTTTTTTTTTTTTATGTTTATAAAGTTCTTATTTGCCACTCAAAAAAATTTTGGGGGCCTTTTAACAAAATCAATAATCACAATATAATCACAATTTAATTCAAAGAAAGAAATAATTAAGATATTTAATTATTGTTTTTATTTAAACACTAAAACAGGATAGCAAGTTTTTTTTTTTTTTTTTTTTTTTTTTTTAAGATAGGATACGATACTTTGAACTAGAATTTCTATCAGAACAACTAGTTATTTTTAACAATAAGCAAAACTGCATACTTAATAACTTTAATTTACATGTACAAGTTTGATATCAAAGTACAAATACACCAACACCAATTGCAGAGATCAGTTCATAAGAATTCATCTATAAAAATGTTCATTCCAGACACCATTCAATATTTGAAAATGTTTGCTTCAGTTAAAAAAAAAAAAAAATTTAAATGTTAGTGCCAAATTGCTTTAGTCATCATTTAAGACTTTATGAATATTCTAAACTTAAAAAAGAAATTGATTGAATCACATAATTAAAACATACTCTTATAGGAGAAATAATTTAGAGAGTTACACTATAGTTTTATAGAATTTTCAATTAAGCATTTATACTTAGAATTGTCATTTTTAAATCTAAAAGATTATTTCACGTAAAATTTCTTCAAGGCAAAAATCTTCTAGTTTTTAAGAGCAGACTAACAAATTTCAATAAATCCATAAGAAGAAAACAAAAAAGATTAACACTAATACAATAGACTCTTTATTAACCAGGATGTTGAAAAATGTCTTATCCCAAATAATCAAATACTGAGGGAAAAAAAATTCATTAAACCGTATGTTGGACTGCTTCTTCGTCCACAATTTCATAGTTTAACTCTCAATTTTTTTAAGATTTTACTCTGCAAATCAGTACTACTATTAGGAATTTCATTTTCTTTTGTGATAAAATTGTCTTTCATGATTTCTTAACTGAGGTGTTTTTATTAATTTCTATGCAGCATCAACATACGAGTCAATACAATAGAAAGGGTTGACAACAATGCCATCTTTCAGCACATTCTTGCATTTCACACTTTTTTCTCTCTTGGCTGACCAACCCAGATAATGTGACACTGGTTAATCATGAGTCTACTGTAACTAATACTTAAAAATTAACTCTGAGTTCAAATTATCTTTTAAACAGAAGGATTGTTCCCACCCAATTGTCGCAGTTTTCAATGAAATGCTGACGTATTAAATTTACCATTGATATAAGCATCTTAGCATATTTTTGCAAAATATTTTTCATTTTGATAATTCATTAAAAAGTGTTAAAGAGTCAGTACCTAATATCTTTTAAATAAACTATCACAGTAACTGGCAGTGATGCTGGTTTGGTTTAACTTTTAATGAGGACCAATTCTATCATACCCCTATAGCAAAAAACAGACGAAATGTTAAGAGTAACAAAAGAAAGGAAGAAAAGCTTAACACTGAAGCACACATTCTCATAAGCTGCAACAAACAAAACATAATTTCTGAATAAAACCTTTTTCAGAATACCAAACGGTACTCAATCAACACTAAAAAACAGTAAAAAGTAATATAATCTTGACCCCCCTATAATTTTTTTTTCAAAATGAACAGTAAGCATATATCCATAAAACTTAACAATTTCTACAGAGGGAATCAACTGGTCATATGAACAATATTTCTTTAAATAACCTGTCAACAGTTAATATGATGGATGTTTAGAGCATATAAAAGCAGAGTATGTTTCATGCACGTAAAACTAATTGTAATTCACCATACCCATTTTTTGCCATTAGACATAATTTCATTTTCTAAATCACAAAAGAATTGGTTCGGACAGGAGTAACAGCCAAAACATCCACCAAAAAGCTGTAATACCACCATATTAACACGAACTAGGAAGATTGCTCCCCTTTTTTTAAAAACAAGGACACTTCCTCATGAATGAAAAAATGCTTCTTTTGGCTTTGAAAACCAGTCGAGTATAAAAAACAGTATTGAAGTTTCTGGTCAGTTCTAAGTTCACAATTAACCCCATTGCTGGCCATATGAGTCCTGGTACCAGTGTGTTGGATTCCCCGTTGTTCGGTTCCGGTACCCATTATATCCAGTAGAGTTCAATGGTTGCTGGGGAATGGGGTGGCTGCCCCACTGCCCAGCCCCAGAGTTTTGGAAGCGGCGTTTTGAGTCCCCTTGGTTCTGGTGGCTAGGAGTGTCAAATTTGCGTTTACCGACCAGGCTTCCCCGGGGAAGGGCCCCATGAAGGTGAACCGGGATAGGACCAGGAGGAATTCCACGGGACACCCCACGGGTGCCTCGGCCTAGGGGGGGAGGGACTGGAACCCTGCCACGAGGAGTTGGAGGGCCAACGCCGCGGCCACGGGGAATACCACGGCCAGCACGAGCCTGAAAAAAGAAAAGGAAATCATGAATTTGAACTGAAAAATTTAAAGCTTACTACAAATAAAATAAAAATAAATTAAACTGTCCTCTATTTAGAATATTTTTGAGAAAAAACAGGCAAAGGAACAAATTTATCAGGGATTCCTGTATTTAAATTTTAACTGCATGCATTTATAAGAGAATGATAGAATCAATGTTTTTAACAACCAACATTTAAACTTTAAGCATATATAAAATATTTTGAATCCCTTTGTAATAATTCATGAATTTGCCATATAACATCAGAAGTAAAGTAACAGTAAATGTTATTAAATGCATTCCTTAACAGTAAAAAAAAAAAAAAAAAAAAAAAATTAGTAAAACATTCATAGTTAAGAACACTTTTTTTAATATGTAAGAAAAAGGAAAACAATGAATTAAAATTTATTGTTAACACAGTAAAACATTAGAAACATTAAAAAATCAATAGCTACTTTTAAGTATAACTAGAAACAAATACAAAACAAACAGGCAAGAGCACATAAAGCAGGAAACAAACAAAACACTACCATATCCGAGCTATATTACTTAAGATTTTCAATAGGTCTAAATTAAGAAATTGTTAATAAGAGTAAATGTTAAATGACAAAAAGGCCCGATAGAAGCAACAGCACAGTAGTAGCATTAAAGTTACTGGCAGATGCAAAAGCAGACTTTGATTGGACAGAAGACCAAGAAAAGAAATACCGAAATTTAAGTTTGATAAAATATCAAAAAATAAAAACAAAAAAGCTCGGATATGATATTTCTCGAGGGAGGACAGTGTCTTTTAAATATAAATGGTACTACGAGACACTTGACCAACCTCATGAGTTTTGTTCCTAGTGGAAACTGTAGCTAATGATGAACTATCGAGGACAAGACTCCAGCAACATAACCCACCCTCTCTGGTCCAGCACGGGCTCGACCAACCGGTTCCCTGGGTCGAGGAGCAGCTCCATATCCATAGTCATAGTAGTCATCATAGCGGCCACCATAATAATCGTCATAGTAGGGGTCGGCGGCGTAGCCTCCCTGATAGTCACCATACCCGTAGTAGTCATAATCATAATCTGACAAGAGCAATAAGGAATGTGGTTTCGAATGGAGGCTCGCATTTATATTCAAAATAATCAAAAAATACAAATACAGTCGAATTCTTATAACAAGAAGCATTGTTGCAGCAAAATTTTCAATTACAAGAATGCAGACAAAATATTTTAGTTAAATAAGAAATTGTACATAAATTTATAGATTTTTTTTTTTTTTTTTTTTTAAACTGAATTTAGAAATTTTTTTTTAGAATTATAAACTGATCCAAATAATTTACTTTTGGATCCAGCAGTATGCTTCCATTAAAAAAGTCGACTGTAACAATTTTAATAATATATTTGGTGAAAATACATAAAAACAGCTACAATATTTAAAAATAATGAAAAATTCAACAAATATACTTTAAACTATTTATACTGATAACTTATCTAAGCCCATGCAAAAATTACTTTTAAAAATTAACTTTTTTGTTCCTGACATTATAAAAAGAAATACAGAGCAAGCAAAGGAAGAACAGAAGCATATGGCATAGAATCATAGAGCTAAGTTAAGGATATAATAATACTTTTTAATTTTAGAAGTAGTTGAAGAAAATGGTAAAATAAAAAAAATAAAAATGTAAAAAGATAACTTACCATAGCCCCGAGCTGCTGGCAAGGGTAACCTAGCCCCTCTACCTCGAGGTGGAGGGGGAGGGATACCCATCATTCTAAAAATAAAATAAATATTGTTACTTACTCTACACATAAAATTTAACAGAAAATAATCAAATGCAAAATATTTAAAAAATAATGTGACAAAAATTAAACCCATTATTTGCCAAAACTTTTTATCTAATTTCCTCTTAATTACTGAAATATTTATTAAGTTTAGTAAAGAATATTTAAGGATTACAAAAAATTTCAAGCAATTGTACTACTACAGATGATCCTATTTTTTGGGACAGTAGCAGAATGCACTGTCTAAAATAATGTCTTAAAACAATAAAAAATATGTCTTGTCTTGAAAAATGTAACAATGGTAAATAATGCGTTAAATTTAGGATTATTCCATAAAATACACTAAGAATTCAGAAAACTGACAATTTCATTACTAAAAATAAGTTTTTAAAGTCTAGTGATAGTCATTCAACCAAAGTTTAATCTTATTATACGAATTTGTTCATATAATATACAAATTGGCTCTAACATGGAAACTAAAATAGCAATATTTTTAGCAGAAGCATTTCAACTTTAAACATTTTATAATTGTGTGCGGAATTTTTAACAAAATGATATTTTGATGAAAAATAATAAATCAGTTAATAAATTAAAATGAATTAAGAGTGGCTTAGCATTTAAAAAATTTTTTTGATTTTCACCGACTCTCCCAGGTGAATTTTCTAACTTTACAAACTTTTCTTCTTCTTTCATTTCATGGACAGCACCTTAAAACATAACTCGTATATTTAGAATTTCCTATTTTAATCGAAGCTTTATGATTGTTTTCAACAGGGTTGTCACTCAAATAGCAGAATGAAATTACCTGACTTTCTCAGGTTTTCCAGGCGTGTTCTAAGAAAATTCCAGTCTAGCCATATATTGCATTGGTTGCATTGAGGGCAAAATAATTATGGTACGACTTAAAAACACAAAAATTACATATTACTTTGATTTAAGATCTTTTAAGAGGTCTTGTTTTTAAAAAATGGCGGAAGCTAAGAAAAAAAAAAAAAAAAAAAAAAAAAAAAAAAAACAAGAAAAACGACTCTACGTTGGAGGAAAAATTAGTTTTTTTTTTTTTTTTTTTTTTTTTTGGGGGGGGGGGGGACGCAACATTGTATGAAATTCCCTGACTGACTTTGCCAATTTTCAAATTCCCTGACTGTTCCAGGTTTTTCAGGTAGCGTGGCAACACCGTTTCAAAAGATCATTAAAATTCCCTGAAAACATTAATATATATATATATATATACACAGTTCAAATCTCTCAGACATTTCCAGTTATGCAAGATTTTCTGACATTTCCTAAATTCTTTGGTTTTTTAGGCCAAAGCTCTCCTAGTAGCAAAAACAATGGGGCATAGTACTGAGCATTGCAGATTAATTTAACATGTCTGGATTACTGTACTTGTTGTATATTCTTATTTTCTTTATATATTCAAATTTTACTTTTTTTTTCACCTTCTCTCACACAATTACAAATACTTTTTCAGATAACAGACTTGATTCAGCATTACTGAATCACAGCAAATTTTGTTTTGCTACTGATAGATACAGAAATTCCCTTTGTACACGTTTCTTTTAAAAGTGTCTTAATTATCGATGCATCCCCCCCCCCCCAGCAAAAAATTTATTACTTGCATGAATAATAAAAACACGCACCACCCTTTTTTACAACCCAAACCACCACTAAACCTTTTTAAAGAAATTATGTAAGTAGCAATCCCATTAAAAAGGCAGCAATTAAGCGCTTGTCTTGCAATTTTTACTCCACAATAATATACCAATGAGCTCTTTCCGCCTGACGTCAGAGGTCACATGATATAGTTGTTTTAAACCAAGAGCAGATGAAATCTCCTATATTTTTCTATAGCAATTGCTGAATAACGTATTTCGTATTCTTATTCTTGATCAATCTGATTTAATCTGTGTTATTCTTCATACATAATTTTTTATTTCATTTTGTATCACCATTCATCTTTTTTTGCTGTATACATTTATAATCATCATTTAGTTTATATTTATTATTAATGTTGATGGAGAACATGTTACAGTTCACCCAATTCAAATATCTGCATGCACAAATTGCTATTGTAACTATTATTTCACAACTGATCAGGCATTTTGGGACTTCTATATTAATAATAAATCAGATATTTAAATTTGTTTCAAGAGACAAATAAATAAAACTGTCATGATTACATAATACCAAAGACATTAAATGATGCTTATGTACATTTTCGATTTAGAAATTCACTTTCATGCTATGAAGTATTTAATAAAAATCTACATAAAACTTTCTTTTTAAACATAATATAATAGACATATACTTTGTATTCTATTATGATTATGATTTATTATATGAGATAAGCAAGTTATATTTCAATAGCAAGTTATATTTCTATATATGAAATAAAACTATTTATTTGTTAGATCTAAACCTTTATATGGAAATGTTGCTTTAATGTGCATGTGCAATGGCATAGTATTATACAGTGTTTTAATATAAATATCAGAAATTTCACTGTGCCAAATATCACAAATACTTTTTTCTAGTTCTTGCAGAGTTGTAGGCTGCAAATTTCGAATCCTCTCCCCTTTCTCCTGCCTTTTTATAGACAAAACATTTTCGAGTGGATTAAGATTAAGACTATTTACATGTCTGGTAAAGAAGAAATTCTACGATATTCTTTGTGGGATTTAATTTAAAGGGAAAAAGATATGATTACTTACCAAATTATAGGTGCTTATGGGAATGGATAGGTAATTTTAATAATCTGAATCTAATAAACATACCACAGACACTGTATATAAGATACCTCCAAAATAGTCAGTCAGGCACCACTTTTATAATGGCTGTGTTTTATTTTGAGTTAATTGATCCCTTGAGCATGGAAATTTGCCTGACTCTGAAAATTCATGCATTTCCATACCATAAAGTATGGAGAATGTGTCACTGTTTTAAAAGCGCGATTTTTATTATCAAATCTGCTTGTTTTCTTTAGCTTGAAATAAGTTAAACTTGACTTATTAGAGAGAACCAATTCAGCCTAATAATTAACTAATCATTTTTAATTTTTTGTAGCCTTCTGGAGGTCTTGGTTTCCTAATTCTTTTTAAATTTTTAATTATTAAAAGATAATTTCCAATTCTTATTTTGAAATAACTAAGAAACATGAGATTTAAATGGAAAGATTTTAAATAAATAAATAAAAAATGCTTGAACTTTTGGGAAAGTAATAATGATTTTCTTCAAAGGAAAGAGCTTCGAAACTTGGGATGTATTTTATTTATTTATTTTGAATGAACAATCAATTATCTATCAAAATTTAATTAATATTGCTTATATATAATTACATTATTCGTTACCTTTTGAAATTTCTTTCCATATTCAGGAAAATAATACCGCTTTCTTCAGTGCAGCTGCAGGATCTTTCGTCGGATATAAAAATCAGCTGCTTAATAAAATCACTTTGGCTCAGGAGTCAGGACGAATGTGATTTTAATAGCAGCTGGTACTGTATAAACCAAGCATGTTGCAAATTTTGATTAAGTGATATTTTGAATTTTACAGCTTCAAAATACAATACTTAAAAATTTTTAATAATCAATTTTTAGATAGTAATATAATAATCAATTTAACAGTTGTGAATTTCCCGAATGTCAAAACAGAATTTAAAAATATGTATTGGCTAATGATTTATAATAGGGCAAAATTCCCTATACAAGCCCCCAATATTGGCTTTAGTTTCCGGCGACAATAAGTAGAGAGTTGCCTAACAGTCAAAGCATTCGCCTAAAGTTCAAGGCAGGTCCTTTTTCTTTCCCTTTTTTTTTCCACTTAAAATTGATCAAATATATTAACATTTAGTAAGTAAAAGCCCCTTTATGAAATTAAAAAAATAAAAAATAAACAAAATCCAGAAAATATAATTAAAGCAGTAATTAATATTCTTCATGCGCATAAGTCAGTCAAATTATTGTATGCACAAAAGTATATATAAATTTTTTTTCCCAAAATACCCAGTTTTTGGGTATTTACCCAGGCCTCGGGTAAATACCTGGGTAAATACCCAAAAAATATTTACCTACCCACTGGGTATTTACCCAATCCACATCACTACATAGAGCATGACGTAATAAAATCTTAAAAATTTGCTTTTTAAACGATACAATTGGCGGTTGCAGAAAAAGGAAAATATCCAAGTCGTCTTTTTTTTTTTTTTTTTTTGGTCTTTTATAGTGTATATAATGAATTCGAAAAGCTAAATTATTAAAGTATGTCGCATATAATGAGAAATTGTAGAGCTAACTCCAAGTTTTCATCATTTATTGTAAACAGGGTGGCTACAGAAATTTAAAAAGTTCCTGGAATTCCATGATTTCTGTTGCCTATTATATACATTTCATAATTTTATATATACTGCACCCTTGAGTAATATGCTAACCAAACCAATGTAATTTAAAAAACTATACTGACGGCAAAAAATATCAAACTCTTTTTTCTCTTTGTTGACTTTGTTAACAAATACAAAAAAATAAAATTCAGGAGATTTGAACTTAAAAATTTATTTAATGTTTGTCTACCATGAAAATTCATTTAGATAAACCACACTGTTAAAAGAATTCAAGTTTGCTGCCAGAAATTTTCTGTAATTTGAGCCGAACAGACGGTGGAGTGGTTATAATCCCTGACTTCTACACAGTTGGGCCCGGGTTCGAATCCCGGAGAAGGCATGGATGTATGTATTGTCCTTGTTCATGTTCTTGTATCTGTTCTTGCAATAAAAACTTGTAACTTATGATGTTGATTAGCTGTATCAACATCATCCAGTTAGGGGATAGATGAAATGTTCTGCAAAAGCCTCAATTGTTCTGCGACGTGCGTCGCAGTTTTAAGCACTTTCTGCTCCTGGGGTTACTCCAAACTAATCCAAAAGTTGCGAAAAATTCTCGATTGATGCAGACCCGATGCTGAATGCAAAGAAAGAAGTCCAACCAAATCCAGGTGGGAATTTAGAATTTTTTGAAAAAACCCACATTATAAAATAGTGGATTTTTTCAAGTGGGCCTGCCCTTAGGACTGGGCCCAACTTGGGTGAACCTGTCAGTAACTTAAATTAAGGTTTGACTGTATAAATGAAGTATTAAAAAAAAAAAAAAAAAAAAAAAAAATGATGTTTCAATAATTTTTTTTTTTCATAATTAGTTCACCTTTTTGCTCAAAATTAAGTGAAATATTATGTATACTTACATAGCTCTTTGCTGCATCATTTGCATCATACGTCTTTCGCGATTCCGCAATATTTCTTCTTTCTTTTTTTTATCCGATGGAGGTTTGGCAAGGGAAACTTGCATTGGAGCACCACCTACTTCCTTGCCGTTTAGTGAATTCATTGCTTTCACGGCATGATCTCTATCATCAAAATGAATAAAAGCATAATCCTTTATTTTTTTAACCCTTTCAACTTTACCATATTGTTCAAACATTTCTTTTAATTTTTCTTCAGTTACATCAGCTGTTAAATTCCGGGCATAAAGAACCTTAACCTGAAATTATATGTTACAGAAATCAAACACAGAGTAATAAAGCAATAACTACATTTAGAAATTTAATTACACTTTCTGATGATTTTTTTTTAAACAAATTAAAATTCAGTGATATTTTTACTTTCATTATTGAACTACCATAGTTAATGGAAGTATTGTATTCAGTCAAATATTTTGATACCATGTTTTCATCAACTGATTTACATGCTTTAAAATCTCCTGAATCCAAAAGAGTAATTCTGGTCAATAATGTGCGTGTGGGAAATCTGACTACTAAGACCCTCCCAGAAAGAGCACATCAGCCAAGTCTAGAATCCAAAAGTATTCTATTGGCCCTTATCTACATCTACCTATATATCAACAGTAGAACGTGTCATGCCCAGAGCAATTATAATTTAAAGAAATTTTCAAATTATAAAATTACCATACTTAAACACTTGCTCCAAAATTAATAATACAGTAGACTCTCGATTAACCGGGATGGTCAGGAAATGCCTCATCCCAGATAAGCGAATATCCCGGATAATCGAATTTATACAAAGTTTGATGGAACATTAAGAAAAAATTTAGAGAAAATATAAAATTATTATACAATAGGACATTAAGGATTTTATTATTTATTATATAAAAGGAAGCGAATGAACATAAATGTTATTTAGACTTAAAATTAGTTTACCTCACATTTTTGTGAAGAATGAAGTTATAGAAGTCTGTTTTTGTTTCTCATTTACTCTTCAACGAATTTTGCTACGCAAATTTCTCACATTTTTTCAGCAGGTGTGTTTTCATCTTCTTGCTCCAAGTAATTAAGTAAAGCCTCAGTGTGTACTAATGTATCACTGTGACTTAATTTTTGATGAGTTACAAAATTTTCCTCATCGCTTTCAGAACATTCTTCGTAATTCCTTGTTTTTTTTTCTGAATCACAAGCGACTCTTAGCACAATATCATCGTCACTTAAAACTTCGTAACATTTCATTTTAGAATTTTCGTTAATCCATTGCTGCACTGCTTCTTCATCAACATTTTCAGAGCAGTCTAACTTTCTTAAACCTTCTAAGATTTTTCTCTGCAAATCTGTACTACCATCGTCTTCTATAGGAATTTCCTTTTCTTTATCCGGTAAAATTGCCTTCCATGATTTCTTAACTGCGGTGCTTTTTCTTGATTTCAAAGCATCAGAAACATAAAAAATTAATTTTTCCAAAAAGAAAGCAAATTATTGTATCCTTCCTCCATCAACTTAAGGACAAATTTCTACGGTATGCTGTTTCAAGGTTTTGAATAACACCCTAATCCATAGGTTGGATGCCAGCTGTGACATTTGGGGGCAGATATTTCACAAAGATATTCCCGTCTTCTGATTTTAAAATTTCTTCATTTGGGTGACTAGGTGCATTGTCCAGCAGAAGAACAACTTTTTGAGGAAGACCGACATTTTCCAAATGTTCTCATACTGCAGGAACGAACTTAGTTTTAAACCAGTCAGAAAAGATTTCTACAGTCATCCACGCTGTTTTATTACTGTAATAACTTACAGGCGAACTTGAATCATTATTTTTGAAAAAGCTCTTGGCTTTCTTGCAGTTCCAATAACACACAACTCTAAAAAATGTGAGCCGGAGGTATTAGCACAACACAATACTGTTATGCACTGTTTCTGCTTTTTGTGTCCCGATGCATTTTTTTCTGTTTCATATGCTAATGTCTTTTGTGGCAAACACTTCCAATATAAACCAGTTTTGTCCGCATTGTACATTTGTCCGACACTCAAATTTTCTTCACGTATGAAATTTTGAAATTCTAAAACAAAATTTTCAGATGCAGATTTGTCACTACTGAATTTTTCACCTTGCACAGTTATTTGGTGAATACCATATCTCTATTTGAATTTCTTTAACATTGATTCGAAGCATTGAAATCACCGGGAATTTCAAGGTCTTAAAAAATGTTTTGCTTTAGCTGTACAAACAGCACCTGATACAGCAATTCCGGCAGCTCTCTGTTGGTTAAACCATACAACCATGGCTTTATCTAAATCTTCATATGTTGAGGTTTCCACTGTTTTTCTATTACACATTCCTTTTGGACTATCTGAATTTCCAGCAAATTAGAGTAATTTTTGTCAATTTCATATTCACACATTAATGATTTCACTTGTATGTTCATTTTCTGATTTATTAATTATTTCCAGCTTTTGATTTATACTAAGAACAATTCTTTTGCGTTTCGACATCTTAATACTACGAACACAATGTATAGCACATGTGAAACTCATAATCTAAACAGCACTAATACTGTAACGATTGATAAATCATCACCTGACCCCGCATTCCAGAACGGAAGAAACACCTGTTGGCTAGGCTCAAAGTCAACTCGACGAGTCCATTACAGAATGAAGGGCTGAGAAGAAAGCGGTCTTCCAGCACATTTTCGCATTCAACTTTTTTTTTTCTTGAGCCGTTCCAGATAATCTGCAACTCGGATAATCCGATCCGGGTAAATCGGGAGTCTACTGTATATACAGAAGAAATATAAGTATAATTATGTTTAACAGAAATTTCAATTTAAAAATTTTATATTTTATGTTATAGCACAAGTTCCATAATTTAATGAGAAAAGTAACAGCAAAAGCACTTAAACAGCAAAACATTTTTTAAATAAATGTACTTAAAACTTATTTGGAGGGAAAAAAAAAAAAAAAAAAAAAAAAAAAAAAAAAAAAACTATTTTCCCTGAAAATCCTTAAAAAAAAAAAAAAAAAACTAGCCCAGGGAAGAAAATGGGTATCTATAGTTCAACTTTCACGAGATGGCTCTTCACCCCTCCTCTTTTTAAAAGAGTTTATTTTAAGGAAGGGGCGCGCGGTTTGAAAAGAATGAATGGGTGGGGGAAAAAAGAAGGTTGCTGTGATAATAGCATCAAGCCAATAGTTTTTACTTCTCGCCAGCTGAAATCCGTTTGCCTATTAAAAAGAACATGTGATAACATTTAAAAATCAATGACATAATAAATAAAAATAACAACAAAGCTTCATTTAGGCCTGCATTTTCAATAGGCATGAATACCTTATTTAGATAAAGATGTTGTTAGCAATGCATTTAAACAAGAAAGAAAAATTGTGCTGTTTATATAGATTATAAATTACTGTTGGTCGTTGGTCCATGCATTTTAATTTGTATTTCAGGAAAGAAAGACTTTAATAAAATTACTTTTAAAGATAAAGTACAAATTAGGCTGCATTTCTGCAATTTCATTTTTCCGTATAGTGTCTAAGAAAATATATGCATCATGGATTATACATTAAATATTAAAGATATAGTTAAAAAGGAAAAAACTACAAATGTATCGAACAATTTTCAGTTTCACCACATGATGTATTTTAATTTATTGTCTCCCTACTAGCGGCTGGGAAGTTCAGCATTCAAAGTTGGAGGTACTGAGATCGAATCCATTGTCAACAGTTATTCTCTTATACAGTTACAAATTTTGAGGTATTTAAGCTAAAGTAGTTGTTAAAATGCACTTAAAGGATTTTTTTCATTAGGTATAATGTAATGCCCTGCAGTAATGTATAAAATTTATGATTACCCAAGCATATTTAGGAAAGTTATCTTTAGGACTAATACTAATAGACAGACGAAACCAAGTAATTAATACTTCCTTAATTTTGTTTGAAAAGATTTAAAAAATAAAAATTGGGAGAGGAGGGAATTACGCCATTTTTTTTTTTTTTTTTTTTTTTTTTTTAATTAAGAAAAACATTTTTTAGAATATTGAATAAACAAATGAGGAAATTTATTAAAATAAATTGAGCTGTACACATAATTTACAGTATTATATACAACAGCTCTCAGAAAATTTGCATTCACATCAATTGTAAATAAATGAGATAATTTCAGATATTATTGATATCATGGCTTTAAACTTCTATGTATTCAGTCTAAATATTAAAAATAAATAAATAATAATAAATAAAATAAAAATAAAATTTCATGGAAAATTCAAATTATTGGAGTGCAATTCTTTATTTGATTTTAAAAATAATCAATAATTTTTCTTCTTTTAAATAATGATTTCAAAAAGAGAAAAATAAAAATAAAGAAATATTACTTTTATAATATAACATACTAGAAAGTCCAAAAGTTCTCTTAATTTGGAAATAAGTAGATAGTTGGGGAAAAAAAAAAAAAAAAAAAAAAAAAAAAAAAAATCGCCAAAAGGTCGCAAAACTTGAAAAGGTAGCAGACATCTTCCATTTCACCCTCAACCGATTTCAAGGTAATAGAATCGTCGCAGCCTACGTCACACATGATTGACAGGGGCCAACTCGTGAAAGTCAAACTATACCTAGGCAGCAAATCTGACAGGCCTGTTCCAAACATTTGGTTCAAACTTGGAGGGAAGATAGAGTACAAGGATATGAATAATATTCACATAGGAAATCCCAGTCGCAATCCATTTCTTTAGTCCTTCAACTGGAACAAGATGTTTTGTTTCTAGCAAGTGACACAGTGAGGAGCAAACAGAAATTAGGTAGTACAGCTCTGGCATCCGTTTGCATGGCCGTACATGTAATGCATGTCTGCTTTTTCAGCATATGTAAAGTCTTCCATCACTGATGACACACAATCGAGAATGGCATCTTCTCCTACTTAGATACATAATGTTGAATGGCAGTTCTCCACCTACTGCCCTCTGCAGACAACGGAAACAACCAATAGCTTTATTTCTCTTTCCTTTCATGCAATTTTCTGCGTTCGTGCCTCACTGCATTGCTTGCACCCATACTTTCCTATAGTACACCCTTAATTTATAATTTACGACTGAAAAAAATGCATTGCAACCCAAGTTTCTTAAGTGAATATTATTTGTACCTTTGTTCTTTACCTCTTCTCAAGTTTGTACCATGAATTTGGAATCATCCTGTATTTGATTATTATATTCAAAAGTAGCTTCCATGAATATTGTAAAAATTGTGTTATATCAATTTTTAAAAAAAGATAATACAAATAGTAAAATACCAAGCAAATACTGTGACCATTTTTTTTTTTTTTTTTAACCTTATAGCAATTTATTTTGATTAAATTAATAAGATGTAGCTACAAGACCTTTTATGAATTATTTTATGTTGAGATCAAGACTTGGTTAGTTTATAATATTTAATTAATTATTATCCTTAAAACTTATATCTAGATATTTTTTAAAATATCTACCTTTATATATATTGTGGTTTCAGTGATCTTGTATCTGTTGCTTGGCTTTTACTATGCTTAATAAATCATTATTTTATATATATAAAATAACGACATAGTGCCCAATAAAATAAATTTACAGAAAAAAAAAAAAAAAAAGAAAGAAAGAAAGAAAGAAAATCCTACAAATGATTTTTAAGTTAGAAATTTCAAGTGTTTTGTAATAAGGTCAATAACAATACTTTAGACATAGTTTCTTCATCTGGTTCTTCCTGGGGATCAGCCCAATCTACAATGATATCGCATCCCCATACTTTAATGCGTCCTGTACTAAGTCTCCTTTTTGCTAAAGAAGCTGCTTTATGAGAATCATATTCTAAGAAACAAAAACCTCGATTTTTTTTCTTGTCATCAGGAGAACTGTAGATTATTACTTCAGTTAAGCCAGCTATAAAGAAATAAAAATAAAATATTTGCAGCATTTTAAATATTCTGTAACTTAAAAAAAAAAAAAAAAAAAAAAATCATGATACATAATGTTGTATTAAGGTGAAATCAAACAATGTTTTGGCATAGTTCGATTTTGACCTCATTTAGCTCAGTTGGCAATATACTTTACTCAAAACTTTAAAAAAAAAAAAAAAAAATTCCACATGAACTTTATATAATTTAACAATGTGCTACTTATAAGGGGGAGGAATGAAAATGTTGTGTTTTCTGCAATGATGTTATTTCAGGGCAAGTGTAATTTTGGCCAATTACACCTATATACAGTACATTAACGGCCCTCTTCACTTACCATCGCCAGAAACCCAAGTCAATGTTATTCCATGGGATATTTTCTTTACTTATAATTCATATTTTTAAATTCTGTTTTCACTTTCAGAAAATTGTCAATTGTTACACTGATGAACCTTTTTTAAAAATGAATGTTTTTAATTTTAAAATTATATTTTGAAGATGTAAAATAAGAACTTTCAATATGTGAAATTTTTCATTTTCCAGTTTCAAAATAAAATATTAAAAATATTAGTTTTTAAAAAAGGTATGCCAATTTAACAGTTGGGAATTGTCTGAATGTGAAAACAGAATTTAAAAAAATGTATTAGTTAATAAGTTATAAGTAAAGAAAATTTCTCATAGAATAATATTGGCTTGGGCTTCCAGTCATGGTAAGTGAAGAGGGCCCCAGAGAGATGTGAAGACAAGTTTCCAGATAGTGAAAAGCTTCATGAACTGGGTACTCAGAATTTCTAAAATATGTTTCTGAAAGCGTCCAATAATTAACATTTTCCATTTTAAACTTTTTAACACTGCAACAAAATCTAATGGCCATATCACATGAGAGATTTCGCTCAGATTTTTACTAAACACAACATGATCCTCAACTTTCCAAAAGACTGTTAAAAAGTTGATAATGCGCTGATTTTGAATCTCCCCCAAAATCTCTCGTGTGATATGGCATTAACAGCTCAGATGCTTGGGACAAGGGTGTTTGAGAATCTTAATGAAATCCCCTGAATATTTTTTTTTTAGATATAGGTCAAAATCCCCTAAAACTACAGGATCAGGAAGGGAAAAAAATCCCTGATGTTTTCTTCAATCTTGAAACACTTATTCAGCAGTAAACAGTCAATTGTTGACAATTTTTTAAAGAAATACTCTAAATGATAATAAAGGAAAGCATTAAAATTAATTCAATGGGCAATGATAATATGTTTATTCATATATTTTCTTGAAAATTGAACAGTAGCTTTATAATACGCTGTCTAAGCTGAATATTCATTTAAATGTAATGTAAATGAAAATTTGAAAAAGTTTGAAAATTGCAATTTCCAGCCCCCCCCCCCCCCATTATAAAACACATGATATCTTAATTGATTACCATTTCCTTTTTCATCGCAGACAGTTGTCTGCATGCTTCCAACTAAATTTCATACTTTAGTTAATTTTTAAAAATCTAATTGTTGTATCGATAAGCCACTTGTACGCTTAGATTCGTAAAAATTACCCCTTTCATTTGGTACTGGTACCGAATTCGTAATGATCGGACTAATATTTCTAATTTATTTTCCACCTTTTTTTACTTTTAACTCCGTTAAAATATCCATTTTCATGCAATTGTGGTGAATTCTCAGTCATTGAGATCGCTTTTTGATTAGACATAGGTCTACATTTTAATTAATATCCCCGGAACTAATTAAAATTTTTAAATTATATTTTCACTATCCCCTTGGGAAGGCTTCTGAGCACCCATATGTCGAATTTTATATTTCTGCGTTCAGTAGGGGCTAAACATATAGATGCTCAGACAGGCAGACAGAGACAGACATCTTTTATTATTATAGATAAATTAAAATTTCTTATAGCAGAAGAAAAAGTTTTTTATGAATTCTTAACCAGATCTTTTTGAGATTGTCTTAAAACTAATATTATGTAGGAGGTGGTTACTAATATGTGTTTACGAATACGGAATTGGTATTACTATCGTACCAAGCATTTCTTCCCCTAAAGCATGGGGTGCAGTACCCCATGCTTTAGGGTAAGAAATGTTTGGAACAACGGCAATACCAACCCCATATTCTTAAATACATTTTTGCTTGGGATTGTGGAAATCCCACAGGTAAGGAAAAGGTTAAGAAAACATTAAGAACCGTAAGCATCATTCAAATTTATTAAATGTCCAACTTATTTTACTTTGTAAATAAACTAATAGTTTTTGCTATAGTGGTATGAAGTTGTTATATATATAAATTATAAAGTTTAAGTTTTCTGAAAAAGTTTAATTTTGGGGGAAATAGTCACAATTGCAACTGAATGATTCATCTGCGCTCAAAGATCTTCTAAACAGCTGGAAGTATAAAAACATTCTTATAAATCAAAATAGAATGCTTAGAGAAAAGTCACTTGCAATTTTAACAAATAATAGTTATATTTAAAAAAAAAAAAAAAAAAAAAAAAAAGATACATGGTAATTCAATAGTTTCATTATGAAAAATTTTGCATAACAGCTTTATAGCCATGCGTGTTATTGCTTTCTATCATAGCTTGTATAAAAAGAAATAAGATTTTAAAGAAAAAAAAAAGAGCAAAAGCTTACAGCTACAAAGTAAGAGAAAAATTAAGAAACTTACGAGCATGTTTGGTGAATTCTTCATAAAGTTCTTCCTTTCCTCTGTTTTTTGGAATGTTTCCAACAAATAATCTATGATTATTTATTGATACTGTTACACCAATAAATTTTCCTTTCCTGATTTCATAATTATCCAACTAAAAACAACAAAATACAAAAGCAAGTCTCACACAAAGTTTACTTTAATGGCAACAAAAAAATAATCTTTGAGATGTGTACCTGCTTAACAGCATTCTGAGCTCCAGTTTTATTTTTGTAAGTAATGAATGCATAGCCTCTATTTTGTCCGGTTAATGGATCCATCATAAGACGCAGATCCCATAATGGACCACATTTTTCAAATAAAGGAATAAGCTCATCTTCATATATATCTTTTGGAATTTTGCCTACAAAAATCTGAAAATTATAAAACAATGAAGTAAGAGTTATGAAATTTCTGAAAATTATCACATATAGACAAATTACAGACTTGCCAACCAATTTTAATAAAAAAAAGGGAAGATTTTTCTTGAAAAACCAGAAGATTTCATAAAAAAAAGGGAAGATTTTTTTTTCTTTGACGTGTTAAACAATACAGTTTTAAAGTTTTAATATTTTGAAACAATCTATAAAAACGTTTTACTACAGATCGATTATACTAAATATATAAAGGTTTTAAATGAAGCTATTCCTCTTCAACATATAAATATCTACAAAACAGAATCTGTAAGAAATTTATTTAACAATAGACAAAAAAACTTAGTTAAGTTAAAGTATAACTAATTTTTTAAACAAATATAGAATATGATTTTTGTGTAAGTACATTAATCATACATATAAAAAAAAAAGTAGTAGCTAATTATCAGTTTCAAACATGCATAAAACCAACTGAGTATTAGTTTTCTTAAATTGATTTGGGAAAATTTTTCCTACCTGAAAAAATTATTTTTCATCCCCCCCCCCATGTTTACACATTTGGTATAAATATGACATACAAATATTTCATTTAATTGAGGAAAAATAAACAGATTCATTAAATTCAGCAATAAAGATCTAAAAATAATTACATACGTGAGAAATATTGAGCTCTTGCATTGCTTTATTGTTTCTAGAATTGATCATTGATCACAATCCAGGGAAGTTGGGGGGGGGGGGGGGGGAATAAAAAAATAATTACAGAGTAAGAAATATTAAACTCTTTCAAACTCTACTTCTAGAATCTAATGAAAGAAGTTTAAAATTAATATTATCATTTATGTTGCAGATGGTAAAGATTGGGAAACAAACTTCTGCAGAACATTTGATTGCTGATCACTAGTTGGAGATAAATAAGGGGGGGGGGGGAAATAATTACATCAGCAAGAAATATTTAACAATTCTATTTCTTTACATGTTCTAGAATATCATAAAGCAGGGTTGCCAACTTTTCAAAAACAGTTTGAGGAGTATTCAGAGAAATTTTGAGGAGCATTTTGGCTACTTTGAGGAGCAATTTTAAAAATACATAAAAAAAAAAGAAAAGAAATAAACTACTCACAAAAATAAATTAACAATAATCATATGAAATTTAGAAATATTTATTGATAATCAAATATATTTAGCAAAACAGTGAAGAGAGATAAGAATGGGAAATGATTGAGTCTGAATATAAGCTTAAAACCCAAAAGTAATTTGATTTTTGCATACTGGCATATTTTCCCTACATAAATAAAGGCAATATATGAAAGTAGATTATTCAGTTACATTAAAAAAAAGGAAAGAAAGAAAGAGAAGCACAAAGGGAAAAAAAAAATTAATTTCCAACAATTTTCATGAATGTCAAAATAATTATACTATCACATAAAAATCTAAAAACGAAATCATATAAATGTGTAAATGATCTCATCTGTAAGTCAACTCCCTCTAATCTGCATAGCTTGGGACCATATTTTGCAAACTTTAGAATTTGCAGATTATTAGTCATAATTTGTTTACTTATTTTTTTTTTCCCAGATACAAATGGAGATATAATAATAAATCATTAATGCTTTAAGTGAATGATAAAATAAAAGCATAATTATTTCAAATAATTCTTAAATAAAGTGTTGTCAATCGGCCTTAAAGTTCAGTAGCTTTTAATCCATTATTTTTATCGATAAATCATTAAAATAAACAATTTTTTAACGATAACTGAAACATTGATACAGTTTAAATGAAAATCAAAACACCACATAATCATAGCATTTGGTTTCTTTCTTCCCCCCTTTCAGCTTGTGGTTTTAATTAAACACACTCTTAGCTACTGCAAACAAATACTTGTTTCTGTTCTGAGTCAGCAATATTTCGATCACTAGAATGTTTTCTTTCTTTCATTCTTTTTTTTTTCGTTTACTATTTATTTATGAGTATTGTAGGATGAAGCGTGTGATTCTTCAGCTAAATTGTAAAAGTTAGTTTTATTTTTTTTTATTTTCAAGATACGTTGAAGCGCTTTCATAGATAAAAAATAAAATTCAAAGAATAATGTTTTATGCGGCAACTGTTGGAAATGCAAAATCAAAAGTTGATAAGAATTGGACAACTATTTCTGCCTAGATGTGTGCAAGGAAAAAAAAAAGAAAGAAAGAAAGAAAAAAGAAAAGTTTTCTTTTTTTCAGTGTCTGCCACTATTCAATTTTATGTATTTAATAAAAAATATTTAATTAGGTGGTCAAGACTGAATTTGCGGAGCATAAACATTACTTCGCGGAATTGCAGAGTTTTTAAAATTTTTTCCGAGAAACTCCGCAAAAATCAGAGCAGTTGGCAACCCTGCATAAAGCAAGTTTGAAATGAATATTGACATTTGTGTTATGGATGGAGAAAGATTGGGAACCAGGAGTTTTCATAGAACATTTGGGGTTTCTTTTTAAAACGAACGATATCCGCGACTTCATTTGTCCGGAAGACATGTTAAGTCTTCCGGGAAAACTGGAAAAGTTGGCAAGTATGAAATTATCAATATTCTTTAACATTCTTTTCAATAATGCATGCTATATGACAGGTTATTACCATAACAATATTGCACAGATCTGCCAACCTTTGAATTTAAAACAATTTATTAATAATATAAACTATTTAGCGATTTTTAAATACATTATCTATAGTCCGTTCAACTTAAACTGATACTGAAAAAAAAAAAAAAAAAAAAAAAAAAAAATACACATATATATATATGTGTGTGTGTGTGTGTGTGATTTGGCAACACTAATAATGCCTCTGTTATGATCATTACCAGCAAAAGGAGCTCATTTTTAATCTCCTTTTTGCATTTTTTCACCTCTTTTTGTCAACTTGAAGATTTACTTTTATAGTGGGGTTTACATTTAGGTATGCGAGACTTCCACTATCTATTCCACTATATTTAAAAAAAAAAATTCCATTAAAAAATATGTCACAAGGGGAGAGTTTCCCCCCAAATTTTTCACATTGTTTATTTAATATTTCCTTCTTTTTTTTTTTTTTTTTAAGTTATATTGAGCAATACAGGCTTTGAAGCCTGTGATCCTGTTTTTAACTTCTCTAGAATTTTTTGATTAAAAAAACTGAACAAATTGAGTATTCATTTTAAAATAATTCTAAAGTTTTGTTAGGAGAATATATTAAGATTGTAATACATGAAATAATTTTAATTAAAATGAATTTTGAAACCGATTAAGAGATAAGAATTTGAGCAATTCCTTCTTGATTAATGATAAAAATTAGATTCTAAATACTGAAGTAGCATCGTTCCTTAACACACAAAATGGAAAAGGAAAAAATTGTTAAACTTCCATTCACTTGAATTTTTTTTTTTTTTTTTTAACAATTGTTTGATTTGCAAATTTGTAATTCTTGAAAAAGAAATCTGCAAAACTTAAATTATATAATTTTTCACTAAAATTTGAAAATCCCATTAAATATTTTCTTCTAATGTGAACCCTGTATAACAGGGTGCAAAATTTCCGCTCACCAGCGGCGAGTAGAAATTTTACTGTGGCGAGTAAAATTATGGTCTAAATGTAGATAGAACTCTTACAGTATACAGTGCTATCAATATAGATATGTACTGATTTAAAATGTAAAATCATGCTAATCTTAGGTAGCATACTCTTTTTAAGAGGACAGTCTAGTTTTTCAACGCTCAGCCCTCTTGAACGAAAAACATTACAGGACTGAAATAAAAAGTCCTCTTTTTCATGTTTTTCCTTTTTTTCAAATGAAAAGGATTTAGTCCTTAATTTCAAAAATTTCGCAAAACTGGGAAGCTCAATCGGCTGTTGGCTGTATCGAACGGTAAACACTAAATTTTTTCTGCATTAGGTTCACAAAAGAACAACTTTCTAATAAACTTGCCGGAGCATATTATTGTTTATATCTATTCAGATTCTTCGAATCGCAAAGAAATAAAAGTATTCTCTATATTTGATCTAGAACACGGAATCACTATTGAAATTGTCATGAAATCATTAAGAAGGCAGAGCTCCAGTTGATACACGGTAGGTTGTCGTGTGTTCTCACTTTTGCATGAATATATTCCTCATAAAAATAGGCCCACCAGTGACTGAGAGGTTCTGTCCTCGAAGCTGGTGTACGTAAGGCGATGGGTTGGATACCCAGTTGTGCTCGTTGGCTTAACGGTTAGGAGTTTTCTGTGGTTATCTCCGAAACTAGCATAAATATGGTCTAGAACCTCTTAGAAAGACCCTACGGAAGACTCTCCTACTCAGGCCTAGAGTCCTAATGCAGACAATTGGCCTTAATGATAACATTACCACCACCTCACAATACTATGCAAAAGTTAGTTGAATTATTTTATGTCATCCTGGCAAAAACAAAAACGCTCCCACAAAGTGACTGTTTTCTTCAGTGAACAAAATGTAGAGATGTGAAAAAAATGCCCTTTATATACCCACTTAAAAAACTTATTAACTACTAAGGCTAATTTAGGTTATACTTGTGAGAACTTTTATAAAATGTTGATAAAGAATGACTGTTCGTTAAAACAAATAGTTTCATCTGCTGAATAGTAATTTTATTTTTTCATTGCCCAATTTATGATTTTAATTTTAAAAAAAATATATCTACCAATTTTTTTTTTTATGTAACTGCATGAAAGTACCACCAAAAAAAAAAAAAAAAAAAACAAAAAAAAAAAACAAATATTGTCCAGTGACACCTATAAAATTAGGGATTTTCCCTCTCGTATCCGCATACAGGGATGGAACATGGGCGCAGAATTTATACCACTATCAATGTAAGAAAATTTTCTACTTCTTAAATCAACGATATTATAGGGAGAGAAATTTCTTAAACAAATACCAGTATGAATTCTGCACCCGTGTTCCATCCCCGCGTAAATTATTAATTTAAATTAAGGTTATTGATCCAAATTCATCATTTGAGTTAAAAATGTTTCCACCACTTGTGTAAAATAGCTTTTGAATCTGTTTTTATAATCATTTTCATTCAATTTTGTGTCCTCTAAAATGACCTCTTTTTCAAAATTGAATGTGTTCTATTATCTTGTAAAATAAAAGACATTGCGTAATTTCACTTCTTTTGCCTATAAAAAATTCTGGTCACTTTATACGTAAAAAATAGAGTAAGTTAATCATTTTGTGGTGAGTAACTTTTTCTTTCAGCGAGTGTATTCTAAGTTGAAATTTCGGGCTTTGCTGTATACTACACAGTGTATAGATATTTCATTTGTTAGGTACAAGTTATTGGACACCAAAGTGCATAAAAAAAGTGGGATATTTTTATATATTAAATTAGTTAGGATAAGACAGGCAATTTTACATCTACACTGCTAAATTTATTTCTGTTTAGCCAGTTTTTTTATATATACTACATTAGTTATGGAGGTAAAATTAATGCCATGTATCATATCGAAATTAGATTAGAATCCGATGGAAAATTAGATATCGGGGATTCCCCCCCCCCCCCCGAAAAATTTGAAACATTGAATTTTAAATGTTTTCCAAGAAATCTTAATAGAATTAATTTTTATTAAATTTCACTTATATATACATATAATTGCAACACAGTAATTAAAAAAGATTTTTTTTTTTTCCAAGTTTTTAATTCCTGTAATAGAACCTCTTTGCTGAAGAGAGGGTGAAAAAAATTAAAAATTAGTTAACTTAAAAAAAAAAAAACGAAGCTTTAATCAATATTGAAAAAATAGTGACCTTACTTGACTGTTCCATTACTTGCATAAGCCATAAGCTGCTTTTCGCCTGAGGGCCCTTGGTGTCGTCAGTCATGGCTTGAGCGGAAAGTGGCTGGACTAAAAAAAAAAAGAAAAAAAAGAAAAAAGTTTGTCGTCGCCTGTGATCAGGTGGCGCCACTGTGTTTTAATTCCGGTTTTAAAAACTTTCCACTCAAGCTCAAGCCGTGACTGATGACACCTAGGGCCCTCAGGCAAAAAGCAGCTTATGAAAGAAATGGAGCAGTCTAGCAAGGTCACTATTTTATAAATATTAAAAATTAATTATTGAGGATTAGCTTTTCTTTTCCAAATAATTAATATTATTTTCTATATTTTTAAAAAATGTCAAGAAATTTTAATAAAATTTATATATACAGTCGGTAACAAAAGTGTTCGAACACTTGCAAAAATTCCTATGTAAAAAAAGTACATTTCATATGGTTTTGTTAAATAAATCCTTGTCAAATCCTGTTCGTAGTCAGTGTAAAACATGATTCAATAAGGATATATTTAACAAAACGGTATAGAGTGTACTTATTTTACATCGGAATTTTTGCTAGTGTTCGGACACTTTTGTTACCGACTGTATATATATGTATGTATACAGTGGTGGACATAATTATAAGACACCTATCTAATTTGACAAATAGTGAAAGAAAAGATTCAGAGCTTAAAAATGTTTTATCAAATATGTCAAAAACATAAATTTATTCTGTTAGCACACGTAACTGTTTTACAGAAATGATTTTTTTTAAAAATAGAGTTTAAAAAAAAAAAAAAAAATTACCATGGACAAAAGACAAAGGCATCTCAAAAAAAAAAAAAAAAAATTACAAGTATAAGGTATTGAACAATTCTACTTCTTTATAGCTGCTAGAATTTAATAAAGTGTGTTTAAAGAGAACACTGACATTTATGTTATGAATGGAGAAAGATTAGAAATCACACGACTTCTGCAGTGCATTTGATCAATGAGAGTTTGAGTGGAGGGAAAGGGGGGTGGTCCCAAAAAAATATATGAGTGAAAGATATTGAATTATTCTATTTGTTTATAGATTCTAGAATCTATTAAAGTAAGTTGAAACAAAATTTAAATATACGTTGAGGATGGAAAAAAATTAGAAATCACAACATTTCTGCAAAGCATTTGATTGGCGTTTGTTGACAGGGGGAATGGGGGAGTGGTTAAAAAAATGTATGAGTGAGATATATTGAACAATTCCACTTATTTATAGTTTCTGGAATTTAAGTAAAAAAAAGAACATTCACATTTATGTTGTGTATGGAGAGATTGGAAATCTTACAAATTTAATGACGCATTTGACCGTCAATTGGTAGCGAGAGGGGGGGGGGATCATTAAAAATTTCATAACTAAAAGATATTGAACAATTCTACTTTTTTATAGGTTCTAGAAGCAGAGATGCCAACTACTACGGTTTGTCCGTAGTTTTTATGGAAATACGGCCTTACGGACAACATATAAAAATTACGGATTATATATTTTAAAAAAATTGCAGATATTGTTCGTTAAAAAAAAATGAAACCCTATTTACGATCGACGATCAAACGTACAACGGAAGCCTTCTGATTCTCAATCTTTCTGCATCCACAACACAAATGTCAATATTCACTTTAAATTTGCTTTATAAGATTCTAGGAACTATGAAGACATAGAATTGTTTGATATTTCTTGCTCAAGTAAATTTTTTCACCCCCCCCCCCTCTTTTCTTATATCCAACTACTAGCGATAGTAGATTAAGAGCTCTACAGAAGCCTTTTGTTTCCCAGTCTTTCTCCATCAGCATTATGAATGTCAATATTCATTTTAAAGTTCTTTTATTAGGTTCTAGAACCTATAAAGGAGTAGAATGGTTTCATTTCTCAAACATCTATTTATTTTTTGACTCTCTCTCCCCTCCTTCCCATCTGCAGCTAGTGATCAAAAAATGTCTATTTACAGTAAACAAATATTGCACGTATAAGATAACCAAATTTGTTTAGAGTATATCAATAAATTATTTTGAGTTTATATTTCTTCTTTTTTTTTTTTTTTTTTTTTTTAAGTCAAATTTAATTTATAATTTTAAAAAGTAAATCACAAAAAGGACTATATATAAAAATAAATCATTTTTGAGTATATAACATTTAATATATATATTTTTTTTAATTTGAACTTAAATTTACATCAGACCGACTTACCAGACTACTGACAAAAACCCAAAACTACTGAAAACTTACTTGTCTACTACTGAAAATTGTCCTATAAGGTTGGTATCTCTGTAGAAGCTAATAAAGTGTGTTTAAAATGAACATTCACATTTATGCTGTGGATGAAAAAAGATTGAAAAATGCAATTTTTCGGGCCAAAATCGAGAAACCTGAAATTTTTACACAATATTGTTTTCAAAAAATAATCTGCAGTCTAAGACTGCATCGTTGAAAGGGAAGGAGTGCCTTGCCTTACCTTACCCCATACAGTGCTTTATCACAAAAAATTATAGTCCTAATTTTATGAATTTTTTAATTTGGAGTTAAATGAGTGTTAGTATTACAAAGACTACCAATGAAAGAAGGGGGAGGGGGGTGTCTCACCCTCCACAGTGCCTTATCTAGAAAACTATGGTCAGAACTTTGCTGAACGTAAACAAAATAGTTTTGCAAATTAAAAAAAAAAAAGTTGATATTTTAGTTTAAATGAAGGAAAACAATTTAATTTTTTTACTGAATTATAAATGAAACTAGAAATAGAATTTAGAAAAAATATATATCTTACTTCGCATCCACTACCTGGAGGAGGACCGCTCCAATTTGGCGGTGGCCCTCCGTATTTTCTCTGGCCTGTTGTAACATCAAGTGTATAGCCAGTTCTGTCTAAAATAGCCTACAAAAAAAAAAAAAAAAAGTTAAAAATTAGGTAAAAATTTATAAACATAACGTTAACAGATAATTAATAAATTTTATTAATTAAAAAAAAAAAAAAAAAAAAAAAAAATCTTTTTTAATTTTAAAATACCTTTGACAATCCTTCTACTTGAGCAGCTTTGATTATATGATATATTTCGATCTGCATTCACAGTCATCCTCAGATGTTTTCTTTGCTGCATTACTGATTCACGTCTTCATCCTCTTCCACATCACTCTCCTCTTTTCCTACGTCACTTTGTCGTCGATAAGTCTTTATTACATGTTGCCAATCTTTAGCTGTACTGCTGTGCTCTCTCTCATTTACTGCAGAATTAGTGGTTAATATTTCCAAAGCTTCGCGCGTTTCAGGGCGTAGTTATGTGAATTGTAAGGCGCTATTTTGATGGTTTTTAGCAGGGTTGGCAAGTTTCTTCCAAGGTGGAAAAAACCGCGGAAAAAACCGGCCGGAAGAAATGGAAGAAACTGTTTTTCTTAAAAATTTATCCTATAAATTGCAGATTTGTAAGATACAATGGATGCATTGATCTTATAAACAACTTTAAGTAACTTTAAATATACCTATACAAATTTAATAACATATTTAGTTAATAATTATGAGTTTTTTTTTTATGAAAATGAGCTAATGAGCCTCGGTTTCTGATGATCATGTTCGAAAATACTCAAAATCCAGTAAAAAAAATCAATTTCAATTTAAACAGTATAAAGTTTTATAATTTAGACAATTTTATTTCTTTAACTGGTAATAAATAATAATTTGGATCACTTGCTTATACTTTTTGATAAAAAACAGCTCTTAATGTAATCCAGTTAATTAAAAGAACCAGTATGCAATAATTACTTTTACTGTATTACAAAATGTCATCAAAAACTTTATTTTCCTTATAATCACATACAGTACAGTCAACTCCCTCTAATCTGCAGATTTATAATCTCCAAATCCTTCTAATCCGTAATTGATTTTTTAATCTAAAAGAAATTTACATCTCATATTTAAAAAAAATTCACATTTCTCACATTTTTACTCTTTATTACCATGTTTTTATTAACTTCGATTCTTGTTTGTTTGTTCGGTACAAATCTTGCAATCTATTTTTAACTAATTTCACTATGAGCTAGACATTTGAAACTTTCACAGTAACTCAGAACCCGGTGACAGCACAATACTTCGAAGTCAGATTTTCGAATAGTTTTCTTTTAATTAATTAAAATATGAAAATAATAAGCTCTTAATAGCAATAAAATAGCCATTAAAAAATTAGCTATAATTTAATTGTTGCCAAAAAAAAAAAAAAATTACGAGTTCATTTTCTTTCAACATAAAAATAAATATATTTAATTTAACGTGAATGTGAAAAAATTATAAAAAGTTAAATTATGCATTTCACAAAAATTGACATGATTATCAATTTTAAAATTTTATACACATTGATAAGTGCTAATGTACGATGCTAATATACGTTGTTCTAAAAGGAGTAATATTTTATTTTTAAAACCAACTCTTTTTTTTTTTTTTTTCACTATTGTTAATTATTTCACTGAACTGATTCCGCATGCTTAAATATTTTTTAGCCTCACGTATTTTATTAATGACTCATCAGAAAAATTAAAAAATATGGTATATAAAGTTTTTTTAAATCTTATAATTATTTTTTATCAAACTTTTAGCATAATGCTTACTTTAAAACACAAATGGGGTGGGGGGTGGGGGGGGGTGGGGAGTAACATTCTTATATTTATTATCCTGCAATTCATACAGACTAGCGCTGAAAATAAACCACTATTACATGAATGTTTAACAAAATTAATCAGCAATGAATATTATTTCCAGACTTTCAAAAATATTTTGTTTCGTATTTTTTAAATATGTTTGTTTACATTTTATAGGTACCTATTATTTGAATATGCTTAAATTATTTACCATCATATATGAATGTGATAGATTAGTTTTATTAATATTGAAGAAATATTTATTCTAAAATTTATTAAAAATCCTCTTTCCATTTTGATGTCTATTTAATTAATAATAACTGACTTTGTATCTGCAAAAGAAAACTGTAAACAACAGGGGTCGATCCAGGTTTTAATTTTTGGGTCCCTTTTTTGTGAAAAACAAAATATTTTTGTGAAATTTTTATTTATTTTTGTGAAATATAAAATATTTTTGTGAAAAAGTAAAATATTGTGTAAAATCTTCAGTTTTTACAACCACTTTATGTAATGTTTAATATCAACTTAATAGAGTTTTGTTGAGCAAAATTAAGGCATAAATTAAAAAAATACTGAAAAGATGAAAACATTTAATAAAAGGATCATTTTTATGAAACAAAATCTTGTGAAGGGACTCATTTTATAAATTTGAATTTTGTGAAGGGTCCCTTTGTATGGATTTGAATTTTGTGAAGGATCCCTTTTTATGGATTTGAATTTTGTGAAGGGTCCCTTTTTATGAATTTGAATTTTGTGAAGGGTCCCTTTTTACTATGTGGAATTTTGTGAAGGGGCCGCAAAAGGGACCCAAATTTTGCCTGGATCGACCCCTGAACAAAGACAATGATCACTAATTTGCAAATTCCTATTATCTGCACAACCTCTGGACAAAACTTTTGAGAGATAGAGGGTGTTGACTGTAAAACAAATGAAAAGTTTTTTCGTAGTTTTTTTCGTTACTGCACTTTATTTTTCAACTTAAAATAGATAAATACAAACTACAGATTTTTTTTTATTTTTTTTTTTTATTATTATTATCCTAGAGAGCTTGCAGGACAGAAAAGTAGGCATCTTACTTATTGATACAGTTCATTGGGTACCAGCTTTGAGTTTATACAAAAAATTGTATCCTTAAAAAAAAAAAAAAAAAAAAAAAAAAGTGCAAATATTATGGCTAAAAATTCCATAATTATTATCACTTGTACTGTGTGAACGTATAATAATATTATGAGATAGTATCTATGCAAAAAGTTCTAAAAATATTAGCATTGAAAAGTAAAAACCCATCACCTGTATATATTTAGTGTTTGTTATCAAATAACTTATTTTTCTAAAAATATTTTTAATATTAATTGAATTATTGTTTAGATTTCGCATTATATTTATACTTTGAGTTTATATAGTTCATAAATTTTAATTTTGAATATCTGTTTTGTCTTTTGGTTGGTTTCTTCCATTTCTTCTGGTTTCTTCCATTTCTTCCAGTTTCTTCCGGTTTTTTCCAGTTTCTTCCACTGTCCTGGAAGAAACTAGTTTCTTCCGGAAGAAACCCAACGCTGGTTTTTAGGGTATCAGTTATTATAGGGTTAGTTTTATGCGTACGAGATAAAGCGGTGGAGCATCTATTGTATTTGAGATCGCTGATGTGCTCTATTTCCCTGTCCTTAATTTTTCTTTTTGTCATTCCTATGTATGAGGCCGGTTTATTGTTGTTTTCTAAGTCAAATGTAATTTTGTATATTCCTGAAGTTTCTTTAGGGTCAATAATGTCTTTTTCGTTCCGAATTGTTGAATAATGTTCCTATTGGGTTTGATGGGTATATGTATATTATGTTTGGATCCTTCGTTTTTAATTTTGTTTGCTATGCCATTTGCTATAACGGCATAGCAAACAAAATTTAAAACAAAACGGCATAGCAAACAAAATTAAAAACAAAGGATCCAAACATAATATACATATACCCATCAAACCCAATAGGAACATTATTCAACAAATTCGGAACGAAAAAGACATTATTGACCCTAAAGAAACTTCAGGAATATACAAAATTACATTTGACTTAGAAAACAACAATAAACCGGCCTCATACATAGGAATGACAAAAAGAAAAATTAAGGACAGGGAAATAGAGCACATCAGCGATCTCAAATACAACAGATGCTCCACCGCTTTATCTCGTACGCATAAAACTAACCCTATAATAACCGATACCCTAAAAACCATCAAAATAGCGCCTTACAATTCACATAACTATGCCCTGAAACGCGAAGCTTTGGAAATATTAACCACTAATTCTGCAGTAAATGAGAGAGAGCACAGCATTATAGCTAAAGATTGGCAACATGTAATAAAGACTTATCGACGACAAAGTAACGTAGGAAAAGAGGAGAGTGATGTGGAAGAGGATGAAGACGTGAATCAGTAATGCAGCAAAGAAAACATCTGAGGACGACTGCGAATGCAGATCGAAATATATCATATAATCAAAGCTGCTCAAGTAGAAGGATTGTCAAAGGTATTTTAAAATTTTTTAAAAGTTTATTCGTCCTTCTTAAGAATTACAAAACATTTAAAAAAAAAAAAAAACTTTATAAATTATTTTTAATAAACTTTACAGCAAAATTTCCTCTCTCCCCCATATTTTTAACATTTTAAGAAAGAATTATTTGTAGACAATTATTTTTTTAATCCTTTATCACAGATTTGTACACATTTGGATATAACACTCTTTTTTCTCTTTCCTGACTTATGCAATATGAAAGGCATTTTGTCAATGAAAAAAGGCAATTTAATCATAACACATTTTTTATTTTAATTTTACATAACAGAAACAACATGTCCACAATTACTGGAGATTGTTACTAAGTTATATGACCAAATAAAACAAATAGGAATAAATTTTATGTTAAGGGATGAGATTGGCAAAAGCATAAAAAGCTTAAACTAAACAAAACCAAGACATTTGTATCTTTTATAAACAAAATCCTTATATTAGAATAATAAATATATTTTCTATTTCTTTTAATCTTTAAACATATGTTTGAGTATTTAATTCTTAGGACAGGGTTTCCCACTCAATTTCAAAAATAAAATTCCCTGACTTTTCCAGGAAGAAAATTCCAGTCACAAAATTTGGTTTGTGACATAAAGTTCACGGCATAAAACATAACAAAGTTCGTAACATAAAAAGCATAATAATGTGACTTGCGACATATATTGAATGCTGAAAAAGCATTTTCCAGGCTTATATAACCATTTTTCCAGATTTTTGGGCAATATTTGCAATTTTCCTTGACCTTTTTTTCACAAATTTCAAATTCCCTGAATTTTATTGGTTTTTCGGGTTCTCCCTGACCTGTGGAAAACCTGCTATCTTATAAGTGCACATTCAATAATAAAGTCCTTATTCAAGAGGCGTAATCAAGAGAGGGCGATTTTTGTCGATCACATAATGAGGAAAACTGTCAGATCTGTTCGGTCAGCCACACTTGGCTTTACTGCAAAACATTCTCTCCTCGCCTTTATTAAGTTTGATGACAAAGCAAAATCTTTGAGAACCCTGGTCTGAATGTGACTTTCAAGGGTGGAAACTGAAAAAGCAGGGGTCGATCCAGGTTTTAATTTTTGGGTCCCTTTTTTGTGAAAAACAAAATATTTTTGTGAAATTTTTATTTATTTTTGTGAAATACAAAATATTTTTGTGAAAAAGTAAAATATTGTGTAAAATCTTCAGTTTTTACAATCACTTTATGTAATGTTTAATATCAAGGTAATAGAGTTTCGTTGAGCCATATTAAGGCATAGATTAAAAATAATACTGAAAATATGAAAACATTTATTAAAAGGATCATTTTTATGAAACAAAATCTTGTGAAGGGACTCAGTTTACAAATTTGAATTTTGTGAAGTGTCCCTTTGTATGGATTTGAATTTTGTGAAGGGTCCCTTTTTATGAATTTGAATTTTGTGAAGGGTCCCTTTTTACTATGTGGAATTTTGTGAAGGGGCCGCAAAAGGGACCCAAATTTTGCCTGGATCGACCCCTGAAAAGCCCTCCTTCCATGATTTAAACGTTGGTTTACATGCTTCAATGAGGGATGCACACTTTGGTGAGATGCTCTAGGTATAGGATTCAATCAGTGGCATGGAGACAGGTAAAAATTTTATCCAATTAGGTGATGTAACAAATAAAAATCATTAAAAAAAAAAAAAAAAAAAAAAGGCTAAATTCAGTTAAGAAGCTGAAAAGTCTTTCTTGTAATTTATTATATGCCCATTAGCAGAAACAGCACACCATGGCAGCCAATTGCAGATTAACCACTTCACCTGCCACTAGTATGGGGAAGGCTACCTTTCCACCGAGTTATCTCGGGTTGGCTGGTGAAGTGGTTAATTTAACAGCTCAAAAAGATATGCCAGGCTTAAAATACTACTAGAATTTGTATTATTTCTCTGGATTACTATACTGACTGGTATTTTCTTTGTGGATGCATTTTTTAAAGTATTTTATTAATCGAATATTTCTTGCAATACCAAACTTAATTCAGCATTCCTAGATCACAAATAGCTACAGAAAATTCAGCTACTGAAATGAAAACTGCATTATTTAGCAAATACTTTAACAAATCTTTTCTTATAACTCAACCTCAAAATACGTAACGAGAAATTGAAATTTTAATGTTTAGTCTAAAATCTGTTCTAAATATTTAAATGATCATTTTAAATATTTAGAGCCAACATAAATAGGAAATTTTAATTACAAAATCAGCAAAAGCTGGCATGAAACAAACTTTTTTTTTTTTTTTTTTTTTTCATATTTTCAAAATAAAGTTATAGGTTGAAGTGACGAAGCATGTAAAGCCCTTTTTAAAAACAGGTTTTTACTTTTATTGTACATGACAATTATTTAATTCTAGAGCTAGCACTAAATTAGACTTTAATAAATAAAAGTTCAATATTTTTTATATAAATCAATTTTATTGAAAAATATGAGTACCTTAATTTTTTCTTCATCTGGTCCTTTAGTAGTACTAGAACTTGGATTTGAAGGAACTTTCATTTTCTGGCGATAAGTTTTCATAACACCACAAAGAAACGCACTTTTGTTAGAAACGTGTTCTAAACTGCTATCTAAAAATTGTTTTAAAACTGTAAAAGCACCATCCACAGGAAATTCTTTAATTGCGTCTAAAGCTCGTTCATCTAAATCACTGTAGCATAATTTACCTTAATAAATAAATAAATAAATAAATTTTACATAAAATTAATGTTAATATTTCTTTTATACATTTATTCTTTAATTTAATTAATTACCAGTTTTAAAAATTTCTTCTAATTTACTGACAACTTTTGGATTCAAACCATATTCAACAAGTTTTTTAAATTCTTCTGATTTTTCTGTTAAGTCCACATTGTCTGGATGATCCATTAAATGATTTTGATTTGGGATTTCTCCATCTTCTCAGTCATTCTAAATGTCCAAAACAAAAATGATTACAATTGATATAATGCTATTTCAATCTTAAAGTAAAAATAAATAAAATTTTCATTTTTAAATGCAGCAAGTTTTTGTCTCTCTAATGAATGGAAATTTAAATTTTTTTCCCAATAACAAGCATGCAAATTTTAAAATGTGAGTGTTACTCTTTTTAGAAAAGGTATTTGCTACATTAAAGCAGCCATTTTTAATCCTTTAGGCGTTAGGCCCATCTTTTTCTGTCATGCATAGTCGAAATAAAAGGCTAGTGTGACTCAATTTTGAAATAAATGTTGCTTTTATAAGGAAACATTATTAAATATCTGTAGTATACAGTACCAAATTCTAATTTATATTGTACATAGTATTAATTTTATAAATTATTAAAGAGATATACTGAAAAGAGGCTAACGCTGAAAGGGTTAATAAGAAAATACATGATATGTTTTCTTTTAAAGTGGATTACACTCCTCGGCATGAAAATAGCTTCTTACACCATTTCAGCATATTCTTATGTAAAATGGCCTCCTGAATCCGAATATGATCACCATTTTGCCCAATCCCCCACCATTTTCTAGATACACCCCCTCTCTCATTTTTATCATTGTTTGGTAATTTTATACTCATCAGTTTCATTTGGAGAGGAACGATGATTATTTTCACCGTTAAATGTCTTCTGACCTGAGGAGCTACAGAGGTAGAAAGTTCTAAAACATGAACATTTGTAGTAAGGAGGAAATTTGAGGGATTTGTGCCCAGAAAACAAAAGAAAATCAATTAAAACAATCAGTTTCTTTCTTAAATGTTAATTTTTTTAAAAGTTCAGAAATTGCCAAAACATAGTCTACTGGTAAATCCGGTAGAGTTATCAGGTTATAAAATTGAGAAATTATGAATCTTAAAATTATTTGTTTAGCGAATGCAACTAAAAAAAATTTGATAAAATTGTTACAAATATTAATTTTGCAATTTTAATAACAAAATGATACATAGAGAATAATCAAACTATATTACATAATAATTACCATGTTAAACTTAAAATCATTTTTGGCATTCTAGAACTGGGAGGAACCGTCTTCCACCCCATTTGATCATCACCATTTACTCCGAAAACATATATTCATCTTGTTACCTGTAGCAATAAAGAAAACAGATTGAGAGATATAATGCAAGAAAACTTAAATATGCATGTTTAAAAAAAGGTAATCTATACTGAAATTTATCAAGGGGTCATATTCTCTTATTTTACACAAATTGTGGAAAATTAGCAATATCTGACATGCAAAATTAACAAGTTCAGTTAGCAAATGTTTCAAAATGTTATTGTATCCTTAAAAAAAAAAAAAAAAATCGAACTTAGCCCGATAAGATTTAAAAACATCAAGGCAAACAACTGATAAATCTTTTCTCTGACAAACAATAGTCAGAGAGCCCATACATTTTAAGTTTAAAATGTACAACTTTTATAAAATATATATACAGTCAAACTCCGATATAACGCCCCCCGAAATACCGCCAAACCCGTTTAACCGCCACATGTATGGGTGAACAAATCTTCTGAATAGGAACTACAATGTAAAGTATCCGTTATAACGCCAACTCGATGTAGCGCCAACCAACATTTTCCAAAAATTATAAATTTTTGTTAAAATTCGCTTCCCCCCCCCCCAGTATATATCATTATGCTTATTGCCGTTCTTTTGACGCATTCCAACTCATTGTATCATGGGCTGATAAAACAGAAGAAATTTTTCTGCGGTAAAAGATGTATTTTGTAATAAGAGGTCGGAAAAAATTAAATGCCGTTATTTCAGAGTATGAACCTGCTCAAGTCTATAAATATGGATGAAAGCAGTTTATTTTTTCGTTTGTAACCCGACAAAACAATATCCATTAGATCTGTTAAAGAATGTACGAAAATTAAAGATCGTGTATCGCTTGTGTTTTGCACTAATGTTAATAGATCTAACAAACGACCATTAACTGTTATTGGTAAATCTGCTGAATCAAGATGCTTTAAAAATTTTAATCCTGCTTTATATGCGGATTATGTGAATAGCAATAAAGCATGGATGATTGAAATTTTATTTCAAAATTGGTTAATGAATTTCAATGGTGAAATGAGGAAGAAAAAGCGTCAGGCATTATTGATATTTGATAATGCACTCTGTCATAAAGTAACTCCAGTCAGCAATATCCGATTTAAATTTTTACTTCCTGATTGTACTGGTGTTTTGCAATCTTTAGATGCCAGAATCATAAATTTTTGCAAAGCGCGTTACTGGAAATATCATATCAGACACACATATTTTTGACCGTATCAGTAAAAGTGATTTTTCGGTTCTTTCCCTAAAAGATTCGATTCTGAAGGTGCAAAAATCGTGGGTGGAAGTTTCTATAGAGACTATAGTTAACTGCTGGAGCCATACAGGCTTAAAAAATAGTGAAACATCTAGTGATGAACTAAACACTGCAGAAATTAAAGATTTACAACATGATATAAACAATTTAACTTGCATGCAGCATCCCCTCACTGCAGCTGAATATATTAATGTAGAAAAGGATGTTCCAGCATTTGAAGAAATGAGTCAAGAGGAAATTGTTGGGTTAACAGAAAATAACGACCCAAATTCGGATTCATCTGAAAAAGAAATTCAGAATGAAGATCTAAAAATTAAATCTGACGAAGCAAAAGACTGAATGAACAAACAAAGGATAAATTTAGAAAAAAATTCAACCGGTAAAAAGACGATTGATAATCTTTTATTTTTAGAAACATTATGAACATTTCTGTAAAAAAAAAAAAAAAAAAAAAAAAAAAAACACAAGCTAGTATTTTAAAATATTTTTCTCCTGCGCAAATATAATTACTACGCAGATCGAAATAAAATACTAGTTATCACATATTCAGTGCTATCAGGGGTCGATCCAGGTTTTAATTTTTGGGTCCCTTTTTTGTGAAAAACAAAATATTTTTGTGAAATTTTTATTTATTTTTGTGAAATATAAAATATTTTTGTGAAAAAGTAAAATATTGTTTAAAATCTTCAGTTTTTACAATCACTTTATGTAATGTTTAATATCAAGTTAATAGAGTTTCGTTGAGCCAAATTAAGGCATAAATTAAAAATAATACTGAAAATATGAAAACATTTAATAAAAGGGTCATTTTTATAAAACAAAATCTTGTGAAGTTACTCATTTTATAAATTTGAATTTTGTGAAGGGTCCCTTTTTATGGATTTGAATTTTGTGAAGGGTCCCTTTTTATGAATTTGAATTTTGTGAAGGGTCCCTTTTTACTATATGGAATTTTGTGAAGGGGCCGCAAAAGGGACCCAAATTTTGCCTGGATCGACCCCTGGCTATGATCCTCAATTTTTCTAATGCTTGTAATGTAATGAGGTAAGGGTATATTTAATTTTATTTCATTTACAAAGTTAGGATTATAATTCGATACAGCGCCAAATCCGGTATAACGCCATATTATTATGCGTACCGATGATGGCACTAAATCGGGGTTTGACTGTATATATATGCACATCCAATGCAAATTACAGCCCCTACCCCTAGCATTTTAATTATTTGTGCTCTAGCAGGGTAGCTACAAAAGTTTTTAAAACAAAGTTCCCTGATTTTTCAATGATTTCCCTGACTAATTTGACAGATTTTCACGATTTCTGTTACCTATTATATACATTCGAAAATTTTGTGTATATGACACACTTGAGTAACACACTCAAGTAAACCACTGCAATTCAAAAAACTATATTTGATAAACAAAAACATCAATATTTTTTTTTTTCCTTTGTTCACTTTCTTAACATACACAAAAAAGAAAATTAAAAATTTGTGAGAAATTATAAAAATTTGAATCATTTTAATTTTTAATTACACAACACATTAACATAAAATTATTCTTCATGTTTCTGCACTAAAAATATTATATATATATATATTAATTATGTTAATTTAGTGAGATTCAACTAGAAAGCAGCCAATCCTGCACAATCATGGTCAGTGTTGCCAGATCTGGTGGATTTTTTATTCAACAATCACCCATAATTTTAAAAAGTGATATTTGGTATACATAAACGATTTAATTTTCTAAGTGATAAGGCAAACGTTACAATTAAAAATTAATGGTGATTATTGAATAAAAAATCTGCCAAATCTGACAATACTGATCATGGCTAGGATAACACCTGTTTGGCAATCGTTCAGTCATGTTTGTAAGGCAAAAATGAAAACTTCTATGATTTTTAAGCGTTTTTACAAAATTCCCTGATATTTCCAGACTGATAAAGTACCCCAATTTCCCTGATTGTGACCACCCTGTCTAGTTACATTTATTAGCAATAGCAATATAGCATAGTGATGAACTCGCGACACAAAATAGAGCTAAAACTAAGGAAAGAAAAGAAACAGACTTACAGAAAAAGGCTCATCTGTATTAATGAATACTTTTAAATGTTTCAGAGAAAACTATTGCTAATTTTTTTATATAATAAAATTATAAAGTTTTCAAGTTTGAGGATATGCATTGAAAAAAAAATCTGTAATATCGTTCATAAAAAAAGCATAATTAGTTATAATGAATATTTTGAAATGAAATTGAATGTGCTTCAAACTCAAACACACATTTAAATGGATTAGTTTAAGTGAACCATGTCCTGATTTTTTAAGTTAACTCAAACTTTTCATTCATGATTCGGAAAATATGTTGCAGCTAATTGCTTGAAAGTGATTTTTCGCTCCATAAGCAACTTATTTCACTGCTAAAAGACAATTCAAAATTTTTTTCTCCCAAATCTGATTTATCAAATCAGTGTAATTTCTGGTTTTGTGTGTGTAATGAAATATATTTTTACAATTATGAAAATACACTAAAACTGTTTCAAGAAGCTATATTCTGATACACCAGCTATTCATTACGCTTTCATGTTACTTAATAATAGAACACGATTTGACCATTTTTAGAAAATGTCTGTCTGTGTGTGTGTGTTTTTTTTTTTTTTTTTTTGTTTTTGACGACTGATCTCCAGAACTAGTGCTCAGGATTGTACATAAATTTATGTGTAGATGCACCTTGACCTAAATCAGTCCCTATCAACTTTTTGTGTCAACTGCTCAACAGGTGGCGCTGTTATACAGCAATTTCCACAATTTAAGGGGATGATATATCTCTGGTTCTATTGCATATCATCAAACAAAACTTGATATGTGAGAAGGCTATTGAGACATGCTGATTCAATTTGAATGCTTATCGGCCAATCAGTGGCGCTGCTATACAGCAATTTCCACATTTTAAGGGAAGGCTATATCTCAGGAACTACTGCACAGAGTTACATATAAATTTATATGTAGATGCACCTTGACGTAAATCAGTGCCTCAAATTTTGGTGTCAACTTGTGGCTCTGCCATACAGTGATTTCTGCAATTTAAGGGAAGGCTATATCTCAGGTTCTATTGTGTATCATCAAACAAAACTTGATATTCGAGAAGGCCATTATGAGGATTCCATTTGAATGTTTATCACCATCAGCCAATAGATGGCACTGCTATCGTGCAAATTTCCTTGATAACGGGAAGGCTATATCTCAACTTCTATAACTGTACAACACTTGATATATGAGAACCATTATAAAAACACATTTTTAAAGATTTATTTATAGACAATAAAACTGTCTTTTTTTGAATATTTAGTGTTAGTTTTCTCTAGGATGAAAATCATTTGCAATCATCATGTTACATAATTTTAATAAATAATAGTTTTAATAAATTATTTTGACTTAGTGAATTAGTATAGAAAAATATAGAAGAGAAAGTCTTGTGGTGGCCACAACATACTAGTTTTATTTTTTTACTTTCTTCTATATTCAATATAAGAAATTATTGGATACATAAAAATTTCCGACTTTCAGTTTTTGATGGATTTACACAATTTGACTATTTTTAGAAAATGTCTATCCGTCTGTGTGTCTTTCTGTTTGTGTGTGTTGTGTGTGACAAATATTTTGTGACAACTGTCTCCAAAACTACTGCTCAGAAGTATATATAAATCTATATGTATATGCACACTGACCTAAATTAGTGCCAACCACACAACAGGTGGCGTGCTATACAGTGATTTCCACAATTTCAGGGGAGACTATAGCTCAGTTTCTATTGGATATAATCAAACAAAACTTTAAAGTGAGAAGACCATTATGAGACATTACGCTGATTCAATCTGAATACTTACCATCAGGTGGTGCTGCTATACAGAAATTTAAGGAAAGGCTATATCTCAGGAACTACTGTACATACTGTACATTAAATTTGTATGTAGATGCATCTTAGCATAAATTAGTGCCTATCAACTTTTAGTGTCAACCGCACAACAGGTGGTGCTGTTACATAGTGATTTCTGCAATTTAAGGGAAGGCTATAACTCAGACATTATGCTGATTCAATTAGAATGCTTATCGGCCAATAGGGGCACTGCTGTATTGGTATTAAGGCCGATTGACAGCTCTAGAGTCCTAGACATGAGGGGGGAGATTACCCTCCGTGAGATCTTTCCAAGGGATCCTAGCTCATATTTATGCAAGTTTTGGAGAAAACCACAGAAAATTTTAAATGGCGGCCAGGCCGACGAGCAGGACCTGAAATCAAACCCAGCACCTCACGCTGCTATACTGCAAATTTCCTCAATAACGGGATGTCTATATCTCAACTTCTAAGGCATATAACTGTAAAATAACCATTATAATAGTGCATTTTTAAAGTTATTTGTAGACAAAACTTTCTTTCTTTGCGTATTTAGTGTTAGTTTTCTCCTGAAAATCATTTGTATTCATCATGTTAGATAATTTCAATAAATTATTTGCACTTAGTGAATTAGTATAGAAAAATATAGAAGAAATTCTTGTGGTGGCCACAACATACTAGTTCAATATCAATTCTTTTGCTTATGTGTCACTTTTGATAGGTCAGCAGAATATAATATGCAATGTTGTCTGAACTACGTGCTTTGTCTGCCCTGCTAATTGCTATGCATACAAATAACAAAACTTTACGCAAAAGAAAACTGCTGAATAGTCATATATATATATATATATATATGAGAAATGAATTGCAGGAATCCACATCTATAAAGGCAGTATCTCCTGACTGACTTACTTGCTCACTCAGCTACGCCCAGTCAAAGTAATGGAGATACAGATGTGGAATTTTATGAGATTATTTCTTTAGTGGCGTGATTTAAGACGCTGTTTTTTTTTTAAGTTTTCCCCCAAACGGAGGGGCAAAAGTTTTTTCTTGCATTTCCTACCATATTTCAATGAAAGAAATAAAATATATTCAAAAGCCAGATATTTAAATAACTTTCTACTGCAAAAACCATTAAGAAATTCATATTTATTGTTAATATGCTAAAATAATGTTTTGGAAAGTTAATAATCATTGCATAATACTGCATGATTTTTTGTTTTTGTTAAAATAATGCAGTAAGCAGTCAGAAAAGGTTTATTGTGATGGCTACCTACTTATACTTGTGGCAAGTTTCTCAAAAGCCACTTTTTAACAGTAAGTGGCTACTACTAAATTTCTTCTATATAAATAGTATAATTTCCTCCTAATCAAATAATGCAATACAAGAATATCCATTTAAAATGAATATCTATAATTGGTCAATATTTTTAAATTCATAGGAATAGGAAATTATTTTTAATTTGCTTCTGCAACCTTCTCTTTTACAAATACAGGTAGAAATTACTATTATTAAAAGCAGCTCATTAAACAGCAATCCTGTTTTGCAATTTTGTTTTCCTACGGCAAATTAAACATTTAAAATGAGATTTTAATATTTAAATGATATTTTAAGTGTTCTTAATATATATAATACGGAAAATAAAACATTCAAAGTGTGAGAAATTTATAAAAGTAATATAAAATCCAAAGACAACAAAAATTTCAAAAACCTTGAATTCAGGGGTAGCCCCCTGAAAAGTTTCACTCCTGTAGATACTCCACCTCTTCACTCATGGTCAATCTTACCGAGGAAATTTTTTTTTTTTTTTACAAATGTAATACTTCTATTTTGTAAACAAAATACTAAATTATCAAAACAAACCTACATAAAGCTTGCGATATTAACAAGTTTAAAACAAACTTATACATTTTTTATTAATATGCCGGTAATAGATAATTCATACATATAAAATAAATCACTTAGGGAGATACCGGTAAATGTTTTTATATTATTGCAATGTAATAAGAATTAATTCTGAAAAGGAAAAAAAAAAGTGAAAATCCGGAAATTGCATTAAGTAATCCTGGGTACTTGTTGCTTTTAATGAATGACCGCCATTGTAAGTGTGTATTTTAAATCCCGTAAACGAACCTACCAAACTAGATTTCACAATGGGTTAAGATTATAATAAAATGAAATAAGATAAAAATTAATTTTAGAATACTAAATTAGTTTTTATTTAAAAGCAACATTTTGATTATTTAAATAATTTAAAGCTAGGGCAGCAATAGTAATAAAATAGTATCCCAAATAGGAATTTTCAGAAAAAAATACACCCCACAAATTATTGAAATTAATAAATTATTACTTTAATGTGTATTTTTACAAATAAGTGTAGCTTTTAAGCAATACATTCAATCAAAGTTTGCGAGAGTAACACATTACCTATACATTGTAATTTCGCATCGAGCTAGTTTTATGTAAATTAACTTCAAAAGATTCTAGTGCAATAAAATATATCGATAGAGATAAGTATAATAAATTGTAAAACCTCGATATTATAAAATAAATTATTTAAAAAGCAACAATATGCACTGGTAGGTCATAAAGCTCTCTTTTTTTACACGGTTTAAAAGGGAGAAAATTGTGGAGGTTGAATTTCTTTCTTGAAGATTAATGATCAGAGTATTTCTTATTCAATTATTTATTAAAATTTTCTAAATATGAACTTAAACCGCTCAACCTTACAATAAATGCAAGCCATTTTTGTTGCATCTTGTGAATTTTACAATGCAAGATTAAGCTAAAAACTGCTTTAGATATTAAAATGAGGGGGTTTAAACCGTTTAACTCCGATAAGAAATCCAAAAAACTTACCAATTCCAATTTTGTAATTAATTCATCTTGCACATTGATCTTCAATAGCGGCTTTCGGCGAGTTCGGTACTACAACGTGATGATCAGACTACGGGGTTTACACGACGGCCCAAAGGGCAGAGTAGTTAAAAAATGTATCTAACAAATTGACTAATTATCAAAGTAATCTTTTTAAAATTTCCATAAGATTTTGGCATTTTATTTAAACTATCAGGAAAACATTTTGATTAGTTTTTTGAACATAAAATTGATACGAATTCAGATCACATAATCACGCGATAATTCATAGCTACCCTGCCACACCAAAAATTTAATTTTAGCTTTCGGTTACTGTCGGCGCTGTAAGCAACAGTGTAATTTGACAAGATTAACGATTTTATAAAATGCCGGCAAAATATTTATATATTTTTGCCAAATTAACTAACACTATAAAAACAACAACAATAATAATTATTATTTATTCATACGAAATCAACAAACTTTTTTATAATGTTCTAAATTACACCAAACACTCCATTAGAGAATCTACGATCGAGAGTAAATTTGTTAATAACAGGTGTGTAGTGTAATCAAAAGTTGATTATTAAACTAATATCCATATAATCTAGAAATTACTTCTATTTTTTACAAAAATTCCCCAAGGAAATTTTCAAAATAAGAAGACTTTATTTAAGTTTAAAATGTTTAATATATTGCAATAGGAGAGGGAGTGGGGAGGGGAGCTCAAATAAAAATGAAAGACAAACAAAGAGCGCTTCAGGAGAAATCACCCCGAAAATAAGCATACGCTGAAAAAAAGTTCTCTAGAAAAAATTACCCCCCTCTAAAAAAAAAGTGTCCCTGATAAAAAAGAACAAAAGGCCCAAAGATGCCGGGGAAAAAGGACGCCGATAGCATGGGCAAACGAAAAAAAGTGTCATCGATAAAATAGCCACACGAAAAAAGGTGCACCGGAAAAGAAGACGATTTTGAGATTTGCTATTTGTAAAATGCGATAAATACCAAACAATGCATTTAGGGTTCCGGTTAGAGATGCAAGGCTTTCAAAACACCCGGTTTTTCCCGGAAAAAAACCGTTTTTTTTCCCTGGGAATTTAAGACAAAATTGGAAATTTTGAAAATTCCCCAAAACTGGGAATTTTGAAATTATGAATGTTTTTTATAATTTTTGTATTTGTTAAATATTTTTTGTGTATAAAAAGCCTCCGATCCTTAAATTAATTTCAACTTTAACTTCTGCGTAGATTTCATTTCCCTTTTCCTTTCTCGTTAATTCGCATCTTCGATGTTCATGTTCATTCCGAAAACGAAGAAAATAATTAATTATAATTAATTCTTCGCTAACACTAACGGTATGTTTTTGTCACTATATTTATAATTATTAACATTTTTACCAACTTTTTAATACTTAGCAGTTTTGCAAACTGAATCATAAGTGGAAAGACTATAATTTTATTTTTTTTATATAATACTTTATATTAATAACAATTATAATATTAAAATTTGTTGTGCTTAAAGGAAAAAAATAATTGTTTTTATTGAGTACAAAAGTAGCTAATACATGTTATTTTATCTAGAATAATGCAGTGAAATTAATTGAATTTTAGGCTTATGAAATAATGTTATCTTGTGGAATTAAAAGCTATATGTAAGAAGTGTCTGTGGAGAAAAATGCTTATAACAATCCTAAGTCTAATTTTTGCCAATCAACAAGCCTAAGAAAAGTAACATGTTATGATTTAAAGAATTAATTTTTCTTGAGAATTAATTTCTCATACCATTATCTTTTAAGCTTATATATTTTGTAATCATATTTAGTCATATAAATATCCATATATCTAGTAAAAAAGGGTTTTATATTGGAATATCTTTTCAGATATATAAAGTATGACTTGTTTATACATGAAACGCTAATGATTTGGCTGCAGTTCTAATAAATCGAAAATAAAATGATAACTTAAAAGAATGTTATAAGCTTATCAGTATATCAAAGTCTTTAAAATTGCCTTTTATATTAGGTAAACAACATATTGTTTGCTTTAGAGATTTCTAGTTTGTTTTTTCCCCGCAAAATTCCCAAAGTTCTCAAATTTCCCAGTTTTTTCCCCAAAACTCCCGGTTTTTTCCCCTTGGTTTTAACCCGTTAGTAGTCGTAGAAATCGATTTCTAGTAGTCGCTATCGACAGCGCCACCTATTACAGATTGCGAACTTTTTATTTAACTGTCACCAATAATTTTAAGAAGTGATGTGATCGACGTTAAATCGATTTTATTCGCGGTTTATGTATATCAAATGCCACTTCTAAAATTTTTTGGGGGCTATTGAATAAAAAAATCTGGAAAAACTGAAGGATGGGCGGCAAATCGACCAACTAGCGACTACTAACGGGTTAAATTCCCGGGTTTTTTGCATCTCTAGCCCCGGTAGCCCTGTCGGTAGAGCGCCGAACTCGTAATTGGATGGTTGCGGGATCGATACTCGAGCTGGCCAAAGACCCTCGTGTACACTAATGGTAACTGGTGCACGTAAAATCCGTCGTACCCGCAATGTCTTCCATGTTCCCTTCAAAATTATACCTCTGGGGGTCACCGAAGCGGGAGGAGCAATCCCCTCCATGGAGAATAAAAATTGTGATAGCATGTCTCCTGACCATCCTTAGGGTGCGTCCCAGACCGTCACCAATTACCCATAGTGCTGTACTAGTGCAATGTTAAACCATCCTATGTCCTTGAGTGATAAAGAAACACCGAAAAAAAAAATGACTTTTATATTGCTTTTTTTCTGCATTTATATTACTTTGTTACAAATTTTAATGAAACTGCGGTGGTATCCCTTACCTGGAAAACAAAACTTTTCTTCATTTCACAAACTCTATGATTCAGCAGAACATTCTACTGCCTCGAACTCCCTGGCACTGCTAACTGTGTATTCACGGCAACCGACGCGGTTGCAGAACTGAAGTGAACTGACGAACTTGTTTTTACCTAGATATTCATCTTCGATCTTGCTCACCGAGCATGCTGCTTGTTTTCTTTCTCCCGACTTTACGCGGGATGTAACTAATATTTTTACTTTATTTTTATCTTGTTTAAATTAAAGGTTTTTCGTTAGGAGATTGCCTTAGTTTACTTAACTCATGGTTGCACATAAATTCAGCAAAATATTTTAAGCAGGTAGCTTGGGTAGTGTACAGGTTACCTGTAGTGGTGACCCTAAGTTTGGAATCGCAGCTAGGCAATCCTCTTCAATCTCTTTCCATCGGTAAAAATATTCAGTGATTCAGCATGAATTTAATCGACAATGATGTTTAAAATCTCTTTTGTGCACTATTTCGTCATTTTTCAAGTGCTATGTTTTTATACACGTGTGTTTTCCCATGTGTAACGGATTATGTGCTAAGTGGATTTACACCATCGGCATTCTCCGGAGGCAAGCAACAACGACGATTCCAGTTCATCTAAATAACAAGGTAGGACCTCATATTTTTGTTCAGTGTTAGTTATTTGAGCTTTAATAATCATGCCAGACGGTCAGGCCGAAGTTAACAAAATTGGGATAAAATTACCGCCATTTTGGGATAAACATCCCGTACTTTGGTTTGCAAGTATTGAAGCATAATTTGTTGTTTCGGGAATAACTCAAGACAATACTATTGTGTAGTTTCCGCCCTAACTTCCGATATCTTGAGTTACGCCAGCGATATCGTATTACCACCGCCCCAAACTGACAAATATGGAACTCTAAAGTCGCGTTTAATAGCAGAATTTTCCGATTCTGATCAGAGGAGATTAAAAGCCGTTCTCTCTGAATTAACTTTAGGAGATGACAAACCTTCACATTTATTAAGGAAAATGAGAGAATTAGCAGGCAAAACAGTTGGGGAGGATTTTCTTAAGACACTCTGGCTACAGCGCCTACCTAATCAGGCTCAAGTTATCCTTTCAGTTTCCGAGGACAATTTGGACAAATTATCATTAATGGCCGATAAAATTCATGAAACGGCAAGCTCTAGCATCGATGAAGTACGATGTAAAAATAAAAATGATGCATTTTCCGAGGTAAGCGAATTGCGCATGCAAATTGCTGAGCTTACTAAACAGGTCGAACGCCTTTCACGAGGTCGTGAACGTCAAAAGCGCGATTTTACCCCGCACAGGCCTCGTTCAAAAACGCCAAAGAAACATGATCTATGTTGGTATCACTTCAAATTTGGGGAACAAGCAAAACGATGTAAATCTCCGTGTCGTTTTAAAAAACCGGAAAACTAAATGGGAAATCGCATACCCTGGCGCAATGTGATTTCAAGCCTAATAATAAAAGCCGCCTTTTTATATCCGACCCTGTTTCAAAATTAACTTACTTAGTTGATAGCGGTAGTGATGTCTGTGTTTTACCTCATCGAGGAAAAAGTTTTAAACAAAACAATAACATTAATCTATATTCCGCATCCGGTTCAGCCATCAATACCTATGGTGTTAAGGTGATTACTTTAAGTTTAAACTTAAGACGTAAATTTCAGTGGCCATTTGTTCTCGCTGACGTCAGTAAACCTATCATCGGTGCAGATTTTTTGCGACATTTTGGACTACTTATAGATCTTAAAAATGGACGTCTTAAAGATCCACTTACTAAACTGGCCAGCAATGGAAAAAGATCGATCGATAATACACCACAGATATCGTTAATCGCAAACAATTCGGTTTACCGGGATCTTTTAAATAAATACAGTGATGTAGTGCGTCCTTATCCCAAAGTAAAAGAGATAAAGCATAATACTGTACATCGAATTTTAACTCGCGGACAACCTGTTTTTGCTCGACCACGCATGTTACACCCAGCAAAATTAGTGGCAGCTAAGCGTGAATTCGAGTACATGGTAGAACATGGTATTTGTAGGCCAAGCACTTCAAGCTGGTCTAGTCCATTACATCTGGTACCTAAAGATTCCGCAACGGGAAAAGATTTTCGACCTACGGGCGATTATAGAGCCCTTAATCGTATAACAATACCAGATAGATACCCTTTGCCTCATTTACAAGACTTTTCAAATCAACTACATGGGAAAGTCATTTTTTCTAAAATAGATCTTGTCAGGGCTTATCACCAAATCCCAGTTCACCCGGAAGACATACCAAAAACTGCCATCACAACTCCATTAGGCTTATTCGACTTTGTATTCATGCCATTTGGATTATCCAATGCGGCCCAAACGTTCCAAAGATTCATTAACGAAGTTTTACAAGGTTTTGATTTTGTTTTTGATTATCTAGACGATATCCTAATTGCGAGCAGCTCAGAGGAAGAGCATCGGAAACACCTCGAATGTGTCTTGAAACGACTCTCAGACTATGGCATACGTATTAATTTAAAAAAATGCGTCTTAGGGGTTCCAGAGCTATCGTTTTTAGGTTATTTGGTAAATAAACACGGGATTAGACCGCAGCCAGAACGCGTCGAACCAATATTGAAATATGAGTTACCAAAAACTGTAAAAGAACTCCAACGTTTTCTTGGGTTATTAAACTACTATCGTAGAAATGTCAAAAACGCCGCTCATATCCAGGCTCCTCTTAATGATATGCTAAAAGGTAAGAAAAATAAAAAGAATCAATTAATCGAATGGTCTGAGGTGCAAAAGTCTGCATTTGAATCTTGCAAAAAACAGCTAGTTGAGGCTACTATATTGGCACATCCTGACCCTGAAGCCCATTTAACGCTTTTCACAGACGCGAGTGACACAGCGGTGGGCGCCTCACTCAATCAGTTTAAAAAACTTAACAGTGATCATAATTTTGAACCCTTAGCGTTTTTCTCTTCAAAACTATCCCCGACCCAACAAAAATGGTCTACTTTCGATCGTGAACTTTATGCGATTTATGCTGCCATTCGACATTTCAAACATATGCTTGAAGGTCGGCAATTCACAATATTTACGGACCATCGTCCACTAACATATGCCTTTTTACAGAAATCGGATAAATGTTCACCCAGACAGCTACGCCACCTAGATTATATTGGCCAATTTAGTACAGACATTCAGTTTATTAAAGGTTCGAATAATATCCCGGCCGACACGTTATCGCGAATCGAGGCTTTAGGGCAATTCTCTGAAAAATGAAACCAACAATGTCAAAATGTTTTTTTTGAAAATTGTATTTTCTTTTTACTGTTGTTGAAATAGAACATATGTATTAAATAAAAAATGCCAAAATATAAAAAAATATTGAAAAATTAATTTTTTATGAACTTTTGAAATTTAGTAAACTAATTGTGACAAAAATACTGAAATTGGGAGGAAATTTCAAATTCTCATTAAATTATTAGTAATGAAAATTTTAAGTTTTTTGTGTTATAGGAAAACATTATAATGAATGAACATTCAGAAAAACCAATTAAATATATCTATATAATTTTTAAACTGTTTGAATTATTCAATTTTTACTAAGAAGTATGCATGTCCCGTGCATCACGCAAAAAGAGCTACTTATTTGTGTACAAAATTTATTTTTTATTTCTGTTGCTGAAAAATTCTTAAGAACTTTTAAAATGAACCATATTTAAACTAATTAGAAATATTTTTAACAAAACTTTATTTTAATTAACTTTATTTGCTAATATATTATGTCCCGTGCATCACAAAAAGTTTTCAAATTTGAAGTTTCCACGTGAATTTACAATTTCTGGGGGAGGAATTTGTTTAATAATGTCTTCGATTGGATAAATAAGTTCATCTGCCTTATCTGGCCATTTCCAATACTGATTTCCAGTTTTTACCATAGCAGAAATTTTAAAGTTATTTTCATTTATTTTGGCAACAATCATGCCAGGATAACAATCACTTTCATATTTAGCTAAGACCCAAACATTGAGTTGAAGCTTTAAATCTAATTGCATGGAACTTGTTTTGGTCTTGAAATTGTCACATGCATTTTCTTCTAATTGAACTTCTCCATCAGAAACAATTATCACATGTTTTTGCATGATGCTTTCGATGGGTGTGGCATTTTCCATATCTACACAGCTCTTAACATCCTTTGCTTCAATATAAATAATCTGAGTTTTTAGCATTAGTTTACTTAGTTTACAGTTAGGAAATACAAAATCATTATATTAAATAAAATTATGGTTAACCTCTTCCATTGAGAAAACAGAACTAGTGAAGTGCAGAATTGTTTACATCCTCCTAAAAATTATGTTATGCCATTCTATTTATTATTATATTTTCTTTCTAAAGTTAGAATTTTTATTTATGAACTTAATATTGAGTTATGAAATATAAATATGCTAAATACCGCATAAAAAGTTGGTTATAGTTTTGACAAATTATATTTGTCCCGTGCATCACACATCAAATGTCCCGTGCATCACACCCATATTTTTTTTTAGATAATTATAAAAAATAAACAAAATGATAGAATTGTCTGTTCCTTCACATTTTATATCCAACATAGTGTCATTAACACAGATTAGTAGTTTTATGTGTTTATAGCAAGTACATTCAGACAAATATTATTTTGACTGAATGAGTGCAGAAATAATTGATTTTTCTGCGTCCCGTGCATCACGCTAGGTTTTTGTTCATTTGTTCTGACAAAATAATTTTTATTTTGAAATATTGTTTTACATTTATGAAGTTAACCTTCATTAGCATCAGAAACACCAATTATTTATTTTTTGGATATAATATTAAACACTATAGAATTAATAATCGGTCAGACAATGTCCCGTGCATCACATGAGAATTGCCCTTTAGAGGTTCCGAGCGCATTAGATTATTCAGCCGTGGCACATGCTCAAAACACAGATGACGAGTTACATGATCTTATGAACTCCGACACTGCTTTAAAATTTAAACCTATGGTAGTAGACGGAACTGAAGCTCCACTTTTTTGCGACATTTCAACGAGAAATATGCGGCCATACCTTCCATTAGAATTTCGGAAAGCTGCTTTCAATACTCTCCACAATCTCGCTCATCCAGGTATAAGAACTACGGTGAAACTCCTAACATCCCGTTTTGTTTGACCTTCAATTAGAAAAGACGTCACAACTTGGACTCGGGCATGTATACCATGTCAGAGGTCACAAATTTATCGCCATACTAACAGTCCGGTGCAAAATATTCACGTTCCAGACAAAAGGTTTGAGCACATCAACATTGATCTCGTAGGTCCTCTACCCCCTTTTCGCGGTTACACATATTGTCTAACAATGATCGATCGTTTCACGCGTTGGGTTGAAGCCTGTCCAATCTCTGATATTACAGCGGATACTGTGGCTAGAGTGTTTTATGAAAATTGGATTGCTCGTTTCGGCATTCCCAGAACCGTCACAACGGATCAGGGAAGGCAATTCGAATCTCATTTATTTACTTCGTTACTGAAATTGTTAGGAATTAAGCACATTCACACAACTGCATACCACCCAATTTCTAACGGTTTAATTGAAAACTTGCATCGTACTATGAAAGCATCCTTAAAAGCTCACTTAACTGATCACTGGACTGAAGTCCTACCCACAGTATTGCTGGGAATGCGGTCTGCATTCCGTGAGACCATACAAGCCACTACAGCCGAGTTGGTCTATGGTACAGCCCTCAAACTACCAGGAGAATTTTTCACACCTTCGCCGAAGGACTTCAACGCAGCTGAATTTGTCCAATCTCTCAAAAAGACTATGCACAGATTATCTCCAGCTCCAACTAGCAACCACGACACCAAAAGTCGTACCTTTGTTTCTATGGATCTTAAACGGTGCAAACAAGTTTTCGTGCGCCACGATGCAGTTCAACCTCCGTTGAAACCTCCATACGATGGCCCCTTCACAATCCTCGAACGGACTGACAAAGTCTACAAGCTGCAGATTGGAGACAAACCAAAATTCGTTTCCATCGACCGCCTTAAACCAGCATTCATCATGCCCGGATCCCACCCAGACGATGCAACTGACAGCTGCACAAAAAGTTCCGACAGCAGCAAGCCTACAACTGAAACTACTATCGAACATTCGGAGGATGACGTGAAACATACTCGTTGTGGACGCAAAGTTCGTTTTCCTGCACGATTTAGATGACCAGGTAACGTTCCACTAGGAGGGGGGTACTGCGGTGGTATCCCTTACCTGGAAAACAAAACTTTTCTTCATTTCACAAACTCTATGATTCAGCAGAACATTCTACTGCCTCGAACTCCCTGGCACTGCTAACTGTGTATTCACGGCAACCGACGCGGTTGCAGAACTGAAGTGAACTGACGAACTTGTTTTTACCTACAGTCGGTAACAAAAGTCTCCGAACACTAGCAAAAATTCCTATATAAAAAAAGTACACTTAATACAGTTTTGTTAAATAAATCCTTGTCGAATCCTGTTTTTAGACTGACTAAGAACAGGATTCGGCAAGGATTTATTCAACAAAATTGTATTAAGTGTGCTTTTTTTATATAGGAATTTTCGCTAGTGTTCGGAGACTTCTGTTACCGACTGTAGATATTCATCTTCGATCTTGCTCACCGAGCATGCTGCTTGTTTTCTTTCTCCCGACTTTACGCGGGATGTAACTAATATGGGCATAGGATAACTCCGCCGAAGCATAGGACAACTCCGCCGAAAAATTTATCAGCTGTTTCCCCCAGCAGGACAACTCCGCCGCATTCCTTTCTGCCGTTTTCCCTCGATAGGACAATTCCGCCGAATGAGGGGGGAAGGCATTACCTTTGGCGAAATAAAAGTTGGCGAGAATGCTAAAACTTCAGGCATTCAACTTTTGTTAAAAATAAATACACAAAAGAATGGTAATAATCTATATATTAATTCGCAAACATGAAATTTGTTGTACGTTTTTAACATATTAATTATGGGAGTAGAGGATTGAAAGTAGCATTGTTAGAAAGTTATGGTTAATGAGAATTTAAGGGAAAAGGAAAATCTCTTATTAGAATCTCAAAGAGGCATTCAAAAATACCTTTATTTTTATGCACTTTTTCATGTTATACACGTAATCTTTTGTATTAAAAATTTTTATAGAAGAAAATTCAATAAAAAGCATAGGCACAGTAATTTGTATAGATGTAACTTCCCTATATTTTCAACTACAGATTTTTCATTTTATAAGGCAACAACCTATCCGCGTTTGTAATGATCGATAGATGGCGCTCTCTGAACTGCAGTTGTTAGTAAATATAATAACCACGTGTATTTATACACGTGGCTTTCTCCGCCATTACATCATGGAAAATCGATTGCATAATATGATGATATGCAGTGGTGTGATAATTTCACCTTAGCCCACCAGAGGGCGAGCATTTCATTACAATCACGGATAGAGTGTTAGAAATGCTTATTGACTAAACGAATGCAAAACCGTAATTTAATACTATTGAACATGGAGGCAAATTAAAAAAAAAAAAAAAAAAAAAAAAAGATTTAATTTATGATTTATTAATTTTTATTATTATTTATTCATTTATTTATGATGTAATTATTTTTTTATTTTTATTTTTTTTTCTTTTATAAAACGTAATGCATTCTAATTAACTGAAACTTGATTACTTATTTATTTATTTATTTTTATTTTTTTTGAAAATTGTATTTATTACTATATGCTGATTCATTATAAATGCATATTGGACGAAAAACGACACTGCTATGTATTGCAATTTAACTCTATTTACGGAAAGACCATATCAGCTTTTATGCTAAATACCGGCAACAAAGTTGCTATATAAAATAGATATCATGAAAGATAGTAGAGAAAATACTGTTTTTGGGTCAAATTTTTGAAATTGAGTTTTTGTTATATTTATACGTTGTGAAGTCCCCTGAATCCGAAAATCATGTTTTTGCGGTTGATCTATGTGCCTGTCATTAGCATATTCTAAGAACAAATAACAGCAGAAAGATCTAACTCGATATACTAAATCTGTATCGTATTCGTATAGGAAAGCTGCACTAAAGTTTTCGTTGAGATCAAGCAAATGATTCGTGTTAGTATTCCAATTAGATTCCAATTAGTATTTCTAGTATTAAATTGTACGGTAAGCCGTGTGAGTAACATACCAAATTATTATTAAACTGTTGACATATTATTTCGATACAGACAGTATTCTTTGCTATTGAAATGGTCAGAAGAAGAAAGTAAATGGATACAAACGTTCATAGGTACGAGTATATGCATCGTTACGCAAATAATAATCAATGCAACTATAATAATCAATTTATAATTCTTATTACTAAAAGTCGTTCATTTAAACGAGTTATTTGCGGACATTTCTGTTCCATAATTATCTTCTGTTCCATAATAATCTGTCTTCCTTCATCAAGCCAGAATACCATAATAAAATTCTATATACATTAATATATATTTTTTTTTTCTTTGGGGGGGTGGGGTGGGGGGAGGGGGGGGTATTTTTCGTGGTAAAATTTTCTGTTTTTTTTTTTTTTTTTTTTTTTTTTTTTTTTTTTTCAGCCTCCCAACAAAATTAGCTATGTTACTAAAACCTATCTTCTGAATGTTCCTCCAATATCAACTAGTATGTTGTAACCACCATGAAACTTTCTTCTACATTTATTCCATACAAATTATTTAATAAAATTAATATTTATTAAAACTATTTTCCACGATATATACAGATGGAGATGATTTTCATCGCACAGAATTATTACTGTTGTTATTACTGTTATTTATCACTGTTGAATAAAAAATTTAAGAAATAAAATTAAAGAAAATAAGTAAAGAAAATTTAAT